>CM059309.1:9392500-9510000 GCA_030340665.1 Neosalanx taihuensis | reverse complement strand
AGGGAGATATAGGGAGAGGATGTGTGAATGCCTCTCTGTGTGAATGGAACATCACAGAAACCTTTTCCTTGTGCAAAGTGTTTTTGAAGTTCTGCATTTCTGAAAATATTTAGTTTGTAAGTGAACTGAAGCGTTTGTTAACACAGAGGACAACAGACATGAAATATGTGGGTGATATGTTTAAACCTACACACACACACACACACACACACACACACACACACACACACACGAACACACTGTGTGTTGGTCTGTGTGATTCTGGCTCTGCACCAACATCAACACTGCTGTCCTCTCACAGCTAACCCTTCTCTTTAACACGTGATATCATATCAACACTCCTCATAGAAGCAGACGAGACCTGGCATTGATGTCACACGCACTCTCACACACACACACACACACACACACACACACACACACACACACACACACACACACACACACACACACACACACACACACACACACACACACACACACACACACACACACACACACACACACACACACACACACACACACTACCACATACGCACTACCAAACACACACTCTCTCTCACACTCTCACACACACCCACACTCCCACACTCCCACAGACACACACACACACTACCACACACACATACACACACCCACACTCCCACAGGGAAGATAAAGTCATGAATCTTCTACCTTATCGACTGGACATTAAGACCAGTTCTAATGATAACTTGCTAGTTCGTCTGTAGAATCCATAAGTGTTTTTTTTATCAAAACAAACATTCCAGTGGTTTGAGAAATCCAATGAGCCGCTAGCAGAAGCAGCTCTCATGAACACTTATTAAAATAAGGTGAAACCTTATCTGCTTGAGGGCAGCAGAACCATATTTCATTTTATCCAGCTTCAACTAGACTGTCTGAATGTTCTCTGCAGTTTTTCGAGGCCAAATGAAAGATTTAGCCTGAGATCCACCAGGGGACGTCTGTCGAAGATGAGACTGAACCAGAACATTCATCCCACTTGATCCTATAAATATTAAACATGAGCTTTTAACAGAGATGTGTTTCTTCTCCCCAGTCCAGTCCAGGGTCATCTTGGTGCAGCCGGGCTGCAGAATCACAACCCAAACCCAGTGTTAACAGGAACTTTGCCCAATGGTAACCGTAACTACGGTAGGAGTAACCATAGTAACAGTAATTATGCAGTTATGGAGTTCCATAGATCCCTGGTGGCAGGAAGCTGACACAAACAAACACACACAAACACACACAAAAACACACAAACACACACAAACACACACAAACACACACAAACACACACAAACACACAGGGATCACAGCTTTGAAACTCTGAATAGCACTTTCAGTTCTGCTGCTGTTGAATCCTGTGTGTGTGTGTGTGTGTGTGTGTGTGTGTGAGAGTGAGTGTGTCTGTGTGTTAAGTACAATGCCAGTATCTGGGCTATGCAGAAAAGATGAGCCAAGTTTTGTCAGCGCCCCCGAAGTGCCATAAGACATCTTTTATTCAGAGAGTTTGACCGAGGACGATCAATTAGGATGGTGAGAGAGGGGGGCGTGCGAACTCCACGGACACAGCTTCCTGTTCCAGCAATGGAAGAGGTTAGGTAGTGAAGTGTCATCATAAAACCTATTTGTTGTATCAAAACTGGCGTCTAGGGATAACCCTGACTAGAGATAACCCTGACTAGGGATAACCCTGACTAGAGATAACCCTGACTAGGGATAACCCTGACTAGAGATAACCCTGACAAGGGATAACCCTGACTAGGGATAACCCTGATGAGGGATAACCCTGACTAGAGATAACCCTGATAACCCTGACTAGAGATAGCCCTGACTAGAGATAACCCTGACGAGGGATAACCCTGAATAGGGATAACCCTGACTAGAGATAACCCTGACTAGAGATAACCCTGACTAGAGATAACTAGGCTAGGATAACTAGGATAGCTAGGCAGGCTAGTTAGAGAATATCTTGATGTTACTTGTCAAAACAATGTTCCAGAAAGCCTGAGGAATTAATTTCTCCAGGGACTCCAGTGGTGTTCACTTATTATAATGAGAGGCAGTCCACACACGCACACACACACATCAGATTCCTTGTTGTGTAACTCTATAGAGTATAGGGTTAGGGTCAGCCTCACTGTGGCAGGGTTAGGGTTAGAATCAGCCTCACCGTGACAGGGCCCCGCAGGGCTGAGGTAGTGGCCCTCTGGACAGCGGCTCCTGCAGTAGCCGCTCTGTAAGGTGCTGTGGGGGGGGCAGGTCTGGCAGTCAGCCTGGGACGACCCTGAGCAGGACAGACAGGAGGGGTGGCAGGCTGGGGACAGGAGGGGGCAGGAGGGGGGCAGGAGGGGGCAGGAGGGGGGCAGGAGGGGGCAGGAGGGGGCAGGAGGGGGCAGGAGGGGGCAGGAGGGGGACAGGAGGGGGGCAGGAGGGGGCAGGAGGGGGCAGGAGGGGGCAGGAGGGGGACAGGAGGGGGGCAGGAGGGGGCAGGAGGGGAGCAGGAGGAGGGCAGGAGGGGGCAGGAGGGGGCAGGAGGGGGCAGGAGGAGGGTAGATTAGGAATGATAATAGAACATTCAAAGTGTTATTTCCTGACAGCTGGGAGGTCCTCTCACCCAGGCAGGTGTTGTCCTGGATGTGGAAACCTTGAGGACAGTCAGAGACACACTGGTCGTCATGGAGATGGAAGGGCGTGGAACAGGAAGTGCAGTTGTGGGCACTTCCTCCCGTACACCGAAGACAGGTAGTGTGACATTCTGGAAGAATCCACAGAGAAAGAAGAGATGAAGAGACAAGAGAACCTACACACACACACACACACACACACCCACACACACACACACACCCACACCCACACACACACACCCCTGTGTGTAGAGCAACAGGAGCTCAGCCCAGGGGCGTCTGGTCATCAGCCCCTCACACTCTGTTACTGCTGCTGAAGCTTAACTTGTCAACAGTGAAAAAGCCCATCTAGTCCTGTAATTGAGTTTATCCCCTCTCTGTCTCTCTGTCTCTCTGTCTCTCCGTCTCTCCGTCTCTCTGTCTCTCCGTCTCTCTGTCTCTCCATCTCTGTCTCCCTGTCTCTCTCACAATGCCCAGGGCATTTTAAACAGGACTGCTGTCAACATGCCCTTTGATGGAGGAAAGACAGACAGACAGACAGACAGACAGACAGACAGACAGACAGGCAGGCAGTCAGACAGACAGGCAGGCAGTCAGGCAGATGGGCAGCTGTCACCATCTGCCTTATTGCTTCTCTAATTAGTCTGCAGTTGTGATGGAGGATATCGATCCTGCTTCTGGCCAAACTCTCCTGCATTTCCAGTCATTTGGACACCAGAACAGACCGATGTTCTTCCTCTGCAGTGTGGGAATGTTCAGCAGTATCAGGAGGTCAGAGGAGACTTCCTGCCTGTCCTCTCCCACTGATGAGCAGCTGAGTGTTGTTCTGTTGTTAGATCAACCAGGAGCTCATAGGAAGACAGAGCAGAGGATCACAGAGAGACAGAGGAGCTCCTGCCTCAGTCACACACACACACACACACACACACACACACACACACACACACACACACTGTGTACCCACCTCGGCAGGTGTGGGAGGGGTCCAGGTAGTGGCGTGCGGTGCACCCTGACACACAGACCCCCCCGCCCCCCGCAGCCCCCTGGGGGAGCACGGCCTCCTCAGGCTTCCTGCAGGCCAGGCAGTCAGACGGCCCAGGACCCACACACACCCTGCAGGACTGATGGCAGCCTGGAGGGAGAGAGAGGTAGGCTTCAGACTGGAAGAGAGGGGGAGGACTGGGGGAGAGGACTGGGGGAGAGGGGGAGGACTGGGGGAGAGGGCGAGGACTGGGGGAGAGGACTGGGGGAGAGGGAGAGGACTGGGGGAGAGGGGGAGGAGTGGGGGAGAGGACTGGGGGAGAGGGAGAGGACTGGGGGAGAGGGGGAGGACTGGGGGAGAGGGCGAGGACTGGGGGAGAGGGCGAGGACTGGGGGAGAGGACTGGGGGAGAGGGAGAGGACTGGGGGAGAGGGGGAGGAGTGGGGGAGAGGACTGGGGGAGAGGGAGAGGACTGGGGGAGAGGGGGAGGAGTGGGGGAGAGGGGGGGAGGACTCATGTGTCTTCATCACGTACAAAGTAAAACCAGCTCCAGTTAGCGTGAGAGTGCTTGCTTGATTAGGCCAGATGTTTGTGTTGTGTGTGTTGTGTTGTGTGAGTTTTGTGTGTTGTGTGTTGTGTTGTGTGTCTTGTGTTGTGTGTTTTGTGTGAGATGTGTTGTGTGTGTTGTTTTCCCCTGAAGGACACTCCATGATGTGTGAACTCATTAACAAGCAGGAACAACAGAAAGATGATATTACAGCTGGTGTACAGAGGAGGAGGGGGGGGGATGACATCATCAGGTTGTGTTAGTGTGAAGTGATGAGAGGTCTTACTGTGGCAGGTCCCATCCTGAGGGTACAGTCCTTCCCCACAGTCCTCCACACAGCGGCCCCAACTCAGGTAGAGTGTGTCTGGGCAGCGTGTGCACTGGGCCCCCCCGGGGCCGGAGCAGGAGGAGCAGGAACCTGGACAGGCTGGGGGGCCACAGAGCTCAGGTCAAACATGCTGGCTCCAGCAGGGTCACAGGGGTCACAGGGGGTCACAGGGGTCACACACAGAGGAGAGACGTACCTCTACACCTGCTGTCACTTTCAAGGTAGTGACCTTCAGGACAGTCGGAAATACATGTCCCATGATGCAAGGCGAAACGCGGGGGGCAGCTCATGCACTTGGGGTTGTCAGGGTAACAGGAGGCGCAGGAGGGGTCACAGGCTGGGGGAACAAAGGTCAACTTAACAGGATGTGATGGTTCTAACAGGATGTGATGGTTCTAACAGGATGTGATGGTTCTAACAGGATGTGATGGTTCTAACAGGATGAGATGGTTCTAACATGATGTGATGGTTCTAACAGGATGTGATGGTTCTAACAGGATGTGTCAGGGCAGGAGCAGCTCACCGTAGCAGACTCCTCTCTCTGTGTAGAAGCCTGGCCCACAGGCAGACACACACACTCCCTCTCTCAGCAGGAGGGCTGGGGAGGAGCAGGACACACACTCCTCTGGACCAGGACCCACACACTCCGAACAGGACTCATGACAACCTGACAGAGAGGGAGATAACTATGATAACCTGACAGAGAGATAACTATGATAACCTGACAGAGAGAGATAACTATGATAACCTGACAGAGAGGGAGATAACTATGATAACCTGACAGAGAGAGATAACTATGATAACCTGACAGAGAGATAACTATGATAACCTGACAGAGATATAACTATGATAACCTGACAGAGAGATAACTATGATAACCTGACAGAGAGATAACTATGATAACCTGACAGAGAGATAACTATGATAACCTGACAGAGCGATAACTATGATAACCTGACAGAGAGAGATAACTATGATAAACTGACAGAGAGGGAGAGGGGGAGATAACTATTATAACCTGACAGAGAGAGATAACTATGATAAACTGACAGAGAGGGAGAGGGGGAGATAACTATGATAACCTGACAGAGAGAGAGATAACTATGATAAACTGACAGAGAGGGAGATAACTATGATAACCTGACAGAGAAATAAATTATTCTCTAAATGAACAGCAGCCTCAGAGGCCCCTTCAAACAGTGACTGAGATCACTTCTCCTATCTGTGTGTGTGTGTGTGTGTGTGTGTGTGTGTGTGAGGAGGATCATGATCATATTGGTACTGAGCTCCTCCACATCACACAGGAACAAGAGGAGCTGATGAAATATTGATGGTGATTTGTGCCTCCTGTCACCGTGGGACACAGACAGGCCTTGATGTTCCCTCAGCAGATGGCTTTGGAACCACACTGCTTTCCATGTTCATGTCTGAGTATATTTAGCAGCACTGAGGAACCAGGACCATGATCATGGCCCAGCATGCACCAGGACATGTCAGGAGTTAGCAGGGGGTGCATGTTTTGGCACAACACTAAAGCCCTGCCTCTGCATGCCCCCCCACCCCCCACCCCCCACTCCCCACCCCCCCATGCCATTTGTGCTCTATAAATACCAGCATCAAATGATTCTTACCGAACAATCTTACATTGGGGTGGGGGGTTGGGGGGAGTGGGAAGGGGTGTGGGGGGATGGGGGGAGGGGTGTGGGGGGAGTGGGGGGAAGATAAAATGTTGCCAAAGCCACAGTATCTGAGTGAATATTGGGGCAGAAGAACAGACAGACTGAGGATGAATCCTCTAATGTGTGTGTTGTTCCTGTCATCGCTCAGCTAACAGAGAGAGACTGTCTGGCACTGAACACACATCAAGTCTGCTGCTTCTGTCCTGCCAGCTTCCTGGAGACACACCCTGGACCCAGCGCCCATTCATCACCTGCTAAAAATACACCCAGCACAAGAATGGAAATATGTGGGTTTGGTGGAGGGGGGTGGGGGTGGAGGGGGCATGAAGGCAAATATTACTGAGTAAGAAATAGCTTATTAATCATCATGTTCACCTCAGGAACTATGTGAATAAATCAGCTCACTAATGAGCTGCCATGAGATAACTGAGGCTGTTTCAGAGAAGCCTGACAATGTAAGAGTGACACTCAGTCTAACTGTCTCCATCTCTCTGTGTCTCAAAGATCCTCTCCCTCTTCAGCACATTTCTCTGAGTGAGTGGTGGAGGTAGGGGGGAGGGGGGAGGTGGTGGGGTCAGGGGTAGGGGGGAGGTGGTGGGGTCAGGGGTAGGGGGGAGGTGGTGGGGTCAGGGGGAGGTGGTGGGGTCAGGGGGAGGGGGTGGGGTCAGGGGGAGGGGGTGGGGTCAGGGGGAGGGGGTGGGGTCAGGGGGAGGTGGTGGGGTCAGGGGGAGGGGGTGGGGTCAGGGGGAGGGGGTGGGGTCAGGGGGAGGTGGTGGGGTCAGGGGTAGGGGGGAGGTGGTGGGGTCAGGGGGAGGTGGTGGGGTCAGGGGTAGGGGGGAGGTGGTGGGGTCAGGGGGAGGTGGTGGGGTCAGGGGGAGGTGGTGGGGTCAGGGGGAGGTGGTGGGGTCAGGGGTAGGGGGGAGGTGGTGGGGTCAGGGGGAGGTGGTGGGGTCAGGGGGAGGTGGTGGGGTCAGGGGTAGGGGGGAGGTGGTGGGGTCAGGGGGAGGTGGTGGGGTCAGGGGTAGGGGGGAGGTGGTGGGGTCAGGGGGAGGTGGTGGGGTCAGGGGGAGGTGGTGGGGTCAGGGGGAGGTGGTGGGGTCAGGGGTAGGGGGGAGGTGGTGGGGTCAGGGGGAGGTGGTGGGGTCAGGGGGAGGTGGTGGGGTCAGGGGGAGGTGGTGGGGTCAGGGGGACAGGAGAGAGGATGGTTCCTCACCCAGACAGTGTGTGTGGTCTTGATACCAGCCTGGCTCACAGGATCTCACACACTGCTTCCTGCTGCTCAGGACCCAGGACTGCTCACAGCTGCTGCACTCCACACTGCTGGAACAGGAGGCACAGGAGGGAGGACAGGCTGGACACACACACACACACACAGGGAGAGGGACACACACACACAGGGAGAGGGACACACACAGACACACACACAGGGAGAGGGACACACACACACAGGGAGAGGGACACACACATCAGTCAAGACAGACAGGGAGAGAGAGATGGAGGGTGAGAATGTGGAGGTGAAGGTCAGAGAAAGGCAGGGAGGAGGTCAACACACACACCCTACTGCTAACACACACACCTTACTGCTAACACACACACCTTACTGCTAACACACACACCTTACTGCTAACACACACACCCTACTGCTAACACACACACCTTACTGCTAACACACACACCTTACTGCTAACACACACACCCTACTGCTAACACACACACACCTTACTGCTAACACACACACCTTACTGCTAACACACACACCCTACTGCTAACACACACACCTTACTGCTAACACACACACCTTACTGCTAACACACACACCCTACTGCTAACACACACACCCTACTGCTAACACACACACCTTACTGCTAACACACACACCTTACTGCTAACACACACACCTTACTGCTAACACACACACCCTACTGCTAACTCACACACCTTACTGCTAACACACACACCTTACTGCTAACACACACACCTTGCTGCTAACACACACACCCTACTGCTAACACACACACCTTACTGCTAACACACACACCTTACTGCTAACACACACACCCTACTGCTAACACACACACTCTACTGCTAACAACCCTTTGTCTCAAATTTAATCTAAAGCAAAAAACTATGTCCATGAATCTGGGATAACTGCTTCCTCTGACTTCCTGTGAGAGGATCTGACTTCCTGTGAGAGGAGAGACCTCAGGGACAAACTGTCCAGTCACTCCCTGATCTGGAACATTCCACTCCTGAGGGGGAAGGATTAAGCTGCCTGTCAACTGATGCCTTCATGCCTTCATCCCCTGTCCCACTGTGTGGTGTGTGTGTGTGTGTGTGTGTGTGTGTGTGTGTGTGTGTGTGTGTGTGTGTGTGAGGGAGAGGTGTACATGGGGGGTGTGTGTGTACAGATTCCTCCATTTGCGCTCCAGGACTTTGGCCCTGTTATGACATGCTGTCACTTCCAGGGTCTATAGGCTCTCTTGTACTGTCTTTCAATCGCTCGAACTCCCCCTCCCCCCACCGAGATGCCGGTGTGTGTGTGTGTGGTACCTGCACACAGCTTGCCCAGGGCGTAGTAGCGGGGGGGACAGGAGCGGACACAGCTGCCCTGCAGCAGCAAGGCTGTGGGCTCCCTGCACACCTCACACTGATCTGGGCTGCCTGAACACACCAGACAGTCCTCACGACACAGCTCTGGAACACACACACACAGGCACACACACACAGGCACACACACACACACACACACACACACACACACATAGGCACACACAGACACACACAAACAAGCACACACACAGGCACACATTAAAATGATGTAAACAGAGTCAGGCATGATATTACAGTGACACATTACCAGCAGGTCTGTGCTGTATGTCAACCAAGCTAGCTGAGATGAAGCCAAACTAACAACACCTCAATGGAAATGTTGCTCTCTGAATGCATCATAATGATTATTTATGTATTCAGTAAATAAAAGCTTAATTTAGAAATAAATGGGAAGAAGAGAGGAAGGAAGGAGGAGAGGAAGAGGAGAGGAAGAGGAGAGGAAGGAAGGAGGAGAGGAAGAGGAGAGGAAGGAAGGAGGAGAGGAAGAGGAGAGGAAGAGGAGAGGAAGGAAGGAGGAGAGGAAGAGGAGAGGAAGGAAGGAGGAGAGGAAGAGGAGAGGAAGGAAGGAAGAGAGGAAGAGGAGAGGAAGAAGAGAGGAAGGAAGGAGGAGAGGAAGAGGAGAGGAAGGAAGGAGGAGAGGAAGAGGAGAGGAAGGAAGGAGGAGAGGAAGAGGAGAGGAAGAGGAGAGGAAGAGGAGAGGAAGGAAGGAGGAGAGGAAGAGGAGAGGAAGGAAGGAAGAGAGGAAGAGGAGAAGAAGAAGAGAGGAAGGAAGGAGGAGAGGAAGAGGAGAGGAAGGAAGGAGGAGAGGAAGGAAGGAGGAGAGGAAGAGGAGAGGAAGGAAGGAAGAGAGGAAGAGGAGAGGAAGAAGAGAGGAAGGAAGGAGGTTGATGAGACTAGAAATCTACTGGTATCTACTGGACTACTTGTATTTGGAGTGCAGGGGGACGTTACCATGGCTACACTGGGGGCAGCAGTGCCCCTCTCTGGGCACTGTCAGGGTGCCGGGGGGGCAGGAGGGGCAGGAGGGCCGGTAGCAGGTGACCCTCCCCTCCCGACAGTCACACTCCCTGCAAGGACCCTCGCTCCACCTCTCAGAGCTCTGCACACAGGAGAGACATGTGTGTTACACACTCATCTTACATGTGTTAAACACTCATGTTACATGTGTTACACACTCATCTTACATGTGTTACATACTCATGTTACATGTGTTACACACTCATGTTACATGTGTTACACACTCATGTTACATGTGTTACACACTCATCTTACATGTGTTACACACTCATCTTACATGTGTTACACACTCATCTTACATGTGTTACACACTCATTTTACATGTGTAACCCACTGTGTTCAGGGTCTATCACGTTGCTATGCTCAATGACTGATGCTCTTTGTAAAAGCTCTCTCTTGTAAGTCGCTTTGGATAAAAGCGTCTGCTAAATGAATAAATGTAAATGTTACACACTCATGTTACATGTGTTACACACTCATGTTACATGTGTTACACACTCATGTTACATGTGTTACACACTCATGTTACATGTGTTAGAGGAGCTCCTCCTCAGATGAGCAGCATGTGTCAGGATAACATACCTGCTGGAAGTGCCCACAGGACTGAGAGCGTGGGGAACACACTGGACAGCACTGATCAGGAGCATGAAGCTGGACCTCTCCCTGATCCCAGACAACAACACAGGGTTAGCTCTCCATCACCACACCTCCTCTCTGTCTCTCCATCACCACACCTCCTCTCTGTCTCTCCATCACCACACCTCCTCTCTGTCTCTCCATCACCACACCTCCTCTCTGTCTCTCCATCACCACACCTCCTCTCTGTCTCTCCATCACCACACCTCCTCTCTGTCTCTCCATCACCACACCTCCTCTCTGTCTCTCCCTCTTTCATCTCTCTAATCCCTCTCTAGTGTGACTCTCTCTCCCTCCCTCCCTCTCTCCCTCTCTCTCATGTGTAGCTAGTGTGACTCTCCCCCTCTCTTTATAGGATCACCCTGCTAGCTGTTGACTCAGCAGGCTGACCTTGTGAGTCTGGTTGGAACGAGGCCAAATTAGCTACTTATCGCTAATTATCTCTTAACTGGGGAGCAATTATCTTCCACTAGGGTTGATGTGGGATTATTATTGCATGACAGGAATAAAAGGTTATTGTATTTCTGCTTAACGAAAAAACCTGTGCTGTCATGGCGAAGCTGGTTCCTGCTGTAGAAGGATTTGGCTGTGGCAGTCACTGCTGAGTCCCCTAGTGTTCAGTCCCCTAGTGTTCAGTCACTGCTGAGTCCCCTAGTGTCTAGTCACTGCTGAGTCCCCTAGTGTTCAGTCACTGCTGAGTCCCCTAGTGTTCAGTCACTGCTGAGTCCCCTAGTGTTCAGTCCTCTAGTGTTCAGTCACTGCTGAGTCCCCTAGTGTTCAGTCACTGCTGAGTCCCCTAGTGTTCAGTCCTCTAGTGTTCAGTCACTGCTGAGTCCCCTAGTGTTCAGTCCCCTAGTGTTCAGTCACTGCTGAGTCCCCTAGTGTCTAGTCACTGCTGAGTCCCCTAGTGTTCAGTCACTGCTGAGTCCCCTAGTGTTCAGTCACTGCTGAGTCCCCTAGTGTTCAGTCCTCTAGTGTTCAGTCACTGCTGAGTCCCCTAGTGTTCAGTCACTGCTGAGTCCCCTAGTGTTCAGTCCTCTAGTGTTCAGTCACTGCTGAGTCCCCTAGTGTTCAGTCCCCTAGTGTTCAGTCACTGCTGAGTCCCCTAGTGTCTAGTCACTGCTGAGTCCCCTAGTGTTCAGTCACTGCTGAGTCCCCTAGTGTTCAGTCCCCTAGTGTTCAGTCCCCTAGTGTTCAGTCCCCTAGTGTTCAGTCACTGCTGAGTCCTCTAGTGTTCAGTCCCCTAGTGTTCAGTCCCCTAGTGTTCAGTCCCCTAGTGTTCAGTCCCCTAGTGTTCAGTCACTGCTGAGTCCTCTAGTGTTCAGTCCCCTAGTGTTCAGTCCTCTAGTGTTCAGTCCCCTAGTGTTCAGTCCCCTAGTGTTCAGTCACTGCTGAGTCCCCTAGTGTTCAGTCACTGCTGAGTCCCCTAGTGTTCAGTCCCCTAGTGTTCAGTCCCCTAGTGTTCAGTCCCCTAGTGTTCAGTCCTCTAGTGTTCAGTCCCCTAGTGTTCAGTCCCCTAGTGTTCAGTCACTGCTGAGTCCCCTAGTGTTCAGTCCCCTAGTGTTCAGTCCCCTAGTGTTCAGTCCTCTAGTGTTCAGTCCCCTAGTGTTCAGTCCCCTAGTGTTCAGTCACTGCTGAGTCCTCTAGTGTTCAGTCCCCTAGTGTTCAGTCCTCTAGTGTTCATCAGCGCTGGGCTGTGCTTACCTGTGGACAGGTGACCTGGGCACACTCTGCCTTCTGGCAGATCACCTGGCCTCGCTCACACGAGCAGAACTCACACCCCGCCCCTTTCCACATGTCGCCATGGTAACGGACCACGCCCTCGTACAGACAGCTTCCCTTGGCAACGGCGCACTCATTACAGCAGAGGCCCGCCCTCTTCACCTTGATCTGGCCCTGCAAGGGATTATGGGTAAAGTACAGAAAGTAGGATGATGACAACTATAGGAGTGGAATCAATTATGTACTGTGTTCAGGCTGTGTTCAGACTGTGTTCAGACTGTGTTCAGACTGTGTTCAGCCTGTGTTCAGACTGTGTTCAGACTGTGTTCAGACTGTATTCAGACTGTGTTCAGACTGTGTTCAGACTGTGTTCAGACTGTGTTCACACTGTGTTCAGACTGTGTTCAGACTGTGTTCAGGCTGTGTTCAGACTGTGTTCAGACTGTATTCAGACTGTGTTCAGACTGTGTTCAGACTGTGTTCAGACTGTGTTCAGACTGTGTTCAGACTGTGTTCAGGATGTGTTCAGACTGTGTTCAGGCTGTGTTCAGGCTGTGTTCAGACTGTGTTCAGACTGTATTCAGACTGTGTTCAGACTGTGTTCAGACTGTGTTCAGGCTTGTTTGTTCTTGTTAGCATGTACTGACCTTGTCACAGGTGAGGGGAGGGCAGGTGACAGTGTGGCAGTGAGACTGTCCTCTCTCACACACACAGGTGGTACAGCTGTCCTTCTGCCACAGCTCCCCATGCTGCACACACACACACACACACACACACACACACACACACACACACACACACACACACACACACACACACACACACACACACACACACACACACACACACACACACACACACACACACACACACACACACACACACACACACACAGGACAGGAAGCACAGATACCAACACAGCATCAGTCAGATGTTGGGCTGGTGAGAGTGTGTGTTGATGCTGGGAGAACTGGCTGCTCCTCCACACAGCTAACACAGCTAACACTGCTAACAGAGTTGTGTCACCAGGTTAGCCAATACACATGAAATGAAGGGGAAATTATTCCTTGACCTCATATTTAATAAATAACAAATGTCCCTCTGACTTCCCATGTCGTTACCATGGGAATGAGACATTCATTAAACATGGTGCAGTGTGTATGTACTCAACAGTGTGCGATAACACACAAACATTAGACAGAATGAACTGCTTCAATGATCAAGAGAAGAGGAGGGAGGGAGGGAGAATGTGAGCAAGAAAAAAGAGCATTCCTGGTTCTAGAGTGCTCCTGGTTCTAGAGCGCTCCTGGTTCTAGAGCGCTCCTGGTTCTAGAGCGCTCCTGGTTCTAGAGCGCTCCTGGTTCTAGAGCGCTCCTGGTTCTAGAGTGCTCCTGGTTCTAGAGGTTTCCTGGTTGTAGAGCGCTCCTGGTTCTAGAGCGCTCCTGGTTCTAGAGCGCTCCTGGTTTTAGAGGGTTCTTGGTTCTAGAGCGCTCCTGGTTCTAGAGTGCTCCTGGTTCCAGATAAATCCTGGTTCTAGATGGTTCCTGGTTCTAGAGCGTTCCTGGTTCTAGAGGTTTCCTGGTTCTAGAGTGCTCCTGGTTCTAGAGCGCTCCTGGTTCTAGAGTGCTCCTGGTTCCAGAGAAATCCTGGTTCTAGATGGTTCCTGGTTCTAGAGCATTCCTGGTTCTAGAGGTTTCCTGGTTCTAGAGCGCTCCTGGTTCTAGAGTGCTCCTGGTTCCTACATACCTGGTACTGTTTCCCAGCAGACAGGCAGGGGTCGGCCTCACACCGGGGACAGCAGCTTCCTGGCTGGATCACCAGGTTCTCCTGCTGTTAGTTCACACGCACACACACACACACATTAGGGGGGTAGGGATGTGTGTGTGTGTGTATGAATGTGTGTGTGAGTGACAGAAAGACGTACTGGAGAGCAGACGACAGGTGGACACTCTGCTGTGGAACATTCTGCCTGTCCATCTCTGCACACACAGCGAGAGCAGAGCCCAATAGACCACTCCTCTCCTGACCTGTAGACCAGCCCCTCCCAGGAGCAGGACGCTGCACACACACACACACACACACACACACACACACACAGGGCAGAGGTTGAGTGTGTGAGCAGCATTGTGATGTGCTGCTTCAGAATGGGAAGGAAAGTTACAGGATGCTGCATGAAACTAAATCAAGCAAAAAATCTGAACATGTGGATCTTTCTTACTGAGCAATTAATGATAAGGAGCAACCAAGTGGATCAAGACCTTCTGAGACCAGACATCCTTAATCCCTTATTCTGTTAAATCATGAATAAATCCTTCAAGATAACTGGCTGAAAGTTAAGGCTGCTCTTCTTAGCATTGTCCAGACTGGTAGACCTCCAGACTGGTAGACCTCCAGACTGGTAGACCTCCAGACTGGTAGACCTCCAGACTGGCAGACCTCCAGACTGGTAGACCTCCAGACTGGCTTGGTACTCACCTCCATCTGATGCACATTTGGGGCAGCATTCTCCAGCAGGAGTGTAGGGCCTCTGGTCGGCTCCACAGCTGAGGGGAGGGCAGGGGAGCTGGGAGCAGGACACACTGCCCAGGGAGCAGACACACATGGAGCACTGGGACACCCTCCACTGGCTGCCATCCTGAGGAGGAGAGGACAGAGAGAGAGGGAGAGAGAAGTTTTAAAAGAGAGGGATTACTGACTAGCTGACCTCCCCCCTTTTCCCACTGTCTCCCACCATCTCCCTCCCTCTCCATCTCCCTCCCTCCTCTGAGGGACAAAGGGCTCTTACAGCTTACATCGACCACTTGAGTTGGGAGGAGACACCGATGGAATCCCAAACCAAGCCAAAGTATCTTGTTAAGCTGGTAAAAACACAACGCAAACAAGATGTCTGCCAAGCTAACGCTCTTTCTCTCTGCCTTCTTCACTTCCTCTTTCTCTCTTTGACTGAGGGGCTAAACAGAATGCTAACAAGAAAACGATTGTGCATCAGTAGAGGAGATGGGGGGGGGGGGGAGATGGGGGGGGGGGGATGAGAGGGGGGAGGAGATGAGAGTGGCTGGCTGAGCTTGTGCTCAGCTTGTCCTTGACCAGGTCCCATGATGAGAGGGGCTGGGTGAGTCTGTGAGGTCCTTGACCAGGTCCATGTCATGAACTGACCCCATAAACAGCTCCTTCATGCTGACAGACTCCAGAGGACGGAGCCAGACACTCTGGACAGCAGCTTCCAGAAGGAATACGAAGCTTCTCTCCCTGAGAACACAGAACGCAGAACATAGAACACACACAGAACTCAGCATGAGCCTCTCTGATCAGCAGCATTACAGTGTGTGAACTGGTCCTTTAAGTATAAAACAGGAAATAAAAAATTCAATTTGCTATCTCTCAAAAAAAATTACATTCTAATAAAACGATGTTCATTCTTGGAAGGTTCCAGAGGGGATAAAGAGGCATGTTTATGAGAGCTTCACGCGTACAGGAGTCCTGCGCTTTGGTGAGTCTGATGTCTCATTTTAATTAGCGTTCGATTGCCAGTCAGCCGAGCAGAACTTATTAGACATTGATTGTTGTCTAAGGTGAGGGTAGAGATGGGATATAACACTGGTGGTCTGGAGCATGAAATTAACATTGAGTCATTTATCTGACGCTCTTATCCAGAGAGACTGACAGCACAGGGACATTCCCCCCTTGAGGACAGTAGGGTGAAGTGCCTTGCCCAAGGACACAACATCAGGGTTGGTATGGCCGGCATTCAAACCAGGAACCTTCTGATTACTAGCCTGACTCCCTAACCGCTCAGCCACCTAATTCCCCCTGGAGCAACAATAGACTTTGTGTCGTCAGGTTAAGTTATCTAAATGGATTCTCGTCCTGAATCTAATGTTTGGAATCTTGTCACAGGTTTAACAAACTGTTAAAACCAACTAGAAAATCCCCTTTGGAACCACTGAACCCTGAGTCAGTTACTAAGATGCTGTCTCACCCTTTTGAAGTCACACTGTGGATTTGGGCAGCGGACCGGCGTGCACACGACCACGTCACCGTAGCAACTGCACTCCTCACATGACTGGGGCCTCCATGTTGAGCTGTTCTGTAGCCATGGAAACAAGGTGGACAGGAAGTCAGTCAGGAAACAAGGTGGACAGGAAGTCAGTCAGGAAACATGAATCCAGGTACAAACCCACAGACAGGAACTGTCGAACTGAAGATTCTACACATGTCTGTTGTCGTCTGTGGCTTAATTCTGATCCAATGTTTTTCATGTTAAGTTCTTTAAATTCTTACGATCAGAGGTGGGAGGGGCAACTTTAGTGGTTTTATGACCTGTGTTAAAGGCAGGATGGTGTTGAAGAATGTGGATAGTGTGACCAAGTGTCTGCCCTCTATATTCAGGAGTCTCTCTGACAGCTTCCCACCCTCCTGCAGACCCCCACACACTATTCATAGCCCCCCCTCCCCCACACACACATTACCTCCCCCTCACCCTCCCCCACACACACATTACCTCCCCCTCCCCCACCCCTGGGTCTTCTTTATATAGACAAGAGGCCAAAATAAGAATAAGTCCATATTTCACTGTGATCCACCACTTGGCTGCAAAGTGTTCAGGGATATTAGTCATCAACAAAGTTCCCCTGAAGCTCGATCTGAATCAATAATCATATTCTGAAGTATAAAACCCAGCAGCTCATTCATTTGATTCATCTGGGTGATAAATCAGCTGGAGTGTCTGCATGACCCCAGCCAGCGTTCAGAGGAGGGTTATGTAGATCCAGACAGCAGCATCATGCTAGCATACAGGCTGAGAGGACATCTGCACATCCAGGGACCCTCACACCAGCCTCAGACCAGCCTCACCTCAAACCAGCCTCACACCAGCCTCACCTCACACCAGCCTCACACCAGCCTCACCTCACACCAGCCTCACACTTCAGTCCAGCCTCAGAGATTTCATAGCTTTGCTGAGTGATAGACAAGTGTTTAGAATCCATCTCAAATTCCAACAGCTGTGAGGAATATTATACTTGCAGTTTAACACAGGTATCCTCTACAACACATTCTTACTGTCAGAACCAAAACGCTTTTCACACCAACAATGTTTGTGTCCTGTCAAGAAGTGCAGCTGGTTCAGTATTGGTATCTACTAACATCTCTCACTAATAACATCAGCTTTCTGTGCTGTCCAGGTGTGTGTGTGTGTATCCCAGGTGCCGTGAGGAGAGAGAGAGGGGGGGGGGGTTAATCACCTGAAGGGCCCCTCTACCATTCACAGTTTAATTCCATTTCAGCCTTGTGTCGAATTCCAATTTCTTAAAGGTCAAACGCATCAGTTAGTGTCTCCACAAGGGCCTTAATTATACCAGCAGCATTCCTGTAATTCAATAAAGGACAGGAAAACCAGTTCCCTATTTCAGCCCCTGTAAACCTGTTTACTGCTTCAATAGGTTGTAACAAGAAACAACACCAAGCTGAAGTCTTCTTCTGCAGCTGCAGTACAGGATCAGTCATCCAGCAGTGAGGATCACCCATGACACCTTCCTGTCATTCACCTCCTCCCTTCTGCTCCAAGACTCCTCATACTAGGAGCCAACACTGCTCTCTCTCTCTGTCTGTCTCTCTGTCTCTCTCTCTGCTTCTCTCTCTCTCTCTGTCTCTCTCTCTCTGTGTTGAGAATTATTTCATTAGAAAATTTATTTTAAGCAAATTGATTTGGGATTAATGAATAAGGCAACAGTCATACATCAATTTAAGTTATGTTAAGGTATCAGTAAACTTCAGTAAAAGACGACAAACGGATTTACGTCTCCTTTCATTATTTCAAATTCAACCGTCCAGTATAATTATCCAGAACACTCTGTCTGTCTGTCTGTCTGTCTGTCTGTCTGTCTGTCTGTCTCTCTCTCTCTCTCTCTCTCTCTTTGTCTCTCTGTCTCTGTCTCTCTCTCTCTCTCTCTCTCTCTCTGTGTCTCTCTCTGTCTCTCTCTGTCGCTCTCTCTTTCTGTCTCTCTCTCTCTTTGTCTCTCTGTCTCTCTCTCTCTCTCTCTTTGTCTCTCTCTCTCTGTCTCTCTCTCTCTCTCTCTTTGTCTCTCTGTCTCTCTCTCTCTTTGTCTGTCTCTCTCTCTGTCTCTCTCTCTGTCTCTCTCTCTCTCTGTGTCTCTCTGTGTCTCTCTCTCTCTCTGTCTCTCTCTGTCGCTCTCTCTTTCTGTCTCTCTCTGTCTCTCTATCTCTCTCTCTCTCTCTGTCTGTCTCTCTCTGTCTGTCTCTCTCTCTCTCTTTGTCTCTCCCTCCTATTAGAAGGTCTATTGCAGAGAGGGAACCAGCTCTTTTGATTCAGTGTGTAAGGAGAGTAGGTCTGACTTCCATCACCCTAGAAATGTGTTTGTGTTTGTGACTGTTTCATCACAAAGGGCTACAAACTGTCCCTGGAACAGCAGATCAGTTCTCTCTCTTCATCTGCCTTCCTCAGTCTATCAGCACAAAGACAAAATATTTTAAAAACCACGTTCAGAAAAATGACACAGACTCCCGATATCCTCAGAAGTAGAAGCAGGAATGTGACTTCAAACAGTAATCCTTAATGCTGTCTTTTATTCCAGCAGCCTTTAGAACCTCCTCTCCTTATCAGTGTTAGACTTCAGTACTGTAAGCAGCAGGCTCACATTCCCCAGTGGAAGCACAGCCACAACAGCTGTGTGTGACCTGAAGTCTTTAAGCACATTCAAATATATTCACTCTCCAGCGTTTAATTGCTTTCGCTGCATTCGCTCTTCGATGCCAGCCGACTGTGATTATATGGTAATTTTTTGCAAGGCAAGCTGTGCAACTGTAGTCTATCCTGCTGAAGGACAACTAAATCAGTCAGTCTGGCTCCCATCACTGTCTTATTTAATTACAGCTTTGGCAAACATTGAAACAGTAGCCTGAAAATGAGAAGGGATAAGTGAGGTGGAGATTTGGCTCAGGGATGTTCTACTAAACAATTCAACCACAAAGAAGTGTCATCTGTCGTCCTAATGGTTAGACTGTGTCCCAGTGATCAGGCATGTAACATGTTGTAATTCTCACGCAGAGAAAGGATTAATATCCCCAAATGTACAATTACAGTAGGAGGTTCAGGCATTGTGAGTGATGTCTGCCAAAATCCTGTCTCGATCTTTCTGACTGTATAAATCAGCTTTAATCCACAAGTGGCTCAACGTCAACCAGTATAACAGTAAAGCTCCTGTGATTCTCCTGCCCTTGGCCACAACATCCCCCAGAATCTCTCTGACAAGACAAATGACTTTATTCCTGCTGCTCCCTGGGTCTATAAATTACCCCTCCTGCCATGACTGATAGACCTCCTGTAGCCTGATATTAACAGCCCTGTGAGGGCTTCTGGCCCGGCCAGCAGATGGGCAGCTAGTGAGGGGCGGTCAGCGGGACAGAGCCGAGGGAAGAAGGCGTTTAGCTCCAGCACTGCTGTGAGGTTAGCGGCCTGGCTAAAACACACAGACAGGATTTAGATATGATGTAGGGAGGAAAAGGGTCAGAGGCACTAAAAGCACCTGCCGTTACTTTCTACTTCCCCAGATAGCTGATATTAGCATATTAACAGGTCTGTTTCCTCTAGCTAACAAGGTGGAGAACAGCAGTTGACCTGCTTCACAGCCCCTCATGAAAATACTCAACCTTTTCCTTTGAACGCCACAGGAAGCAGCAGTGACCTGATGCACACTAGAGAGAGAATCCTGAAGCACAGAGAGAAAACTAGTGGGAAAATAAGGCTTACAGACTCAAAGGAACTTTTGCTTAATAATTTACTCTCCCTGTTTTTCTGCTTGTTAGTTGTAATGAAAAGCAATGTCAAGACCTGCCTAAGATCATCTATGAATCATAAAAACCAGCAGGCTATAGCTAATGATAGAGGGTTTCTGCATAAAAGAGCTATTTCAATTAAGGAACTCAAGTCTGAATAAGTGCAGTTCAAATCATTTGTACCACATTCACTGCAGTGAAACTATACACCTCCCCTTCAGCTTTCTAAACAAAAGAAGAAGAATTCATTTGAACAACGCCAACAATGAACTCTTTGAAATGGTAAAAAGACTATTTGCATTAGCCCAAAGGTCTACTGCTGTTAGGAGGAGATAGTGAACTACCTCAGCACCCAGGAAGCTCCTGACAAGCACAGAGACAAGACTGACTGACTGAATAATTCAAGCTGTCTCCATTTAGCAGAAGTCCTATGAGGTGAAGGCAGCAAGTTAACTGTGTCTCTGAAACCCTTTTCCAGTCACTTTCTAAGGATCTCGGCAGCTTAACATTCAGTGGGTTTTCAGTCTCTAAGGGAGATTCCGACACTACAAGTAGAGAAAGATGAAGATGTTTGGTTTGTGGCAGAGAACTTGGTTCATACACCATGACAGCCCTGCTCCACCCCAACCCAGCCCCCTACCTCCGGCCCAAAGCCCCCTACAACCAGCCCCAGCCCCCTACCTCCTGTCCCCAGCCCCCTACAACCACCCCCAGCCCCCTACCTCCAGCCCCCAGCCCCCTACAACCAGCCCCCTACCCAGCCCCCTACCTCCAGCCCACAGCTCCCTACCCCCAGGCCCCTACCCCCAGCCCCCTACCCCCAGCCCCCTACCCCCAACCCTGCTCCAGAGGATGTCTAGGTTACCAGAGGGACACCTCTTTGACAGCTTTAAGGCCGGGGGGGAAACCTGAAACAGGAAACACAGTTGGCGTCTGTTGTCTGTTGTCCCGGTGACGAGAGCAGCAGGTGGGTGAACCAGGAAGAGTTCTGCTCTTGATGGGCGACGACACATGGTGACAGAAGAGTGTCCACACGGTGACCTCTAACCCCGGGACATGCATCATCTCATTACATCACTTCCTTTCACCTATACTTCCTTTCACCTACACTTCCTGTCACCTACACTTCCTGTCACCTAAACTTCCTTCAGTACGACACAATATGGCCGCTAGCTTGTCCCTGCTGTGTGTTAGCAAGGGGTTAGCAAAGCAGGGGGGGGAGACAGGGAAGAGGGGCTCAGTTTGGGGTAGATCAAGGGGCCCCATGTGTTCCTCTGACGTACCCAGAGGTCCCAGCAACACCTTCAAGAGGAGAACAGAAGCGTTGCCGTTTAATACGCCAAAAGGGATCAAATGTTTTGGAATCAGATCTTCCCTCCAAATCGTTGCTCTTTTCCTTTCCTGACGAGAAACAGGCTTGGAACATGTCATGTTACACTGTTACACACACAGCAGACCGTGTGTGTGTGTGTGTGTGTGTGTGTGTGTGTGTGTGTGTGTGTGTGGATCTTAACAGCTGTGCCCAGAGGCTAGCTGAGAACCCAGGTATGTAATTATGATTTAACATTTCCAGCAGGCAAACTCTCATAAATCTGTTCCTGCAATCCGACTGAGATGAGATGAGAGGAAGATGTGTGACTCAGTAAAGGTTAGAACTGGACCAGGACCAGGACCAGGACCAGGACCAGGACCAGAACTAGGACCAGGACCAGGACCAGGACCAGGACCAGGACAGGACCAGGACCAGGACCAGGACCAGGACCAGAACCAGGACCAGGACCAGGACCAGGACCAGGACCAGAACTAGGACCAGGACCTGGACAGGACCAGGACCAGGACCAGGACCAGGACCAGGAACCAGGACCAGGACCAGGACCAGGACAGGACCAGGACCAGGACCAGGACCAGGACCAGGACCAGGACCAGAACTAGGACCAGGACCAGGACCAGGACCAGGACCAGGACCAGGACCAGGACCAGGACCAGGACCAGGACCAGGACCCAGGACTGGACACACACATACACACGCATTCAAACCAGCTGATATTCTGGACATGCAGCCACAGAACAAGCACATCCTAAAGAAACAGTGTTCAGGGTTCTAGAACATTTGGTTGCTGATTAAAAAAAAGAAAAACAAGAAAAACAACCACAGAAAATGCTTAATGAATAAAACAGGAATCATCTGCATAAAAACAACCCAGCCTGCTTCATGCAGAGACATGAGATTCTGTTAGTCAACTGATCGTGTCTGCAGGGAAATTATCTTTCAAGCAGCAACTGAAAGTCTGATTGTCAAAGAAAAGAAATGTGAACAAATGTCTAACACAGCGACACAAACTGGCCTGTATAAATCTGCTGAACCAGACATCATTCCAGTTGACATGAATCTATTCTGTAAATAATTCAGACAATAGTTAAACCGATAAAAAGGTTAAATACCCAAGTCCATCATAACTCTCTGGTGAACGGTAAGGTCAACCTTTCAGGAACTTCCAGAATGACATTCTCCTCTGAAAGAACCCCGATAATTACACATGAGGAAGCAGAAACACAGCAGACTAGACCAGGCAGGTCCACTAGTCTGCTATCTGTCAGCCATTAGTGTACATCATGTTATCAGGGTTCAGTCCCTGTCCAGTCCCAGTCACTGACCACATGAGTCCAGTGAGAGTCTGAGTCTGTACAGACGAGATGTCAGCTGCTTAGTATAACAAGCCTTACTATGAAGTCAAAAGAGTGAATACTGACTGAGAGGAGTGTGTGATAGAGAGCTACACTGTGCAGCCACAAGCCATTTTGATGCTCTACAGGGCCTCAGGGGCAGCATGTCCTACAGGCCCTCAGGGGCAGCATGTCCTACAGGGCCTCAGGGGCAGCATGTCCTACAGGGCCCTCAGGGGCAGCATGTCCTACAGGGCCTCAGGGGCAGCATGTCCTACAGGGCCTCAGGGGCAGCATGTCCTACAGGCCCTCAGGGGCAGCATGTCCTACAGGGCCTCAGGGGCAGCATGTCCTACAGGGCCTCAGGGGCAGCATGTCCTACAGGGCCCCTGTGAGCGGCTCCTGCTTCCCAGCTGTCTGTGAGGGGCCACAACATGTGACGTCTATTTAAACTTTCACTCTGTAACAGAATATTCAGTTAAAACCTCCACTGGGACGCCTGTTTAAACTCCATCTCTGTTTTCTCACCACAGCTTTCTGATCTCAGACCAGCGGTTAAGTTAACATCCGGAGGGAGGGAGGGAGGGAGGGAGGGAGGGAGGGAGGGAGGGAGGGAGGGAGGGAGGGAGGGAGGGAGGGAGGGAGGGAGGGAGGGAGGGAGGGAGGGAGGGAGGGCGGAAGAGGGTGACACGGGGGTGACAGGGGGGTGAGATGGGGGTGACAGGGGGGTGAGATGGGGGTGACAGGGGGGTGACAGGGGGGTGACAGGGGGGTTAGATTCCCTCCTTGATTAGCAGATTCCATCCTTCAGTGTGGCTTTGGGCTGTAATGATGGAGGTAGCAGCTAACATGATCCAGCATGGCAGCTGCCTCAGACCTCATAAACCACACGATCGTCCACATCGCTCTCTTCTTTAGCCAAGAGAAAATAGCATCATGAGGCGTCCCCACTACACACTGTCAATCCTGTTTAAATTAGAATCAAATACCCAGGTTAGCAGGATCCTGCTTCCTGAAATGTCAAAGGGGAATCTTAATAACTAAAAGGTAAATGAGGACATTGAACAGGGACGTCAATTCAGACATCCCAGAATGATACATGGTCGACTAAATATAGAGTCAGTGAACATGGCTGATTGAGTGTCACCTTTGTAGTGGGGAAACATTTGAGGAGTTTTCAACAAAACGGGGATCTTTTGAACATGAAAGCAGGAACACAAATGACACTGAATATAGCCTGTCAACATTCAAAGAAACTGCAGAGAGAAAATCTGTTAGTGAAACATGTGTTCTTCTGCATAACTCTGCAGTTTCAGTTCTGTCAGACAGTCACAGGGCAGCAGAGACAGAGACAGTCACTGCAGATCCCAACAAACTGGAAAACTCTCTCATGTTCATGAAACCCTGACTGAGTCCTGAACTCTCCCACTGCCAGGAAGATGCAGAAGAACAGCTCTGTATCCACACAGCAGAAGAAGCAGAGGAACAGCTCTGTATCCACACAGCAGAAGATGCAGAGGAACAGCTCTGTATCCACACAGCAGAAGAAGCAGAGGAACAGCTCTGTATCCACACACAGCAGAAGATGCAGAGGAACAGCTCTGTATCCACACACAGCAGAAGAAGCAGAGGAACAGCTCTGTATCCACACAGCAGAAGATGCAGAGGAACAGCTCTGTATCCACACACAGCAGAAGAAGCAGAGGAACAGCTCTGTATCCACACAGCAGAAGATGCAGAGGAACAGCTCTGTATCCACACAGCAGAAGATGCAGAGGAACAGCTCTGTATCCACACAGCAGAAGATGCAGAGGAACAGCTCTGTATCCACACAGCTGAAGATGCAGAGGAACAGCTCTGTATCCACACAGCTGAAGATGCAGAGGAACAGCTCTGTATCCACACAGCAGAAGAAGCAGAGGAACAGCTCTGTATCCACACAACAGAAGAAGCAGACGAACAGCTCTGTATCCACACAGCAGAAGAAGCAGCACTTACAGAGACCTTCAACATGCTCAACAGCAACATGGTGAAAAGATGGAATGTACTTCAAAAAATGTCTTTCAGGCCATGGATGCAAACTTAAAAACATCACAGAATTATATTGAATCAGCAAAATGGCAAAAATATTAGGAAAGGATATACAAGCTCGAACTTTGTCCATGGTTCAAACTTTAGAGAAATGTATTCTTTCTTTCTCAGTAAATGTATTCCATCTTTCTCAGACACAGATATTCAACAATTGCGCTTGCTGTGAGAATGCTGATCTTTTCAAATCTCCTCTCCAAGTCCAAACAGAATACATCAGAAATCCAGGTCCTAGAGCAGAGATGGGCAATCCTGGTCCTCGAGGGCCGCTGTCCTGAAGGTTTTAGATGTTTCCCTGCTCTAGCACACCTGATAATAATCATCAGGCTTCCACAGAGGTTGATAACAACCCATTCATTAGAATCAGGTGTGCTGGAGCAGGGAAACATCTAAAACCTTCAGGACAGTGGCCCTCCAGGACCAGGATTGCCCACCCCTGTCCTAGAGAGACGTGTTAGAGAGGTGAAACAGACCCTCTGGCGGGGAGGGGGGGGGGGTGGCGGAGGTGGATATAACCTCCAGGGGGTCGGAGGTGATGACAGAAGAGCTCGTCAGGGTAAGTGACTGAACCTCTTCAGATTCTTTTATTTACATGGGAGCCCCGCTGCCATGCTTTCAAATAAACATACATGTAGAGGGGGGGGGGGAGAATGGAGGGAGGGAGAGTGGGGGGAGGGAGAATGGAGGGAAGGAGAATGCAGGGGGAGAGAATGGGGGGAGGGAGAATGGAGGGAGAGAGAATGGGGAGGAGAGAATGGGGGGAGGGAGAGTGGGGGGAGAGAGTGGGGGGAGAGAATAGGGGGAGGGAGAATGGAGGGGGAGAGAATGGGGGATACAGAGGGGGTTTGGAACACTGCTGAGTGGCCCCACATTTGACTAACAGTGTAAAACAAGAGAGACACAAAGCTGAACTGCTCTCACAGCCCAGAGCTTTAAACAAGCAGCAGCTAACAGGAGTGTTCAGAGACTCCAGTCCAGCTGGAGCTACTCTGCATAACAACAACAACAACAAACTCAGGGGAACTGACAGGAACACCTGGGTCATATTCAAGCAGGATTTCAGATGGTTATTAGGCTGTGATATTGTACTCAGGAGGGTTCATGTAAAGGCATGTAGTACTGTAATCAGACAGCTTTGTGTCTGCCCACACACACACACACACACACACACACACACACACACACACACACACACACACACACACACACACACACACACACACACAACACACACACCCCCCCAAGGCTGTGCCTGGTGACCAGAGAGGCTGTTGGGTGTAAACAACAAAGTGAATTCCTTCTGCAGATCAATGCAAGTTCAAAGCGTTCTCACAAAGCCAAGGTTTCAGACCTCCCTGTACACACACAAACACACAACCCTTTCCCAGACTTTCATTATGCAGATGGTGAGGGCAGTGTGTACTTGGGAGTGTGTGTGTGGGGGTGGCATGACTGGAACAGCTTTCATTCCTTTGGTAGACTCCCACCTGCAGAGTACTGGATCTGTACTGGATCTGTACTGGATCTGTACTGGATCTGTACTAGATCTGTACTGGATCTGTACTGGATCTGTACTGGATCTGTACTGGATCTGTACTGGATCTGTAGTGGATCTGTACTGGATCTGTACTGGAGCTGTACTGGATCTGTACTGGATCTGTACTAGATCTGTACTGGATCTGTATTGGATCTGTACTGGATCTGTACTGGATCTGTACTGGAGCTGTACTGGATCTGTACTGGATCTGTACTGGAGCTGTACTGGATCTGTACTGGATCTGTACTGGAGCTGTACTGGATCTGTACTGGATCTGTACTGGATCTGTACTGGATCTGTCCTGTCTGTCAAGAGAGCTGTGTCTGTCCTGTCCCAGAGTCCCAGCCTGTTGAGGTTCCTCCTGACTTCCCTTCTCTAATCTCTCCCTCCCTGCTGGGGCTGTAGGGGGGGGGGGGGGAGGGGGGAGGGGGAGGGGAGGAGGGGGAGGTAAGAAAGGCCACTAAAGCCACACCTTGGGTTTCAGACATGCTTCACTGCTGCAGAACAAAACAGACACAGAGAAGCAAGAAGGAGTTCCTTTTGTTCCGGTCGTGTCTTTTCTGTTTAGATTGACCCCGGCCTCACACAGCTCCTTATGAGGCTCTCATCATCTGCAGCTAGAGGCCAGAGAGGCAGCAGGGTGAGGCCAGGCAGCCTCAAGAGAAATGTAAGACCAATCAGCCAGGTTAGAAGCCCCAGGCAGGGGATGATTCCTAACTCTTCTTTCCGGTGAAAAACTTCCTGAACTGCAGCCCTTTGATTCCCAGAGGACGGAGCCTGTGTTCTGTGATTAGAGAGAAGGGAAAAGCCTGGAGGGGATCTGTCCTCTCTGAGAGGGGGATGTTGAGACTGTCTGGAGGGGATCTGTCCTCTCTGAGAGGGGGATGTTGAGACTGTCTGGAGGGGGATCTGTCCTCTCTGAGAGGGGGATGTTGAGACTGTCTGGAGGGGATCTGTCCTCTCTGAGGGGGGGATGTTGAGACTGTCTGGAGGGGATCTGTCCTCTCTGAGGGGGGGATGTTGAGACTGTCTGGAGGGGATCTGTCCTCTCTGAGGGGGGGATGTTGAGACTGTCTGGAGGGGATCTGTCCTCTCTGAGGGGGGGATGTTGAGACTGTCTGGAGGGGGATCTGTCCTCTCTGAGAGGGGGATGTTGAGACTGTCTGGAGGGGATCTGTCCTCTCTGAGAGGGGGATGTTGAGACTGTCTGGAGGGGATCTGTCCTCTCTGAGGGGGGGATGTTGAGACTGTCTGGAGGGGGATCTGTCCTCTCTGAGAGGGGGATGTTGAGACTGTCTGGAGGGGATCTGTCCTCTCTGAGAGGGGGATGTTGAGACTGTCTGGAGGGGATCTGTCCTCTCTGAGAGGGGGATGTTGAGACTGTCTGGAGGGGGATCTGTCCTCTCTGAGAGGGGGATGTTGAGACTGTCTGGAGGGGATCTGTCCTCTCTGAGTATTTTATTTCACTTCTGTGTCATTTTTACAAACCTCCAATTTAAATGAGAGTGTGAATAATGTATGACCACTGTGCCGAATCTTCATCTCACACAGAACCACAAGAGAGAGACTTCAAACTTTCATCTTCTTAACAACTTTTCCTGCAACTTGAGGGTTACGTGACTCTGCCTCCACTCTCCCCCTCAGAGGCACTGACTCTGCCTCCACTCTCTCCCTCAGAGGCACTGATTCTGCCTCCAATCTCTCCCTCAGAGGCACTGACTCTGCCTCCACTCTCCCCCTCAGAGGCACTGACTCTGCCTCCACTCTCTCCCTCAGAGGCACTGACTCTGCCTCCACTCTCCCCCTCAGAGGCACTGACTCTGCCTCCACTCTCCCCCTCAGAGGCACTGACTCTGCCTCCACTCTCTCCCTCCGAGGCACTGACTCTGCCTCCACTCTCCCCCTCAGAGGCACTGACTCTGCCTCCACTCTCCCCCTCAGAGGCACTGACTCTGCCTCCACTCTCCCCCTCAGAGGCACTGACTCTGTCTCCACTCTCCCCCTCAGAGGCACTGACTCTGCCTCCACTCTCTCCCTCCGAGGCACTGACTCTGCCTCCACTCTCCCCCTCAGAGGCACTGACTCTGCCTCCACTCTCCCCCTCAGAGGCACTGACTCTGCCTCCACTCTCTCCCTCAGAGGCACTGACTCTGCCTCCACTCTCCCCCTCAGAGGCACTGACTCTGCCTCCACTCTCTCCCTCAGAGGCACTGACTCTGCCTCCACTCTCCCCCTCAGAGGCACTGACTCTGCCTCCACTCTCCCCCTCAGAGGCACTGACTCTGCCTCCACTCTCTCCCTCAGAGGCACTGACTCTGCCTCCCTAATCTGATTAGCGCCTTGAACTGCTCTCCAAACGCAGCCAATCAGGTCAGTGGAAAACCCAAGTGGTTCTTTAGGAGCAACTCAAGAAAAACTGCAGCCTCTCTCAGCCTCTCTCAGCCTCTCTCAGCCTCTCTCAGCCTCTCTCAGCCTCTCTTTCACCTGTTCCTCTCAGCCAGCTTCCTGTGTGAGCTGAACAATGCTGGCGTAGCTGTTCCAAAGGTCAAGGCGTCTCTCTCTGGGGCCCGGGGCCTCTGGTGCCTGTGAGGGGTTACAGCTCAGGGCCACACAGCTCAATCACACTCAGCCAGGCTTCCCCAGCGAGACTCACACACCAACTCTTTCTACAGAAAAAATATGTTGAGACAAGCATTTATATTATAAGCTGACTCAATAGGGCCACAGTATAAATATTCTCCATTGAATCTCCATCTAAATTCTGCCCTGATATGTGTGCTCTGCTCATATTCTCTGACTCGCATCGTAACAATCAGGCCATGTGAAGCTTAGCTCGTGTCTATGGAGCCTCAGGATGAAACCATGCAAGTAACCAGGGGACAAGTTACATAACGCTCTCATCAAATGTACATGAACCTGCAGCATCTTGAAAAACACATTTTCATGAGGATGTTAAAGAGATGCAGTTCAAGCTGGATCTTAGACACCGCAGAGACGGGGGGGTAATCACATGACTGAACAGGTAACTGACAGGAACTTGAAGATGTTAATGAAGTTAACAACACTGGTGGGAAGGTTCAGCCCTCGGGGGGGAAAACACACTGAAAGACACAGCAGCTCCAGAAATCTGTGTCTCGTTAACAAACGAGATGTTAAATGAGATATTTCCCCTGTTCATTAACAGTAATTAGAGCTATCCTGAGGACACTGACTAACATAAGCACATCAGAGCACATCCTTACCTCTCAGCCTCTCTCTTACCCTTACCTCTCAGCCTCTCTCTCACCCTCACCTCTCAGCCTCACCTCTCAGCCTCTCTCACCCTTACCTCTCGGTCTCTCTCTCACCCTTACCTCTCGGCCTCTCTCTCACCCTTACCTCTCGGCCTCTCTCTCACCCTTACCTCTCAGCCTCTCTCTCACCCTTACCTCTCAGCCTCACTTCTCGGCCTCTCTCTCACCCTTACCTCTCGGCCTCTCTCTCACCCTTACCTCTCGGCCTCTCTCTCACCCTTACCTCTCGGCCTCTCTCTCACCCTTACCTCTCGGCCTCTCTCTCACCCTTACCTCTCGGCCTCTCTCTCACCCTTACCTCTCGGCCTCTCTCTCACCCTTACCTCTCGGCCTCTCTCTCACCCTTACCTCTCAGCCTCTCTCTCACCCTTACCTCTCAGCCTCACTTCTCGGCCTCTCTCTCACCCTTACCTCTCGGCCTCTCTCTCACCCTTACCTCTCGGCCTCTCTCTCACCCTTACCTCTCGGCCTCTCTCTCACCCTCACCTCTCAGCCTCTCTCTCAGCCTCTCTCTCACCCTCACCTCTCAGCCTCTCTCTCGGCCTCTCTCTCACCCTTACCTCTCGGCCTCTCTCTCACCCTCACCTCTCAGCCTCTCTCTCAGCCTCTCTCTCACCCTCACCTCTCAGCCTCTCTCTCGGCCTCTCTCTCACCCTTACCTCTCGGCCTCTCTCTCACCCTCACCTCTCAGCCTCTCTCTCAGCCTCTCTCTCAGCCTCTCTCTCACCCTCACCTCTCAGCCTCTCTCTCAGCCTCTCTCTCAGCCTCACCTCTCCTAGCAGTCGTTCCAGCAGCAGTGAGGGATCCAGAAGCCCTCTGCTGTCTCTGAACACCACAAATGATGGTTATTTGAGGTTGAAGCAACAACTGCTGCTCAGATGTGGGACTTTTCCCATCAAACCCTGTGTGGGAACCTGAGGGAGATGAGTGAGTCCTAATGACAGATGAGGACAGAGCAGCAGCTCTGCTGGTTCCAGCTCTCAGCTGTTCCCTCTCAGTGCAGGTGTTGCAGATGACACGTGACAGACACTGAGACAGCGTCTAAAGACTGGAGAACAGCACAGCCTCCTGAAGTTCTACTGGGAGAACAAAGAGATCCTCCAGAGTTTCTGTGTGAACATGAAGAGGAGACTGCAGTGATGGTGAAGAGGAGGGGTGAGGAGGGGTGAGGAGGGGTGAGGGCTGTCTGTCAGACTTCTCTACTGCAGAGATCATCAACACACACCAGAACAGTCCTGGCCATCTGCCAACACAGGCTGCCAGAGAACAAGGACATTCCTTACAACAAAGAAGCGCATCGCAGAGTCGTAGTGTTGTGTGAGGAGGGGGGGGGGGACAGGAAGAAGAGACCAGCCCCACAACAACACACATGAAGGAGGCACAAGCTGACACATACAGGCCTGTCTGGAAGGGTTTTCTAGAACATCATGTCTCCAACAACCATCTCTGCCCTCAGTAAGTGGAGGACATGTTAGGAAGACATTCCTGCTGTTCCTCGTCAAGAAGCAACACATGACTGGCTGCATAATTCATCTCCAGCAGGGGGTAGTGACATGAGCAGGTACTTTAGTCACAAGAGGAAACTTAAGATGCACAAACTCAGCAGTCAGCAGCTCAATGTGAGTCAGAGGAGACAGGTTAATGGAAGAGGAGGGAGACATGGACTCCTTGGATGACAGATTATCCTCAGAAAACACTTGTCCAATGTCCAACTTTGCTTTTGCATTAAAAAATTTAGTAACCCTCACTCTTTATTAAAAATAATCCTTTAATTCTCTTTTGGGGCTAGAACAGGGGCCGAGGAGGGGGCTGAGGAGGGGGGGGGGGGGGGGGGGGGGGGGCGAGCAGCATGTGCAGGTCCAGGATGTTTAAACAGGCCAGACCTGCTGAGCGGTGGCACTGTATGTGTGTGTGTGTGTGTGTGTGTGTGTGTATGTGTGTGTGTGGTAGATGAATGATGGCTGGAAGTTTGTGGCTCTGCTGGGAGGAGGAGGAGGAGGAGGAGGAGGAGGAGGAGGAAGAGGAGGAGGAGGAGGGAGGGAGGGAGGGAGGGAGGGAGGGAGGGAGGAAGGAGGAGGAGGAGGAGGAGGAGGAGGGAGGGAGGGAGGGAGGGAGGGAGGGAGGGAGGGAGGGAGGGAGGGAGGAGGAGGAGGAGGAGGAGGAGGAGGAGGTGGAGGAGGAGGAGGAGGAGGAGGAGGAGGAGGAGGAGGAGGAGGAAAAGGAGGAGGAGGAGGAGGAGGGAGGAAGGAGGAGGAGGAGGAGGAGGAGGAGGAGGAGGAGGAGGAGGGAGGAGGAGGAGGAGGAGGGGGAGGGGGGAGGAGGAGGAGGAGGGTTGCGCTGGCAGACTGTTTACCTTTCCCAGACACCCCTCCCCTGGCTGTGCTGGGTCCTAACATGGGGGTCTGTCTCCAGCAGTGTAGGAGGAAGAGGAGCCTAGCTCTCTGCTGGTCCCCCCAGGCTGCCTGCTGCCATCTGAACCCTTCTCAAGCAGGAGATCAGATCGTTCTATTCTTTACCTTCTCACCAGCGACTTGTGAGGAGTTTTGCCTGAGGACATGTTGTTCACACTGGTCCACCCAGGCCTCATGAGCCTCCTCTTTAGCTGAAGCTGTGTGGGGAATGTTACAGCCATCCAAGAAAATACTGAACTAAAGACCGTCTTCTTTTTTACGAGGAAAGCCTTTACAAGGAAATGTAATTGGTCGACTGGTAACCTCTATATTTATAGAACAGGAAGTCAAACTGACAGATTTTCCTTCTATATTTTGAGGTGGGTATTCAATTAATCCAAAACATGCCATTGTCTGAGGTTGTAGTCTGGGCTTGTGTCCAATCACAACAGTTGATCAGCAGAAAGAATGAGTCTTTTGTGTATGAGGTCAATCAAGTTGTACTCTTTTAAACAACCCTAAAACTCCAGGCTGTCTGCCTGTCTGTCTGACAGACCCTCTCTCTCTCCTGTCTGACAGACCCTCTCTCTCTCCTGTCTGACAGACCCTCTCTCTCTCCTGTCTGACAGACCCTCTCTCTCTCCTGTCTGACAGACCCTCTCTCTCTCTGCAGCCCTGAGTCCTCCAGCTATGTCTCCAGGGTGCAGGAGAGAGAGAGAGACAAAGAGAGAGACAAAGAGAGAGACAAAGAGAGAGAGAGAGAGAGAGAGAAAGAGAGAGAGAGAGAGTGAATGAGAGAGAGGGAGAGAGAGAGAGACAGAGAGACAAAGAGAGAGAGAGAGAGACAGACAGAGAGACAAAGAGAGAGAGAGAGAGAGAGAGAGAGAGACAGAGAGACAAAGAGAGAGAGACAGAGACAGAGACAGAGAGACAAAGAGAGAGAGAGAGACAGAGAGACAAAGAGAGAGAGAGAGAGAGAGAGAGGGAAGCTGGTTAAATACCTGCAGCCAGCATGTCGACGTGCCAAGCTTGACAGGTTCAGCTCCCTTGTGAGGAAGAACCTCGTGAATCTACAGGAGCCGTCCTCCTCACAAATGATACAATATTTTCCCTGTCAACTCCTCATGTTACACTGTGGTTCAGAGGCGTACAGTTCTGTGTATCCACTCTGACACCGTAGTAAATCCCCCTCAGACGTTCTCAACAGTTTGATAAACTTTGGAGTAAAAGTACTTTCTAGCAAGAAGCCAACAACTCTGTGTTGACGTTGAAGAGCTCTAAAAGCGCTTGAGACAATATCCCAGCTGGCTGCTAGTTTGCTCATTAGAGTCCTCAGAGAAATTCCACAGATTTCTTTAGGGTTTCAGCTGGGAGATCAACTGGATGCTTCCCACATCTCAGCAGCCCAGGAAAGACACAGGAACAATGGACCCTACTGTCAGCCAGGACAACAAGGAGTCAATAAACCAACAAAAACGTAAACACAGACTTTTTTCTGTGTTCCAGTAACGCCCACGTGGATCAAAACTCCAGTGGTAGCAGTGGGGGGGTGATGAGAGTATCGGATGAACCAACACATATTCTCTGGAGATCTCATTTCATGCGTTTAAATATCAGCTCACAGAGAGTGGAATGTAAAGAGTTGACCTCATTTCACATCTTCAATGAAGCACTCAAACCTTCAGCTGCTTCCGATAATCTTCACTCCAGATGAATAGAAGGAACATAATTGGTGGAATTCTAAATCCCTTCCCCTCAACTGTTCCATTAAGTGTAAGCTCTGCAAAATCAATAAGAGAGAAGAGGAAGAGGAGGAATCGATGAGTGTGATGAGGTCAAAGTGCAGGTCAGATCCTGGAGGGAGTGTCTGGGCTGTGGCAGATCTGATCTCTAACAGGACCAGGTCTGGCCTGCTGTCTGCTGAGAACACACCTGAGCTGGATTACCTGTGACCCAGCAGCAGAACACAACATTCCTGACTGAGCCAGACTGAGCCAGGGGCGGTGGAGGAGGACAGGGAGGTGGAGGAGGCTGTGGAGGAGGACAGGGAGGTGGAGGAGGCTGTGGAGGAGGACAGGGAGGTGGAGGAGGCTGTGGAGGAGGACAGGGAGGTGGAGGAGGCTGTGGAGGAGGACAGGGAGGTGGAGGAGGCTGTGGAGGAGGACAGGGAGGTGGAGGAGACTGTGGAGGAGACAGGGAGGTGGAGGAGGCTGTGGAGGAGGACAGGGAGGTGGAGGAGGCTGTGGAGGAGGACAGGGAGGTGGAGGCTGTGGAGGAGGACAGGGAGGTGGAGGCTGTGGAGGAGGACAGGGAGGTGGAGGAGGCTGTGGAGGAGGACAGGGAGGTGGAGGCTGTGGAGGAGGACAGGGAGGTGGAGGAGGCTGTGGAGGAGGACAGGGAGGTGGAGGAGGCTGTGGAGGAGGGCAGGGAGGTGGAGGAGGCTGTGGAGGAGGACAGTGATGCTCCTGGCAGGGAGGTTAGGAGAGGAAAGAAGGGAGGAAGGGAGGGGGGGGGGAGAAGGGAGGGGGGGAAGGGAGGGGGAGGAGAGAGAAGGGAGGGGGAGGAGAGAGAAGGTAGGTGGGGGAGAGAGACCGTGGATGGCTGGTTTGTGTGTTTGCTCATTAACCTTGAGAGTGGATGTTTGCCAAAGGCTGCAGAAGTTTTCTCCATACCTGAGGCCAAAGATCATCCTGAAGACTGAAGACAGGTCTGAAGGTTTGAGAGGCTGTAGAAAAACCTGTTAACATTTCTGTTCTAAGGCAGGTGGGCATGTCACATTTTCCCTCAGGTTAATAGGTAACAGAACCAAAAGATTCAGGACAGATTCGTTTTGACCCCAAGACAGATTGAATGGACACAATTTGTTTAGCTGAGAAAGAAAGGTTAACTAAAGTTAACTGGAAATGTAACGGACATTTCTACAGAAAAAAAACAACAAAGCTTGTATATACAGTATGTATACTGAAAATGTGAAAGGGCGTTTAAAGTGTATTGTTGCTGTTGCCCCCGCACAGCCTAAGGCCTCTTAATAATTCAAATGTGAGAAAGCCTCAAATGATCTATTTCTGAGTACTCCAGAGGACAGAGACAGATTCCACCACAGAACCGTCTGACAACAAATCTCACAAGAGATTTAGTCGAGTGTTAATAAAGTTTCTTGTTAACTTCAGAGTTCAGAGAAGGTGGGTGGAAAATAAACATGAAGCTGTCTTACGACAAGCAGATTCACCCAATGAGATTTTAGAAAATATTCTCCAGAAGCGAGACTGGGAGGAGGAGAAATGCTGCAGTGTCGTTGTAGCATCATGTCCATCTTTGATCTCCTGGTCTGTCCCCTGGTCTGTCCACTGGTCTGTCCCCTGGTCTGTCCCCTGGTCTGTCCCCTGGTCTGTCTCCTGGTCTGTCCCCTGGTCTGTCTCCTGGTCTGTTCCCTGGTCTGTCCCCTGGTCTGTCCCCTGGTTTGTCCCCAGGTCTGTCCCCTGGTCTGTCCCCTGGTCTGTCCCCAGGTCTGTCCCCTGGTCTGTCCCCTGGTCTGTCTCCTGGTCTGTCCCCTGGTCTGTCCCCTGGTCTGTCCCCTGGTCTGTCTCCTGGTCTGTCTCCTGGTCTGTCCCCTGGTCTGTCCCCTGGTCTGTCCCCAGGTCTGTCCCCTGGTCTGTCCCCTGGTCTGTCCCCAGGTCTGTCCCCTGGTCTGTCCCCAGGTCTGTCTCCTGGTCTGTCTCCTGGTCTGTCCCTCCACAGGCCTGTGGTCACCAGGGGGAAGGATAAAACCTTACTGTTCAGGCTGTGACAAGCTCATTTAAACATGCCGATCGTATTTAGTTCTGAACGAACCGTCCCACATTGTTCAAAGGATTGTCTTAATCAAATTAGTTCAGAGGGGCATTTGGTTACCAAATCATTCCACGCAACCATTATGAACCTAAAAAACTAATGACTAAATCCCCCAAATATGAGTTAAATCATTTCACTGGGACACATGCCTTCAGACTTCAGAGCATGCTGTCGACATCAAGAGCTTCAACAGATTCCTGTACAGCTCAGACTCTCTATAAAAAACCTTGGTGTCCCTCCACTGGCCACTGTAGCAGTTGTTCTATTCTTGAGGTGGCCTACATTTAGATAGCTGCAGGCCGGACGACTTCCAATGCCAGGAATGCATGCCTCCAGCTACGAGCGATATATCTGGATGAGGAGCTCTGTAGCACTATGGCATCACAGGCACTGCACCTCACTGCTGCCAGACAGTGAGATCCCTCACTCACAGATGCACATCCTCAGCTAGTCCCAGGGCAGCTAGCTAACATCCATCATGACAACAACCACAGAGCTGGAGGACACACCAGGAAGTGATGTCACAGGAAGCCTATCAGGGGTAAGGACGGCTTTCTCTAAACCAAGGCAGACGCTCAGGTTCTCCCTCTCTCTACCTCCTTTACACACTTACAGTCTCTGCATGCACACTCTTTACACACTTACAATCTCTGAACTCACACTTTTTAACACACCTACAGTCTCAGCACGCACACTCTTTACACACTTACACTGTGAACATGTTCCTTGCTGTCTGTGTTTATTTCCTCCAGTGAGCCTCTTGACCAGAGACCCTGGCGTCTTCCTACAGGTGCTGTGTTTAATCTGAGGGTTGTTTTCCTGCTGATGGTAGCTTAACCTCCCTCCAGGTGTTGAGGGAGAGATTCCCTTTGAACCCTGGAACCTTTCCTGGCTGTGTTGGGACATGCTTGGACTTCTTATCTGAGCCCTCCACTCTCCACACACCCAAAGAAAACAGTACCTGCATCGTCCTGCCTCCGTCTCCCCCTCCTCCCTGTCTCCCCCTCCTCCCCCTCCTCCCTGCCTCCCCCTCCTCCCTGCCTCCCCCTCCTCCCTGTCTCCCCTTCCTGCCTGCCTCTCCCTCCTCCCTGCCTCCCCCTCCTCCCTGTCTCCCCCTCCTCCCTGCCTCCCCCTCCTCCCTGTCTCCCCTTCCTCCTTGCCTCCCTCCCTCCTCCCCCCTTCCTCTCTAAATTGGCATTTCCAGCCACCTAAGACAAGGAGGAGTGTGTCTGCACAGTAGAGACCTGTGCTGCTTTGTCTACCAGCCTCCTACAAGAGAGAACCTGCTGTTCATGGCAGCTCTCTACTGTAATTACACTGATCACATGCCTGCTGAAGCAGGAATTTGTCATTATTCGTTGTTAAAATGTGAGGAATCAACATGAGAACCACAAGCCTGCTGCTGAGGCCTGTGTTTAGGGCTTTTAGGGCAGATTACTAGCTGTTTCTGTGAACTCAAATTGGGTTTCTCGTACAAAATAGCTACTCTGTGCAACAACAAGCAAAAACTGCAGTTCATTAGTGTAGTGGTGGTTTTGACGTGGCAAAGAAATGCTCTTTTAACACGATGAGCTGGTCGATGGTCGAACCTCTTGCTGTGAGTGAGCGTGTGTTGGGACCCATCAAACAGAAGAGTAGCAGACCTGCAAGCAGCAGGAAGGTACGACAAGAAACCAGGAATCCTAATGAAGCCTAAAGAACCAACATAGACCCTGTAGAGAACAACTTATGTATGAACCTATAAAGAGCGACAGACATCTCTCAGCCTCTCAACACAACCTTCATATAAGCAGCACTGTTTCCATTCATACAGTCAAGTCAGCATTCATTATTGATGGAACACATTGACTAAGAGTGGACATGAATCTGTTCTACTGATAAAACACTGTCCCAGTGCACTTCCTCACTGAAACACCACCTTCATAATGCCCTCACTGAAACACCCCCTTCATAATACCCTCACTGAAACACCACCTTCATAATGCCCTCACTGAAACACCACATTCATAATACCCCTCACTGAAACACCACCTTCATAATACCCCTCACTGAAACACCACCTTTATAATACCCCTCACTGAAACACCACCTTCATAATACCCTCACTGAAACACCACCTTCATAATGCCCTCACTGAAACACCACCTTCATAATGCCCTCACTGAAACACCACCTTCATAATGCCCTCACTGAAACACCACCTTCATAATGCCCTCACTGAAACACCACCTTCATAATGCCCTCACTGAAACACCCCCTTCATAATGCCCTCACTGAAACACCCCCTTCATAATGCCCTCACTGAAACACCCCCTTCATAATGCCCCTCACTGAAACACCCCCTTCATAATGCCCCTCACTGAAACACCAACTTCATAATACCCTCACTGAAACACCACCTTCATAATGCCCTCACTGAAACACCCCCTTCATAATGCCCCTCACTGAAACACCAACTTCATAATACCCTCACTGAAACACCACCTTCATAATGCCCTCACTGAAACACCACCTTCATAATGCTTCTCTCTGCATTATGCCGAAACATCTGCAACAGACTTCCAGCATAACTCTGATGGATCTGGTGGAAATTCAAACCATCAGTGTGTTTGGTGTTGAGGTGAGAGAGAGCCTACCTGGTGCAGAGAGCCCTGGTGGAGACAAGTACCTGTGGAAGGAGACAGGAGACACGTGAGGACACAGGAGACATGTGAGGAGACATGTGAGGAGACAGGACACATGAGGAAACAGGAGACATGTGAGGAGACACAGAAGATGTCTACACAATGCTTTAACTCTTTTATGTGCTGAAGCTGTACTCATTAAAAAAACATTCCAACACATAAATACAAGAGGTTGATAAATGATAAAACCATCTGATTAAAACAATTAGGGGAGAGAGTAGAGTACAGAGTTACCAAGATACAGGAACATTATTTTAACAACATGAAAACTAGTTTAACCATTTAATAGGTTTTGTTGACTCAAGATGACTATGAAAAAACCTAAAGGAAGGTCAATGATTATCCAAGGTCAATTAACAGGATAAATGCTGAGAAAACACACATGGTTCAGTGAGTTCAACCTGCAGTCTAAAACACAGAACAGAGAAACTGGATCTGGGAAAGTATAATCCAGGGAGTTTACAGGGATTTAAGACAAAAGCCAAACTGGAACTGCAAGGTAACAATCACAGGGACCATGATTGTTCAATGGTTGAATTTCCCCCAAATTGTTACCCATGTCATGCTCATTTTGACTGATCCATTACCATAAGTGAATCATCTATTTTGACAGTAATGATTATTAATGATTGTTTTGTAAGGCTACTGTTGTGGGTCAGGATATTGCAGCACAGAATTAATCTTTTATGTTGAGTGTGTTGGAGACATGCATTTAGTGTCTGCTTAAGGACTATGTAAATGTTACAACAAATATAAAACGTACATGATTTCATCTATTGAGGAAACACACGACATAGTTCACATACAAAATAGATGCTGTCATGATTCACATCCATGGATCATCAGCTAGTTCATTTCAGAGAGCATTAAAAACCTAATGGGATGTTTCAGTGACTGAGTGAATAGAGAAGCTGATTTAAAATGAGGATGCAGGACAGTTTACTTGCGTGTTCATGCTATTTCTCTAAATGTAATCTCAGACATCATGACTGTCTCGTTTCAAATGAGATTGCAGATCCTCTTGAGGATTATAATCTGTTTAAAATAATCACTCAAACTGAAATTGGACCAATCTAGACACACTGTGACAGAATAGAAGATTACTTTGTGCATCAGCGTTAATATGCATTTATAAGGGTCAGATTTGGGATTTCTGTCAAGAGAGTTTACACGATTAGACAAACATCGGATGCTTGTTTTTATATTTGTCATCTAAAGTGTTTTAAAGCAGAAACAGATCAGTTTCAGGTTGAACACTAACCTTGAGTTCCTGGAGTGATGAGAAGGATCCCAGCCAACAACACCAACAACATCCACCTTAAAGTCATTTTCACTGTAAAGCATTCAGATCCAAAGGAAGAAAATGCTTTGTGATCTTAATGTAAATAAGAGTAATTCTTAAAAATCATCATGAATTTCCAAACGATTCAGTTAAACCAGAAAAAACGGCAGATTGTGTAGAGAGAGGACCGGTCCAGACAGACCGATCACACCGCTGCGGTCTGACGGGATGAAGATCAACTGTTCCTGGTTAGAGAAACTTCAGACACCGCAGAGTCCAGCACAGTCCAAACATTCACCAGCTGGAATGACGACTAAACTCTCTCCAGAAGCAGTAATAATCCTACTGTAACTTCACCAGCAGGAGTGACTCCGCTCTATACAGAGAGGGTGAAGTGACTCGTACTGCGAGCTGCTTCTAAAGGCTGTGTAGGACGGCCCCCCAGACCCCAGCCCCCCAGCGCCCCCAGACCCCCGGCCCCCAGACACTTGTGCAGACTGAATACTGTGCTAACCTTTGCCTTCAGCGGATTTAAACTAAAGTCATGTTACTCAGTTCATGTATAATAACCAATATCCTCCAATCTTTTGATAGTTTATTTATTCTGTTGGTTGGCTGGTCTAGTGTGTTTAATATTATAGGGTTTGACTGGCTTAGTCCTGAACTATGAGGAACTTTATTTGCAGAAAAAAACAGAAAGTTAGTGGAATTAGTCAATCTGAAGTCTTTGTAATGATCTTGATGCTTCTGGTGTATTCTGGAAGGAGGATGTTATTAAAGGGTATTCAAGCATGTCCCTGAAAGAGCGCGCGCACTTAACGAGACACCGACACGGAGATTCCTCAGGTCACGTGGGGGGAACATGACCCGGTGCTTTTGTCTCGGGTCAGAAATCCACCCCAGAAGCGCTTTTAGCCCTGAACACCAAGCAGCAGCCACAGTCCCCCCGCTGCTGGCCCGGGGGGGGGGGGGGGGGGGGGGGGGCGTTAGGGTTAGGGTTATAACATATTTGTTATGGTTATTGCCTCGCGCCAGCGGTCCCAGGTCGCGACATCAATTGAATCTGTTCATATGACATATTTTACCGATGAAGGGCAAAATAAAATGATGATACTGTGGAATGTGATGTTCCATTCCCAGTTAGATATGAGATTAGCGCTGTGTTAACACTGCCCCCCAGCGTTCAACTGTGAACACAGCTTCACTGACCTGGAACAGCCACATAATCTACAGAAGGTCATCTTTAAATAGCTACATCACTTCCCAAATATGATGGAATATTAATGTATGATTGCATGAAACAGGTAAACTAGTTTAAAGTTTAGTGGATGAAACCTCATCCAACAAATGACAAACCCATAATCCATTTCTATTTGAATGTTTTTAATCCAGTAACTCTGCACACGTCCACCAGCGTCATAGCCAAGCCTGTCAGTCCTTCTGTGGCTCTTGAGGAAGCAGATCCTGGCTGCTGAAGTGAAGAGCCTCACTAGTTTGACTGGACAGGATGGCTCTCTGGATGAACGGCCCTGCGGAGGAAACACACAGCAAGACTCAAGACACAGGCTCAGATCTGGAGAGGAGGGGAGGGGGGAGGAGGAGGTCAAGCAGTCAGGAGGAGGAGGGGAGAGAGGGGAGAGAGGGCCAGGCAGCCAGGAGGAGGAGGGGAGAGAGGGGAGAGAGGGCCAGGCAGCCAGGAGGAGGAGGGGAGAGAGGGGAGAGAGGGCCAGGCAGCCAGGAGGAGGAGGGGAGAGAGGGGAGAGAGGGCCAGGCAGCCAGGAGGAGGAGGGGAGAGAGGGGAGAGAGGGCCAGGCAGCCAGGAGGAGGGGAGAGAGGGGAGAGAGGGCCAGGCAGCCAGGAGGAGGAGGGGAGAGAGGGGAGAGAGGGCCAGGCAGCCAGGAGGAGGAGGGGAGAGAGGGGAGAGAGGGCCAGGCAGCCAGGAGGAGGAGGAGGGGAGAGAGGGGAGAGAGGGCCAGGCAGCCAGGAGGAGGAGGGGAGAGAGGGGAGAGAGGGCCAGGCAGCCAGGAGGAGGAGGGGAGAGAGGGGAGAGAGGGCCAGGCAGCCAGGAGGAGGAGGGGAGAGAGGGGAGAGAGGGCCAGGCAGCCAGGAGGAGGAGGGGAGAGAGGGGAGAGAGGGCCAGGCAGCCAGGAGGAGGAGGGGAGAGAGGGGAGAGAGGGCCAGGCAGCCAGGAGGAGGGGAGAGAGGGGAGAGAGGGCCAGGCAGCCAGGAGGAGGGGAGAGAGGGGAGAGAGGGCCAGGCAGCCAGGAGGAGGAGGGGAGAGAGGGCCGTACCGTAGCTGGCCGGTCGGTGGGAACACACATCCACCAGGATAGTCTGAGTGTTGGCTAGCAGGTGCTCCTTTGGCATGTCCAGCTGGACAAACACAAACAATCTGAGATGCAGAAATCACTTCTTTTTTAATTCATCTTCTTATTGTTGTTATTTGCAGAAGCTCAGACTCACCCTCCCCACCTGTGTGGAGATGTAGCACTCATTATCCACCAGGTACTCATGACCTTTCTTAAACAGATCCAGCATCTTAGGAATGTTGTTGCCCACAGACCCTGAAGAGGTTCAGACAACATGGATGATACTGATGAAGCTCTCTCACCAGGGACTCAACACTTCATTTATGATCCTCATAGTTTCACTGTTTCAGACAGACAGTCCAGAAAGCCAGACAGACAGGCAGACAGGCAGACAGACAGGCAGACATGCAGGCAGGCAGGCAGGCAGGCAGACAGACACAGACAGACAGACAGACAGACAGACAGACAGGCAGGCAGGCAGGCAGGCAGGCAGGCAGACAGACACAGACAGTCCAGGCAGACAGACACAGACAGACAGACAGACAGACAGACACAGACAGGCAGACAGACAGGCAGACATGCAGGCAGGCAGACAGGCAGACAGGCAGACAGTCCAGACAGACAGACAGACAGAAAGACAGACAGACAGGCAGACAGAAAGACAGACAGACAGGCAGACAGGCAGACAGTCCAGACAGACAGACAGACAGAAAGACAGACAGACAGGCAGACAGGCAGACAGAGCTCCACCAGTCTGCTGAGCTGCATTCACAGTCTTCATGCTCACCTCTCTTGCTCTTAGGAAACTTCTTTCTCAATTTGTTCTTAAGCAGAGCTAGTTTGGGGAGCATTTCAGGCACAGCCACATAGAAGTCAGCCTCCACCTCGTCATCTAAGATCTGTTATGAAGGAGAAGAAGAACACAGTAAACTGATCTGAACGGACAAAAACAACCAGGCAAACACAGAAGAGGAGAAACGGGAGAATTCAGACGTTACCTTCTGCACCAGATCAGCTCCTCCTGCGAACGCAGCCCCGTTCTGCAGTGCTAAGCTGGCCTGATTAGGATCCTGCAGAGAGAAGCTAACATCAGTCATGTGCTGGGAGCTGCACTGAGAGGAGAACTAACACATGAAGCTCCAGCAAACATCCCATAAAACCTTATTAAGTGTCTGATGAGGGATGCAGCCCAACAGGCCACATTAAGATTCTCTTCATGATGTCTCCATGATAAAAACACCATTAAAACCAGTGATGGGACCAGTTAGCTGACTGAGGAACAGTTTATCTTCAGTGGAATGACTTTGATGACAGACTGCTGGACCATCACAGGTCACAATGAATCTAAATAAGGTTACACAGTGGGAGTGTGTGACAGTAAGAAAATATTCACAAGGTAACATATTGTTTATTACTATAAAAGATAGTTACGAACACGACACTCTACCCTAACAATTGAAAGGAATCATATTCCAAGATATCTGTAGATTTGTTGTGAAATATCTTACCTCTGTAAAGACTCCTACTTTGTTAATTTCAGTCTTGAATGGGTGCGGTAAGTGAACAGTACTGACAAAGGTATCAACCTTTTTCTGAAAGAGACAGATTATTGGAACACAGGGTGAATAAATCACAAGACTTCGTGGTAGAAATGACCAAACCAGAACATTTCACAGAACAATCCTTTAGCAGAGACTTTTTACAGAAGGAAACAGATATCGCCAACACTGTATGTAAAGGTAATGTAATATAATGTAAATGTTAATGTGATGTAATGTTAATGTGATGTAATGTTAATGTAACGTTAATGTAATGTAATGCCAACACTGCAGGTGAGCATCTCCCAGCTGGATATCTGCTCACCTTCTTCTCCAGTTTCATGTCCAGCTTCAGTTCAATATAAACAGGCTGGTGTGGAGAGGTGAAGTCCAGCTGCTGGAAGCTCTTCAGCAGGTCCAGAGCATCGCCCGCCTGGTGGACTGGCCGGGGGTAGAACCTGGACAGGTACACATCATCCACAGGAGCCCAGGCTGTCAAGCCAAAGGGCTTGTGACGGCCTGTATCATCTATCACCTTCTTCTCTTTCTTCTCCTCTTTGACTTTCTTCTCCTCTTTCTTCTTGTCTTGTCTCTTTGGTCTGTCAGGACAGCAGGACGCTATGAACACATCATCAACTGGGAGGTGAAGTCTTAACTGAGATGAGATGAAGCTGAACTTACTTCACGGCTGCAAAGGTCCTTACTGTGGTCATCCTGGGTGTAGTTAAACAGGTGTGTGTGCTGCAGGTGTGTGTTAGACCACCTGCAGCTAGGAGCTGTCTCTGACATCCTGCTAGAACTGAGAAACAACAACCTGCTCAGGTGCGCTCAGGTGTCCCAGTAACAAAGCTGACAGTGTCCAGACCACCAGGCAGCCTGGACAGATATCTGCTCCTGTCTCTTTAGACATCACTGGGTAAAGAAATCTACCTGGTCCGCTAGATACTCAGCTAGTCTGCATCTACATGAGATGCTTTATAACTTAGAGGATAAAAGCAAAGATATTTAAAACAATGATAGTCCCACCTCTATAGACATTCATATAATACACGGCAGGATTTAAAACAATTAACGAAACAACATCATGCACTATATAAAGCAGTTTATGCCGACTGACCTTTTAAAAGGCTCCTAGTGCACGTTGCCATGTTGTCCTCCACACTGGTGTAGTCCGTGTAGACACAAAGCAAGGTATATTTAGTACCGACCAGTATTATCAAGAGCGGAAGCCATGTTTGTAGTTCTTCAGTCAGTCTCGTAAGCGCGTGCAGAGCGGAAGCCATGTTTGTAGTTCTTCCTTTAGTCTCGTCAGAGCGTGCAGAGCGGAAGCCATGTTTGTAGTTCTTCAGTCTTGTCAGCGCTTGCAGGACTGCTGCCTGCATGTCTTCATCAGCTCCTCTACCCTGCTGCCCCCCGCATGCCTGTCAGGTACTGTGTTCTGCTGCAGTGACAGCTTGTTTTAGGAGGCTGTCTTAGTTTAGATCATTGCTTATTCTTATTTCCACCTCTTTTATAATGTCTGACAGCGAGCTGACTCACCCGGAAGAGCGCGAGCTGCAGGCGGCTGCTTAGTGACTCCAGGCCCGTGCCTAAGCTCGCGGGGATAGTGTCTTTAAGCAGCATGACAGTTCTTTTATTAAAGTCCTACAGCTGGGAATGTTATGCACTGTTAAAGTCCTGTTTCAGCAAAGTGTGTCCTTTGATTCGTTTGTTGGATTATCAACTGACAAATAACTTGTTTAAAGGCGGCCTAAAGCAGATAACTACACGGATCTAATGGGAACTTCAAAGTTAATCAGTTGTAATGCTGCTAACTTTAAAAGATCTATTTTGTCTTGTTTTAAACTCTTAATGAATTTAAAAAGCAATATGCAAGTGAGGAAACGTGTAATAGAAACGTTATATGAGAGGAAGGACAACGACTGCCCAGAAATAAACCAGAGACTGTTGACATCTCTCCATAGTGACCTGCTCCAGTGCTCCAACATAAACACGTTACATAAGAGCTACTGAGGTGTTCATCTATTACAATGTTGTAGCGCTGGAATAACTACAGCTGGTGTTTAATAACTTTCACCAGCACAAGTTCAATTATATAAATATTTCTCTGTAAAGATACTTTTAAAGTTGTTATAATATAGGTACCATGACTTAATGCTCAGATGAGTTTATTTCACCAGTATCTACTAAATAAAAACATATGAGGAACTGACTGGTTGACTAACGATGATAAACATATTTAAGGTCCCCTAAAGTGACCTGTCCTGTGTGTTGTCCTGTGTCCTGTGTGTCCTGTAAAGTGTTGTGTTGCTGTGTTCAGATTAAGATCTGATCTGAGTGCTGTGTTGCTGTGTTCAGATTAACATCTGACCTGAGTGCTGTGCTGCTGTGTTCAGATTAACAGCTAACCTGAGTGCTGTGTTGCTGTGTTCAGATTAACATCTGACCTGAGTGCTGTGTTGCTGTGTTCAGATTAACAGCTGTACTGAGTGTTGTGTTGCTGTGTTCAGATTAACATCTGACCTGAGTGCTTTGCTGCTGTGTTCAGATTAACAGATATGCCAAAGGAAAAGTATGATCCTCCAGATCCTAGAAGATTATACACCATCATGTCAGCTGAGGACGCAGCCAATGGGAAGAAGTCCCACTGGGCAGAACTGGAGATCTCAGGTCAGTTACCTCACCTGGCTGGTCAGTTACCTCACCTGGCTGGTCAGTTACCTCACCTGGCTGGTCAGTTACCTCACCTGGCTGGTCAGTTACCTCACCTGGCTGGTCAGTTACCTCACCTGGCTGGTCAGTTACCTCACCTAGCTTCTGTCTACCTGTGTACTGGTGCAGGGCGTGTTCGAACCTTGAGCAGCTCTCTGTGGACACTCACCCACCTGACAGCACTGCACATCAACGACAACAACCTCAGTCGAATTCCACCTGACATCGCCAAGCTGCCCCACCTGCTCTACCTGAACCTGTCCTCCAACAAGCTGCGGAGCCTGCCTGCTGAGCTGGGCAACATGGTGTCTCTCAGGTACAGGCCTCACCTGCACCTCAACACCTGAGGCTGGGGTTACCCAGCTCTTCTGAAACATAATTTAAACACAGCTTTGTTTGGCTGATATTATTTGTAACCTGAATCCCAGTCTGCAGTTGAAAAACAGGGTTTATAATCCATCTACAAAGAGCTCTTATGCTTTTGTTCACATCTTTCCAGGGAATTGCTTTTGAACAACAATCTTTTAAGAGTTCTGCCTTATGAACTTGGGCGGCTGTTCCAGTTACAGACCTTGGGTCTGAAAGGTATGTTGTTCTGTCATGTCTGTTCTGAGCTCTACACCTCCTCTGGGTCAGTTGCTTTACTGTGTGTTGGCCTCACCTGTTGTCCCAGGAAACCCTCTGTCCCAAGACATCCTAAACCTCTACCAGGAAGCAGATGGAACCAGAAAGCTTTTGAACTACATGCTTGACAATCTAGCAGGTAACTGATGCTGTCCAATCTACCAGAGAACAATGACCTTGTCTCACTCCCACTAAGTGTTTAGTATGAACCAAAGCAAATCAACTGTTTCCTGTCGTGTGCAGTGCACCCAGAACAGCTTCCCCAAAGACCGTGGATCACCTTAAAAGAGAGAGACCAAATGATTCCCACAGGTATTCATCCAAACAGGAGCCATTCAACACAGTATTCAAAACTACTGTCAGAACATTTCTGCAGCTTTCTTGTATTTGTCCAATTGAAGTTGATTCAAGCGGCAAACTTCACTATGTCAGCTTCCTAACACTGCCCTGTCTCTCCCCTCTCTCTCTCCTCCCCCCTCTCTCTCCTCTCTCTCCCCTCTCTCTCCCCTTTCTCTCTCCTCCCCTCTCTCTCCCCTCTCTCTCCCCCCTCTCTCCCCCTCTCTCCCCTCTCTCCCCCCTCTCTCTCTCTCTCCCCTCTCTCCCCCCTCTCTCCCCTCTCTCTCCCCTCTCTCCCCCTCTCTCCCCTCTCTCCCCCCTCTCTCTCTCTCCCCTCTCTCCCCTCTCTCTCCCCTCTCTCCCCTCTCTCCCCTCTCTCTCCCCTCTCTCTCCTCCCCTCTCTCTCCCCTCTCTCCCCCCTCTCTCCCCCTCTCTCCCCTCTCTCCCCCTCTCTCTCTCTCTCCCCTCTCTCCCCCCTCTCTCCCCTCTCTCTCCCCTCTCTCCCCCTCTCTCCCCCTCTCTCCCCTCTCTCCCCCCTCTCTCTCTCTCCCCCCTCTCTCCCCTCTCTCTCCCCTCTCTCCCCCTCTCTCCCCCCTCTCTCTCCCCCTCTCTCCCAGCTGTATTTACGGTCATGTGCTACAATGTGCTCTGTGGCAAGTATGCCACTCGGCAGCTGTATGGGTACTGCCCCTCCTGGGCCCTAAGCTGGGAGTACAGGAAGAAAGGAATCATGGAGGACATCAACACCTGCGATGCTGACATCATCAGTCTGCAGGTGAGGACCTCTGCGTCTGTCAGTCACCATCATTCAGGCAGGTCAGACACAGCTGCCATCCTCAGACACAGCTGCCATCCTCAGACACAGCTGCCATCATCAGACACAGCTGCCATCCTCAGACACAGCTGCCATCCTCAGACACAGCTGCCATCATCAGACACAGCTGCCATCCTCAGACACAGCTGCCATCCTCAGACACAGCTGCCATCATCAGACACAGCTGCCATCCTCAGACACAGCTGCCATCATCAGACACAGCTGCCATCCTCAGACACAGCTGCCATCCTCAGACACAGCTGCCATCCTCAGACACAGCTGCCATCCTCAGACAGCTTCCTGTGTGTTCAGCACACTAACACGTCCTCACAGTGCATGTGGAACCTTTCTCTGCTGTGTTCGTTTCCCCTTCAGGAGGTAGAGACGGAGCAGTACTACAGCTTCTTCCTGTCCTCGCTGCAGGAGCGCGGCTATGATGGCTGCTTCTGTCCCAAGTCCAGAGCCAAGCTGGTGTCAGAGCAGGAGAGGAAGCATGTGGACGGCTGTGCTGTGTTCTTCAAGACAGACAAGTGAGCAGGAGCGTCTGTGTGTGGAGGAACAGGGAGGATCACATCCACACAGAGACACTTAGACACTCAGAGGAACCTTTGACACCATGTGATGACTTGGTACTAATGCCTCAGCAGTGGCCTACAGCAGCACCACACCTTAGATAGGAACTGTGTCAGAGATCTCCGGAGGGCAGCTGCGAGTCATGTGTGTGTGTGTGTGTGTGTGTGTGTGTGTGTGTGTTCAGGTTCACTCTGGTGCAGAAACACACTGTAGAGTTCAACCAGGTTGCTATGGCGAACTCGGAGGGGTCAGAGGTCATGCTGAACAGGGTGATGACGAAGGACAACATAGGGGTGGCTGTGCTGCTGGAGGTGAACACAGACATGTTCTCTGGAGGTGAGACCAGGCTGAGGGCTAAGAGCCAAACTCAAGTTTACCATTCAGAAACATGGCTTTGAGCTGCAGTACCCAGCTGTACCAGTAGAGGGTAGTGAAGTACAATAACAGCAGAATGCCATATCCTTAGTTTGAACTGGACACAGATCCTGTATGTCCCTGTCCTTCCTGTCACCCAGGCCTCAAACCTCTACAGGACAAACAGCGCCTCCTGGTGGCCAACGCCCACATGCACTGGGACCCAGAGTACTCTGATGTGAAGCTCATCCAGACCATCATGTTCCTGTCCGAGCTGAAGAGCATCGCTCAGAGAGCGTCAGGATGTCAGGACTCCCTCTCCATCCCCATCGTCCTGTGTGCTGACCTCAACTCCCTCCCTGACTCAGGTACGTCAAGCAGACTGATTCACCAGTCAAGTCATTCACTTAAAACAGTGGTTCTCAACCCTGGTCCTCAGGTCCCACTGTCCTGCATGTTTTAGATGTTTCCCCCTTCCAACACACCTGATTCAAATGAATTGTCATTATCAGGCTTCTGCCGAGCTTCATAATGACTCATTCATTAGAATCAGGTGTGTTGGAGCAGGGAAATATCTGATACATGCAGGACAGTGGGCCCTGAGGACCAGGGTTGAGAATCACTGACTTAAAACATATTTTATGTTTGTAAACCAAATCCCGCCTGTGACTGGTTGTCCTGGTGTGTCAGTGAGGTAACCAGTGTTTTGTGTGAAGGTGTGGTGGAGTACCTGAGCCGAGGAGGGGTGGCAGAAACACACAAAGACTTCAAGGAGCTGCGCTACAGCGAGTGTCTGAACAACTTCAGCTGTAACAGCAGGACGGGCTGTGAAGGCAACATCAGCCATAACTTCCAGCTGAGCAGCGCCTACGAGGGCAGCGTCATGCCCTACACTAACTACACCTACCACTTCAAGGTGAGGCTCTAACACTACAGGGCAGCGTCATGCACCAACTACACTGAACATGTGTTCTGTGTGTTCCTGGCCTACTGAACATGTGTTCTGTGTGTTCCTGGCCAACTGAACATGTGTTCTGTGTGTTCCTGGCCTACTGAACATGTGTTCTGTGTGTTCCTGGCCTACTGAACATGTGTTCTGTGTGTTCCTGGCCTACTGAACATGTGTTCTGTATGTTCCTGGCCTACTGAACATGTGTTCTGTGTGTTCCTGGCCTACTGAACATGTGTTCTGTATGTTCCTGGCCTACTGAACATGTGTTCTGTGTGTTCCTGGCCTACTGAACATGTGTTCTGTGTGTTCCTGGCCTCCCTCAGGGTGTGATCGACTACATCTTCTTCTCCCGGACACACATGAGTGTTCTCGGGCTCCTGGGGCCTCTGGAGACTCAGTGGCTGAAGGATAACCACATCACCGGCTGCCCCCACCCTCACATCCCCTCTGATCACTTCTCTCTCCTGGCCCAGCTGGAGCTGCACCCACCCCCACCCCCTCTCAACGGGCTGCACCTGGCCGTCCACAGGTAGCCCCCCCCCCCCTCCCCCCCACTCCCTGACTGGACTGCCCCCCTGACTGGCCTGCCCTCCTGGCCTGCCCCCTCACACAGCCCCAACCTGCTCCAGTGGGGCCAACAGGACCATGTGTAGCTTCACTATGCCACTGTCTGACTATCCAGCCTCTCTGTCTCCCTCTCTGTCTCTCCCTCTCTCTCTCTCTCTCTCTGTCTCCCTCTCTCTCCCTCTCTCTCTCTCTCTCCCTCTCTCCTCTCTCTCTCCATCTCTCCCTATTGGCCTGACAAAGCTCTTTTTTAACCTTTTGGCACCTTAGTGAATGAATCTCCCCATCATCCCTGCTTCTCCACATCAAAGGCTTCATACCAAAAGTGTGGGGCGTTAGCTCATTTTTAGGGGTTCTGCTGTTTTTCCCATGAGATCTTTGGCTCTGGATGTTTTCATGGTAACTGCTTAGTAGGCAGGTGTTTCCAGCACACTGTGGAACCACACTGTTCCCTGCTGTTCTGTGAGGAACCACAAGTCAGATAGATCCTTGCTTCATGGGAGTTCTTCCAACATGCTAGATTCATAGCACATCTAAACATGTCCCCCTGAATGTTGATTCTGTCTAAACACACAGCAGATTATATCAGGGTTTTTCTGCTCCTAGCGTCCAGCCTAGAGACACTTTGCTCAAGAGGGTAATCTAAACATGAAATGTATTGTGAAATTCTGTAGTTTTTACAACCTGAGCTGATTCTAGATAGTGGCTGCTGTAGCAGAGCGTCTTCTGAACATGCTCACTTCCAGCTGTTCAGCAAATTCACACCCAAATTCCCCAAACACACCGAATTGCCTAAAGCGTCTTCCAAAAACAAATCATCTAAGCTTTACCTTGAGATTTGATGTGGTCTTCTTCATATATGAAATATGAAAACTGTTTCCCATGTTGGGACAAAATCCTAAAGTATTTATGTGCAAACACACACGCGTGTGCTGTGGAACTGAAGACAAAATCAACAGAGAACCTCTCAGCCATGTTTACTGACACTGAATCTGGTCCTGAAAACCCCCAACTAGCAGGAGAAACTGTGGGTCTGATTAAAGCTTTAGAAGAAGGAAGCAGAAGTGAGTTAGAAGCATCTGGACCCTGTTTGCATGTATGTTTCCTGCACACATACATGATCCCTATGGTCTGATCACGTTACATGACAATATGATCACATTACATGACAGTATAATCACATTACATGACAGTATGATCACATTACATGACAGTATGATCACATACATGACAGTATGATCACATTACATGACAGTATGATCACATTACATGACAGTATGATCACATACATGACAGTATGATCACATACATGACAGTATGATCACATTACATGACAGTATGATGAATTCATATTCTTAAATGTTTTTCTTTTTGTCTTTCTAGCTGACTTTCCTGAGTTTGGAATAAGGACTTCACCCTGTCACCTTTCACCCTGTCACCTTTCACCCCGTCACCTTTCACCCTGTCACCTTTCACCTCTCTCACCTTTCATTCCTCACACCTTTCACTCTCTCACCCCTTCACCTCACACCTGTACTTTTACACACAAACATCCCACCACTGAATAATCACAGCAGTCATGCCAGCCTACACTAATGTATGGTCCAACCTGATCCCATCGTTTATACAGAGCACACCTCACATTATTAGGATGTGCATAGTTTGTACTCTATCAAACAGCAGCACTGCCGACAAGTGAAAGAAGTTCCAGAAAATGCCATCTATCCTTCCATCCATCCTTCTTTTTTTACAAGGAGGCCAGCTGGAGCAGCATTCAGCTAGCCTCTGTGTTGTCACATGCGTGTGATTTGCTTTATGATGTATGTTGGAGTGATCTTGAGTGATGGGACATTTGTCCACCAGCACCCCCCTCCCTGACCTCTCCCTGACCCGGTAGTGCAGGGGTGGGCAATCCTGGTCCTCAAGGGCCACTGTCCTGAAGGTTTTATATCTTTCCCTGCTCCAGCACACCTGATTATAATGATCAGGCTTCCACAGAGCTTGATAACGACCTGTTCATTAGAATCAGGTGTGCTGGAGTAGAGAAACATCTAAAACCTTCAGAACAGCGGCCCTCGAGGACCAGGATTGGAGACCCCTGCGGTAGTGACTTACCGAGGTGAAATAGGGGTTATGAGTTCTGACCAGTTGATCCCTGGTGTTCTTGTGCTGAAAACATGTGTGACACTCATCATACTACTCAAGCTATCTGTATGATCACAACATGCATGTGTATCAGTGTGAGAACGGTTCTGTTATGGGAGATTAGAAATGACCAGCACATCAACCAGCATTCAGAAAGGTACAATTTCAATAAAAACATTTCTGATACTCGACTAACACTGGCAGTGATTCTGATTCTGAATATAAAGAAGCTCCTGAAGTTTAGTTTTACATAAATAAATACTCATTTTGCTGACACTTAAATCCAAAGCAATTTACAGTAAGTAGAGGGACATTCCCCGAGGCATGTAGGTGTGTTTATATTTATATCATAGTAGGTGTGTATAACACCCCCGCGTGTTTCATATTAACACACACACCGATACATTTTTTATATAAACACACACACCCGAGTGTTTCATATGAACACACATTCCTGCGTGCTGTGCTGTTTTTGACTGTGTGTTTGTGTGTGTGTGTGTGTGTGTGTGTGTGTGTGTGTGTGTGTGTGTGTGTGTGTGTGTGTGTGTGTGTGTTGTCTGCCAGAGGATCAGTGTACATACCTTCCAGTCCCGCAGCAGCACCATGTCTCCTCCTGCTCAGTGACAGCAGCAGCACATTTCTCGTTTATCCAAATATTCCCAGTAGTTTTCCAATTTTAGTAGAAATATGAAAGTAGTAAGCGCGTAGCACGAGCTAGGTGAATGTGAGTTGGAGTTTGACGCAGAGCTCCTATCCTATCTGACATATTTATTAAGAAGAACACCAAAACACCTGAAGAGTCTTCCCGCTGTAACATTTAAAACACACGCGCTCACCTCCACCTGATCTACGTCACATAGGTAAAGCGATAGCTCCGCCCCTCTGAGGAAGGGATAGCTCCGCCCCTCTGAGGAAGAGTCATGAATGTGAAACAAATATAAACGTTTATGTTGAACCATTTATTTATATGAAGTTTCGTGAAAGTTTTGTAAAATTTGACAAAACCACATTCGTTTTCAAAAGAAACACTCTATCAGTAAAGCCTAGTTGGGACTTTTTATCATCCTATTGTTAATCTTTCTTTGTTCAGAGGTGTGTCTCCATAGCAACTATCAGCTGAGCTGGTGGGGCTGCAGGATACATCACAGCAGTACCATTTGCTGTATATGCTTTGTGATATAAAGAAAACTTCTCTTCTGCTCAACGTGGCCTAAAATTCTAACATTTAAAACCACAACCATCATTCTTGTTCCTGTGAGATGAAATCTTGTGTGAAGTTCTGCAGTCCTGCTTTGTTGATGTGTTCTGTTACTGATTATTACTCAATAAATTAAAACTTAACCACTAAAACAGTAGTCAGGTCCACTTAAATATGACAGTGATGAGACGGGAAATGTTGGAACTGTTAAGACAAATGTTTAATACGATGTTAAATGTCATAAAACTACAAAATATTTTCAAGGAGGATGTCAAGAAGGGACATAACAGCTTATCTGTCATCAAGAGATTCAAGAGATGATGTGTTGTTACTGTACGATCATGGAGACACTTATCAAAGGGTAACAGTAATACTGTCAGTTAGGAATCAAGAAAATGTATAAAAGTATACATTTTAAATCATTAACAAATCACAATGTTACAGCTGCTGACAAAGTTTAGAGCACTTAACACCATCCCACTTTGACCTCTCACAAAAAACACACGTGATCCTGTGAAGGCAGGTCAAAACATGGCTGACAACAACAGATCACAACTACACAACTACACTAACATAACCAGCAGACAGACACACATCTCTCAGGTCAACCATCCTGCAAGCTGAGCTCAAAACCAACAGCATCTTGGGAAACGTAGTCTCCAGAGAGCTGACATTTTATAACACTGATTCTGCTGCATGAAGGACCAGGAGACGATCACACACACAGGTCCTCCTGCCATGATGCACCTGTCTGTCTGCACAGCCCTTCAGGATGCTGGTTACCTGTCTGTCTGCACAGCCCTTCAGGATGCTGGTTACCTGTCTGTCTGCACAGCCCTTCAGGATGCTGGTTACCCGTCTGTCTGCACAGCCCTTCAGGATGCTGGTTACCTGTCTGTCTGCACAGCCCTTCAGCATGCTGGTTACCTGTCTGTCTGCACAGCCCTTCAGGATGCTTAGCTTTGACACATGACTATAAACGTTTCTTTATGGCACCTATGACTGTGGTTAAGAGATCATATAACTGTGCTTGTTAGAATCATACCACCAAACAGAGAGCTTCTCTTTCAAGCTCATTAAACTGTTCCCATGGCAACTGAAGGATACGGCCCCACAATCGCTCTTGGTTTGTAACAGTGAGGGAATAATAGAGGGAAACATGGAAAAGGCAGAAAGTCAGTGATGAAACTGTGAAACTGTCAACGTCCTGTAATTAACTCTGGAATCTTATCAGTTTTGCATGTATCACTGAAGGTGTCACATGAAAGTTTAGTTTAAGTTTAGTTTGACCATAATATTAGCTTCAGTAGTCAGTTACTTGTCCACATGTAGCACAACTCCTTTTCTTAGCATGTCAGTAATTTGGCACCAACACATCAAACACAACCTCAGTTTTAGTTTTCAAGTCCCTTTGTGCTGATAGGGTAGTGGTCTTCCTGAGTCACTGCCCCTGTGCATCCTGGGAGTTGGAGTCTTGAGCCCCTCCCACCAGCAACAGTTCAGGCGAGCGTAAGAACACCACCATGACGGTGATGTTGTCACTGGAGCCAGCAGCCTTGGCATGAGCCACCAGCTGCCGAGCCACATCCTCACCCAACAGACCCTGAGGCTCCTCCCCCTCACCCAGAGGCTCCTCCCCCTCCAGAGGCTCCCCGTGCTTGCGGAGCGCCCCAAGGACCAGTTCTGGGACCTCTTCTGATCTGACCGTGTCAAAGAAGCCGTCGCAGGCCAGGAGAACATAGTCCTCATCGCCCGTCAGCCGTGTAGAGAAGCAGTCAGCCTCTCCAGAGACGTACGGCTTCTGGTCAAAGTCCCCTGCAGAGACAGACAGAGACCTCAGACAGAAGGAGACAACCATGTCCTACAGCAACTATGACGTTTGTTACAAAAGCAGGTGAGGCACTTAGAATCACAACTGGTCATTTACTGTGGCAGGATGGAGACAACAATGAACATGGACGAGACTTAAATTTATTTTTGTAAGTTGGCAGGAACGTTAAACCAAATAACAAAAATAACAATATAACTATACATAAAAACATGTGATAGCAGTCATAATGGAGGTCATGTGATGCTACTGACCGATGGCCCTGGAGACAGCATACGTGCCGTTAACACGCCAGCAGCCCATGAAGGTGATACAGCCTCCCAGAGCCTCGATCCTCTGCCTCTCATCCTGGACAGGGGAGGGACAGACAAGGGGGGGGTACAAGATACTGTGTGTGTCTCACCTCTCTCTCAGACTGTCTCACCTCTCTCTCAGACTGTCTCACCTCTCTCAGACTGTCTCACCTCTCTCTCTGACTGTCTCACTTCTCCCTCAGACTGTCTCACCTCTCTCTCAGACTGTCTCACCTCTCTCAGACTGTCTCACCTCTCTCTCAGACTGTCTCACCTCTCCCTCAGACTGTCTCACTTCTCTCTCAGACTGTCTCACTTCTCTCTCAGACTGTCTCACCTCTCTCAGACTGTCTCACTTCTCCCTCAGACTGTCTCACCTCTCTCTCTTAGACTGTCTCACCTCTCTCTCAGACTGTCTCACCTCTCCCTCAGACTGTCTCACTTCTCTCTCAGACTGTCTCACCTCTCTCTCTTAGACTGTCTCACCTCTCCCTCAGACTGTCTCACCTCTCTCTCTGACTGTCTCACCTCTCTCTCTGACTGTCTCACCTCTCCCTCAGACTGTCTCACCTCTCCCTCAGACTGTCTCACCTCTCTCTCAGACTGTCTCACTTCTCTCTCAGACTGTCTCACTTCTCTCTCAGACTGTCTCACCTTTCTCTCAGACTGTCTCACCTCTCCCTCAGACTGTCTCACCTCTCTCTCTGACTGTCTCACCTCTCCCTCAGACTGTCTCACCTCTCTCTCAGGCTTGTGTGGCTCCATCAGGGTGACGTCCTTCCCCTCTCTGACCAGCAGGGCCTGAGAGTCTCCCAGCCAGGCCACTGTTAGAGCGCCGCCCTGCAGGAGCACGGCCACGCCCGTACTGCCGCTACGCAGACGCTGCACGCACACACACACAGACACACAGACAGACACAGTCAACCCTTCTGAGTGTCAGGTGTTATTATCTAGCTCAGGTGTTCTTCTGAAGATGTGCTCTACCTCTCTCCTGGCCTTGCCTCTGAACATGTGGTCTGTGCGTGTGAACGCCTCCTTGAATGCAGTGTCTGGGTCAGAGGTCAGCGCCCCCTGCTGGCCCAGCACCACGTGCAGCTGTGTGGCAGCATAGTTAGCTGCGTCCACGCCCCCGTGCCCGTCGAACACGGCGTAGTACTGGCGAGCCGTCCCGTCCTGCAGAGAGACACAGTGTTGAGGACAAGAACCACAAGCAGCAAAGGGGCCATGCTGGATTCAAACCCAGGTCACTCCACACCTGAAGCCCGAGGAGCTGGTTGAAGTGGGCGAGCGCCACATGGCGGTCCTCCATCTTCCTGCGGGAGTTTCTGATGGCGTGAATGGAGCACAGTGGGACAAGGGGCGGGGCTTCAGGGAGGGCGGGGAGACATTGATGCCAGGCCACGCCCACCTCCCTCAGCTTGTTGAAGAACAGACGCTGGGTGGCCTCTGAATGAAGCACTGCAGGAGAGTGAAGACAGCGTTAGAACATGGCTGGTCAAATAAAGAGTACTGGAGCCCTGAGATCAATATAACATGGACACATTAACACTGTCAAGGGTTAGAGGTTAGAGGTTAGATGAGGGGGACTCACATAATACTTCCTGTTCTTCGTCCTCCTGCTGGGCATCTCTGGGGCAGTAGAGAGGTGAAAGGTCAGTCTTCAGGAGCTCTGATAGGGCAGCTTCACACAGGGCAGCAGCCAGCGACTCTGGAGCCTGTCTGGACCACACAGCAGGGGGGGAGGGGGGTTAGGGTTAAGGTTAGGGTTAGGGTAACCCTAACACAAGACTGTGTTCATGTACTTCTTCCAGAGAACAGCAGCAAACTAGACACACTGAGAGCAGAATCAGGAAAGGGGTATAACAATGGTGATTCCAGACAGGAAATGAGGTCTTGCCAACAGGAAATACCTCCCAGGAATAAAAACAAAGAGAGATGTTCTGCAGTGCAGTTGCTGCAGACTCTGGTCTGTTTAACAGGGTCTGAAATGTAGCTTTTACATTTGACAAGGAAAACTTCTTAATGATCTCACTGCCAAAGTTCCTATCCCTCTCTCATCCCTTTCCTTCTATTGACTGAGACACTACAGTCTGTCTCATCTATTTTCTCCCATTGGCTGAGACACTACTGCCTTTCTCATCTCTCTCCTCCCATTGGCTGAGACACCAAGGCTCTCAGCTTGCGGAGGGCAGGACAGAGATAGACAAGGATCAGCTTGCTTTCTCAAGGCAGGAATGTAAAGAATGCTGTCAATGAACACCAAAACACACACACACACACACAGACACGCCCACACATAAAAACACACAAACACACCCTCACCTGGCAGCCAGCAGGCGCAGGCCCAGGTCCAAACTCTCCCCCCTCAGCTCATCCAGGGTGGGGGGTCTGCTGGAGGGGGTGAGGGGCAGGGGGGCCTCGGGGCCCAGGGGAGCAGGGAACTCCTCCAGGAACCTGGTCAGGAAACACCTGGCCTCCTCCTCAGCTGTACTGCCCATACCTGAGGTCTGCTGGTGTCCAGGGAGCAGGTCAGAGGTTACAGGTCAGAGGTTACAGGTCAGATGTTAGAGGTCAGAGGTTACAGGTCAGATGTTAGAGGTCAGATGTTACAGGTCAGATGTTACAGGTCAGATGTTACAGGTCAGATGTTAGAGCAGCAGAATGTGGGTCTGGATCTCAGCCTCTGTCTACCAGGCAGTCATGACAAGGTGGGGAAGACTAGCAGAGTAACAAACACAGCCTAAAGCTCTCCCAGGTCTGTGTTATCCTGCTGGTTCTGTGTTATCCTGCTGGTTCTGTGTTATCCTGCTGGTTCTGTGTTATCCTGCTGGTTCTGTGTTATCCTGCTGGTTCTGTGTTAACCTGCTAGTTCTGTGTTATCCTGCTGGTCCTGTGTTATCCTGCTGGTTCTGTGTTATCCTGCTGGTCCTGTGTTATCCTGCTGGTTCTGTGTTATCCTGCTGGTTCTGTGTTATCCTGCTGGTTCTGTGTTCAGTAACTACAGAGTTAGAGAACCAAGAGAGAGCCGGAAGTCCCTGAGCATACAGCCGTGATGAGACCTGAGCACGTTCAACAACCGCAATACATTACATTTAGGACGACTTGGCTTTCTAATTCTTAATAATACGGGTTCTCTAAATAATACGGGTTCTCTAACGAAATGATCTGGAACTTCGCTTAGCAGAACACCGCAACCATAACCATCACGCGCTGCTCTGGGGGGAAATATTCACTTTGTTGACAGAATGTTCCGTTTGCTAAAAGCAAGAAGGAGTTCGTAACTTCAAATATTAAACAAGCAATGAAAAGCTCCCTTCATCCAGATCATTTATATCATGTTATTAACATGCCAGATCATCACCTACATCATGTTATTAACATGCCAGATCATCTACATCATGTTATTAACATGTTCTTACCTCTGTCTGGGTCCGAACACTCCCTTCCTGTGGAGCAGCGGGGGGCGGAGCCGTGCCATGCCCCCGCCCTCTGCAATGCCATGGCCCCGCCCTCTGCCCCGCCATGGCCCCGCCCTCTGCCCCGGAACGCAGCCTCTTTCACTCATTTGTTCATTAAATTTGATCTATTATTGGTTTATACATTCTAATTATTATATATATTTAATGAATACATTATTATATATAACACAGCACAAACACAAAAATAAGACCCCCCAAATGTCTGAAGTTTATAGATTATTTAGTGTCAATCCCGATTAAAACAGACTATTATTGTTCGTGAAACAGCTTCACAAAAATAAGCGAAACAAAGATGATTAACATTGCATATGATGCTTCTCTGTGTTATATATCATTTTGATAACCACTAATTTAAATTGATTTTAAATTTAAATAAAGTTGTACTTCCGGTTGAGTTATCAACGCTTTTGTCAAAATAAAATGATACTGAGACAAAAGTCATTTAACTGTGTACAGCGCGAGAAATAACAATATGTAAAACTATATATATATTTATACTCAACAGCCTACTTGAAAGCATAGATTTGATAAATACAGAGCAGTATTGCACTGTAAATCCAAAGAGTTTGTGGTAATAGGAGACTCAGTGGAGGTTCTGAGTACCAACACCAGCATTATGATGTCCTGGCTGGATCTGAGAATGGATCCTTTCTCTATGAATGTAGTTTATATAACCAGGTACCTTCTGATTAGCAGCCCGATCCCCTAACCGCTCAGTCACATGACTCCCCCTTATCCTTTCAGTAATGTCCAGAGTTCTCTAACGTCTAAAAATGAGAAAACATAAATGAATTAAACAAGAAAAAAAGACCTTTAATTCCACATGATGACATGACACTACAGCAGGTTCAACTTCAGAACACAGATCCTCTAAACAAAGTAAGCAGCTAGGGCGGCCATCTTGTCCCTGGGTTTCTTGGGGTTGCCCCTGCGCCCCCTGCCCCTGCCTCGGCCCCCCCGCCGGGCGCCCCCCCGGTGCATGGGGTGCCTCATGGTGGCGTGCTTGAGCTCCACCAGATCCTGGAACACAGGATCGCAGAACACACAGCCGCTGTGCTGCGTCTCTCCTGCAGGCAGCGGGGAGCGTGTCTTGTTGAAGTCCACCGCCACCAGCGAGGCATCGCAGGCCTCACAGCTCTCCTGCGCCACCTGCAGGACCGGAGGGGAACAGGAGCAGGGGAAGAGCATCAGAACAGCAACAAAAAGAACTCCAGCCAGTTAAAACTCTAGAACCTCAGATCATTCTGTTCTAGAGCCAGACAGCCTGTGGTGTCCTCACCTGTACCCTGTGAGCGTGTTCGAAGAAGTGCACCAGCACATTACACCTGTTACAGGCCATCCTCCACTTAGGGGCTGAGTTGGGGTCCAGCACCAGCACCCCCCCCTCACACTCCACACACTGAGAGATCCCCAGAGAACCCAGGGCATGCTGGCAGGACGGGTGGGTGCACTCATTACACCCCATACCTGAGGAGGGGGGGGGGGAGACAGAGATGAAGGTAACATCACAGCGATGAAGGTAACCTTACAGAGATGAAGGTAACATCACAGAGATTTCTCTCTCTCTCTGTCTCTCTCACACACACACACACTCTCTCTCTATGTCTCTCTCTGTCTCTCTCTCTCTTCCCCTGGTTGTCGGACCCCCTGGACGGACCTTTCTTCATGTCTCTGAAGGGGGGGTTGCTGAAGCAGTATGGGCAGAGTGAGTAGCTCTTCCCCCTGGATCCAGAGGTCCACAGCACCAGCTCAAAGTCATCCAGAGGGCAGCGCAGCTCCTTGTACAGCTTGATGGCTCCATTCTGAGGCAGGCTATAGGTCTCATCACAGTGGGAGCAGTGGAGCCTGCTGGGTCTGGCCTAAACACAGGAGGGGGCGGGGTTAACTGCCTTATGAGCTCAACAGCCAATGAGAAACTGCCATCTCAGCTGGTCAGCCAATCAGACATGTCTTCAGAATCCTGACCTGGATGTACTTCATGAAGCGGTGGCACTTGCCACAGCGGGACAGAGGCTTCCCGCTAGCAGCGATGGGAGAGAAGGACACTTCCATCAGCTCGTCCATACCTGGAGAACACAAGAAGTCTGAGACCTGGAGAACACAAGACCCATGAAGCTCACAGGACTCCCCTGACCTCTCTAACCCTGCCTGGCTGGCTGGAGGTGGGACTCACTGGGGATGGAGTCCACAAAGTAGTGGAACTTCCTCTTGAAGATGTCCAGCGTGTGCTGCAGGACCTGCTGGAAGTTAGCCTGGCCCAGAGCTATCAGGGTCAGCTGCTTCTCCACAGCACTGCGGATGGTGGGGAGGACCAGCTCTGCATCTGGAGGGAGGGGGGGAAGAGGATGTAAGAAAATGATGCTGTGTTCCCCCCCACCCTGTGTTCCCCCTGTGTTCCCCCTGTGTTCCCCTCACCTGTCTTGTAGTACCCTGTGTTCCCCTCTGTGTTCCCCCTGTGTTCCCCTCACCTGTCTTGTAGTACCCTGTGTTCCCCCTGTGTTCCTCCTGTGTTCCCCCTGTGTTCCCCTCACCTGTCTTGTAGTACCCTGTGTTCCCCCCTGTGTTCCCCCTGTGTTCCCCTCACCTGTCTTGTAGTACCCATGCACCAGCACGATGCCCAGGTTAGTGGGTTTGAGTTTTCGTCCGTTCTCCACCGTCACATAGTTCCTCTGACACACGTTGTTGATGTGGACAGGGATGCTGGCGTCTGTGCCTGGAGGACAGACTCAGGTTAGGGTGTGTGAGTACAGGTGAGCACAGGTGAGCACAGGTGAGCACAGGTGAGCACAGGTAAGCACAGATGAGCACAGGTGAGCACAGGTAAGCACAGGTGAGCACAGGTGAGCACAGGTGAGCACAGGTGAGCACAGGTGAGCACAGGTAAGCACAGGTGAGCACAGGTGAGCACAGGTGAGCACAGGTTAGTACAGGTGAGCACAGGTGAGCACAGGTGAGCACAGGTGAGCACAGGTAAGCACAGGTGAGCACAGGTGAGCACAGGTAAGCACAGGTGAGCACAGGTGAGCACAGGTAAGCACAGGTGAGCACAGGTGAGCTGACTGACCGATGCCGTGTTTCTCCATGAGGGTGATGAGCTCAGACTCAGTCAGGTAGTCTGGAGGGCTGGTCTGTTTCTCCACCAGCCTGATGTCCTCCACACTGAACACATCCCCACGCTCACACACCGGCATGGCCTCCTCCAGGGGGATCCCCTGCCAGGGCATCACCTCTGTGAACCCTGCAGGACCAAGGCATCACCAGTAGATCAGGAGTCAGACCTGACCAGTAGATCAGGAGTCAGACCTGACCAGTAGATCAGGAGTCAGACCTGACCAGTAGATCAGGAGTCAGACCTGACCAGTATATCAGGAGTCAGACCTGACCAGTAGATCCGGAGTCAGACCTGACCAGTAGATCCAGAGTCAGACCTGACCAGTAGATCCAGAGTCAGACCTTACCGGCAGAGATGAGGGTCTTGCCGCTGCAGGAGAAGGTTTCCGTGGCGATGGTGAAGGTGATGGTGGTCTGGAGGTACTTGCAGTCCTGACTGATGGTGGCGATGAAGTGTCTGGTGATGTACTCAAACAGACGCCATCCATCACTGCCTGCAGGGAGACCAGCCACATGCTGAACCAAGGTGACTGAACCGCTCTGTCAACACACACACACACCACACACACACACAACACACACACAACACACACACAACACACACACACACACACACACACACCCACACACACCCACACACACACAGCTCTCTCTGATATATATGTCCATGCAGAAGCCCCACCCAGCTCGCTCTCTGAGGCTGCCCTCATGGGGGTGATGGGGGGGTGGTCTCCAGCGTCTGAACCCTTCCTGGGGCGATTCAGACCCTCAGACAGCAAAGCTTTCACCTGGGGGACAAAACACCTGTCAGTCACCTGTAGCATGACTGGGGCATGGGACCATCATGCGTGTGTGTGTGCGTGTGACTCACCTCCTGGGCCCAGTACGGGTGGCTGGCCTGCTGCTTGAGCGCCCCCTTCAGGTCAAAGTTGTCATGGTACTGTGTGGTCTCTGTGCGTGGGTAGCTGATGTAGCCTTGAGTGTACAGACGCTCTGCTATCTGCATGGTGTGCTGAGGACCCATACCTACAGCAACACACACACCAGTCAGTAACACACACTACAGCAACACACACACCAGTCAGTAACACACACTACAGCAACACACACACCAGTCAGTAACACACACTACAGCAACACACACACCAGTCAGTAACACACACTACAGCAACACACACACCAGTCAGTAACACACACTACAGCAACACACACACCAGTCAGTAACACACACTACAGCAACACACACACCAGTCAGTAACACACACTACAGCAACACACACAACAGTCAGTAACACACACTACAGCAACACACACAACAGTCAGTAACACACACTACAGCAACACACACACCAGTCAGTAACAAACACTACAGCAACACACACACCAGTCAGTAACACACACTACAGCAACACACACACCAGTCAGTAACACACACACCGTACAGCAACACACACACATCAGTCACTTGATGTTCTCTAAATGCTTGAATGAGTCAGTGGCTGACGGTACTAAAAGCCTTGACTGCTGCTCTTCATTTAGCTGCCTGTCTGGGTCTGAACCATTGAGACCCTGACTGTGCTGAGGGCCCCATGCAGAGCCTGGCTTAGTTATGGGGCCCCTGCAGACCCTGGCTTAGTTATGGGCCCCTGCAGAGCCTGGCTTAGTTATGGGCCCCTGCAGAGCCTGGCTTAGTTATGGGCCCCTGCAGAGCCTGCAGGTGCTGGTTACCCAGAGAGGAGCTGGCCACTCGCAGCATCTCCACTGTGTTGAGGGCCTGGGGCCTCTGCTTGGCCTTCTCCTTCTTACTCACAGACTCCACCTGCAGGACAGAAGACAGCATGACAGGAGGAAGAAGAGCTGAGACCAGCCAGAGCTGCAAGATGCTGCTGTCCTGTGTGAGCTCACCTTGGCCTCTCTGGAGGTCTTCAGTAAGTTAACGAACATCTGGCCCACATCCCTGTCGAAGACCCTTCCCCTGTCCCAGTCCAGAGTCAGGGGGCTGTCTTTGCCCTTGAACACCTGCACACACACACACAGAGACACACACACACACAGAGACACACACACACACATAGACACGCACACACACACATAGACACACACACACAGTTGAACCCTGAGTGTGTTGGGGTGGTTACAGGTCAGGTTAGGCAGAGGCTCTGTGTGTTGTTCATGTGAGCTTCTCACTCTGGGCTGAAGGACCCAGTAGGTTTCTGGTTTGAAGGACTGGATCTTGTCGTGTCGCTCCACACAGAAGCCCAGTGTGGGGGTCTGACACGGCCCGAACGAGATGAGCGACGAGTCCAGATTCCCATATTTACCCTGGAAGTATTTGGTCTGGAACCTGTTCATGACAAAGAAGCATCCGGAATCAACTCTAAATACTGATCCCAGTTGTAAGCAGGGCCACAGGGTCCAGGAGGGGCAGGGTCCAGGAGGGGCAAGCAGGCAGGAGGGGCGGGCAGGCAGGAGGGGCAGGCAGGAGGGGCAGGCAGGAGGGGCAGGCAGGAGGGGCAGGGTCCAGGAGGGGCAGGGTGCAGGAGGGGCAGGCAGGAGGGGCGGTCAGGCAGGAGGGGCAGGGTGCAGGAGGGGCAGGGTGCAGGAGGGGCAGGGTGCAGGAGGGGCAGGGTCCAGGAGGGGCAGTGTACCGTGTGAAGGCACAGCCGATGCGCAGGTCCAGCTCCTGGCGAGCGTCCACAGACAGAGCCTCGTTGCGGTTGGGCTCCCCCAGCCGGCTCATGGCGCTCCAGATGTCCGTGTCGGTGATGGAGCTGAACTTGGCCCGGAAGACAGTCCGCTCAGAAATGTGGGATCTGTTCATGACTGGCTCGATGGCATCCAGAACCTAGAGGGAGGAAGGGAAGAGAGGAGGAGAAGGGGGGAGAGGAGGGAGAGAAGGAGGAGAGGAGAGGAGGAGGGAGAGAGGAGGAGAAGGAGGGAGAGAGAGGAGAGGAGGAGGGAGAGAGGAGGAGAAGGAGGGAGAGAGAGGAGAGGAGGAGGGAGAGAGGAGGAGGGAGAGAGGAGGAGGAGAGCAGATGACACGGTGGGTTTAGCTCATTAGTAAAGCATTTGACTACAGTTGTGTGTGAGTGTGTGAGTGTGTGTGTGTGTGTGTGTACAGTACATCAGAGTATTTAGAAATCCTTAGGTTGTGATTACCTCAAAACAGATGTTCTCTCCTTCCTTGTCGCAGTCCAGCCACAGAACCACACAGTCACAGCCTTTAGCTTCCACCTGTAGACACAGAACCACACAGTCGCAGAACCACACAGTCGCAGAACCACACAGTGGCAGAACCACACAGTCACAGAACCACACAGTCACAGCCAGTAGCACCACACCACAGGTGCTGGCTAACTCATTTGAGGCAGGACATGGGCCTCCTGAGGACATAGAGCCAGGTGAGCCTCTGACCTGCAGGAACTTGACCATGTTGAGTTTGGGGTTGGCCTCCTTCTTCTCTGTGGGAGCAGTACTGAACAGCTCCGCAGGGTCCACCTTGTCCCAGTTGTTGTATTTCCCTGAAAACAGACGACATCGAAACACAGCCTTAACATACAGGAAGTGAAGGTTGGGGTTCACAGACACAGGAAGTGAAGGTTGGGTTTCAGAGACAAACCTATGAAGTCCAGGCTCATGATGTGTCCACACACAGAGGTCATCTTGAATCGTGCACTTTGACCCTGGAAGGTCCCAACATATTCATGCACTGAGCATGCTCCATTCAGTCCTTTACGACTGGAGCAGCTTCCTGTAGAGGATGAGTATGGTGAGGTGGTGAACTAGTTAGAACATATCAGGGACAATAATCTAATGATTCTTCTATCACCAGCTTAACTCTGTAACATTACTGATGTGAGAACGCTCCACCAGTCTTCTCAGTCCTGTCGTACCCTCTAACATCTGTCAAGGATGAATGGAAGAAGGTGGCTGAGCGGTTAAGGTGTCTGGCTAGTAATCAGAAGGTCCCTGGTTCAAACCCCGGCTGTGTCAACATGTCGTTGTGTCCTTGGGCAAGGCACTTCACCCTACTGTCCTCAGGGGGGGGAATGTCCCTGTACTGCTGTAAGTCACTCTGGATAAGAGCGTCTGATAAATGACTCAATGTTAATGACATGAATGCACCTCACTACTTCTGGTCAGAAGAACACAGACGATAATGCACTCTCTGTATGTCGCTCTGGATAAAAGCATCTGCTAAAGGAATATTATTATTTATTAACTCCTCCTAGTATTAATGAGGCCAATATGATGACTGAATGAACCACAGACTTGTTCAATGACAGGCTGGTCTCAGACCAAGGCTGTATGTTAATGAGAGACAGTGACTGGACCAGCCTCATCTGTACCTCCCAGTTAGAGTCTGGGGAGAGTCTGTCTGATCCTAGACTACACCTGTCTGATCCTAGACTAGACCTGTCTGATCCTAGACTACACCTGTCTGATCCTAGACTAGACCTAGACTAGACTAGACCTGTCTGATCCTAGAATACACCTGTCTGATCCTAGACTAGACCTGTCTGATCCTAGACTAGACCTAGACTAGACTAGATCTGTCTGATCCTAGACTACACCTGTCTGATCCTAGACTACACCTGTCTGATCCTAGACTACACCTGTCTGATCCTAGACTACACCTAGACTACACCTGTCTGATCCTAGATCTGTCTGGTCCTAGACTACACCTGTCTGATCCTAGACTACACCTAGACTACACCTGTCTGATCCTAGACTACACCTGTCTTATCCTAGACTAGACTAGACCTGTCTGATCCTAGACTAGACCTAGACTAGACTAGACCTGTCTGATCCTAGACTACACCTGTCTGATCCTAGACTAGACCTGTCTGATCCTAGACTAGACCTAGACTAGACTAGACCTGTCTGATCCTAGACTACACCTGTCTGATCCTAGACTACACCTGTCTGATCCTAGACTAGACCTAGACTAGACTAGACCTGTCTGATCCTAGAATACACCTGTCTGATCCTAGACTAGACCTGTCTGATCCTAGACTAGACCTAGACTAGACTAGACCTGTCTGATCCTAGACTACACCTGTCTGATCCTAGACTACACCTGTCTGATCCTAGACTACACCTGTCTGATCCTAGACTACACCTGTCTGATCCTAGACTAGACCTAGACTAGACTAGACCTGTCTGATCCTAGACAACACCTGTCTGATCCTAGACTACACCTAGACTACACCTGTCTGATCCTAGATCTGTCTGGTCCTAGACTACACCTGTCTGATCCTAGACTACACCTAGACTACACCTGTCTGATCCTAGACCTGTCTGATCCTAGACTACACCTGTCTGATCCTAGACCTGTCTGATCCTAGACTACACCTAGACTAGACTTGTCTGATCCTAGACTACACCTGTCTGATCCTAGACCTGTCTGATCCTAGACCTGTCTGATCCTAGACTACACCTAGACTAGACTTGTCTGATCCTAGACTACACCTGTCTGATCCTAGACCTGTCTGATCCTAGACCTGTCTGATCCTAGACTAGACCTAGACTAGACTAGTTTGATTCCACTGACTGAAGAAGCATCTCTACCTTGAGCAACAATCAATAAAACACATTCCTCACTCACCTTTGGACAGTATTTTGGCGATGGACTGAGCCAAGGAAGGCTTTTCTGCTACCATCAGGACAGTTTTCATGTTCACACTGGAGCCACAGATAATCTGTCGGATTCTGCGATATAAAAACCTTAATAAAGAAATATCTTAGTGAGATACTGTAACTAAGCAGCTCTATCAGATCAACCTTCTTATACAGCGGCTTTGTGTCCAATCTCGACTATGTCGATTCATCCGTCCAGCTTGAAATTGTATTTATCGAATTAATGAAATGAAGGAAATAGACAAGAAATCATTAATAAAATGAAACTTTGCTCATTGTTGTTAATTTCACCGGCACGAGCGGCCATGACGGTATATGTTTTTCCTTTTCCGGGTGAAAGACGTGACGGTATCGATGTATTTCCGGTTGACTAGATCAGAGCTGTGACGTTTGATCAGCAGCTGAATGATCAGTTCAACATTGTTAAACTAACAACAACAACAACCTCAGTCCAGTGATATTAAAGAACACCAATTTACTGATGAGAAGACAAAGATGAGATTATCTGAAACATTATGAGTTTAGAGCAAAACACACAAAGTCTATGGTTAGGTGGATCAGATGGCCTAGACTGGAAAGAGGGCAGGAGAGAGGGGCAGGAGGCAGGTGCAGGAGGCTGGGGCAGGGGGCAGGGGCAGGAGGCTGGGGCAGGAGGCTGGGGCAGAGGGCAGGGGCAGGAGGGTGGGGCAGGGGGCAGGAGGGGCAGGAGAGAGGGGCAGGAGGCAGGTGCAGGAGGCTGGGGCAGGGGGCAGGAGGCTGGGGCAGAGGGCAGGGGCAGGAGGCTGGGGCAGGAGGGTGGGGCAGGAGGGGCAGGAGGGGCAGGAGAGAGGGGCAGGAGGGTGGGGCAGGGGGCAGGAGGGGCAGGAGAGAGGGGCAGGAGGGTGGGGCAGGAGGGGCAGGAGGGGGGTATGTTTCACCAGATGTTCTAGTGAGCTGTTTTAAAAATGTTCTTCCATTTCCAAACATTATGACGCACAAACCAACTCATTAAAGGCCAAAGCCAAGGCTGAATGGTAATGAAGGATATTCTATTGTGCTTGAAGAGGCCATGTCTGTGTGACAACCCTACCCCCCCACCCTCCCCCCGTCAGACTCTCCTTCCCGGCAGTATAAATGCTGCCACAGTCAGACTTGATGGACACTGAACTGGATCGATCAGAGAGACAGCTGAGGCATCATCCAGCCCCGAACATCATCAGGACAGAATCTCCTCCTCAGAACCTCCAAGACCCACCATCACATCCCAGCATGCAACAGCTTCAGGTGAGACACTGAGGTGCTTCCTGGACAGTCTGGTGTTCAGGTGATGATCAGGTGATGAAAGGTTCAGGTGATGGGAGGTAACTGCTGATACATGACGGGATCTTTGATGTGACTTCATGGATGAGTTAAGACTTTACAATCTAGACTAGTTATATCCCACAGGTAACTGGGTAAGAATCTGCAGTTAGTATTTCATTAGGATTATATTATTATATAGGTAATTATTTAATCTGTAAATCTTTACAGCATCACATAAATCTGTCAGATGAAATGATGCCTTCTGTTAGTCCAGTCAGAGCAGAAGCAGCCGCAGAGCTCCACCTCATGTCTGTTCCTCCTGCAGGTGTTCAGGCTGCTAGCCCTCTGCTTCCTGGGTCAGTGTGTAGCGGGGCCCCTGGGGGGCCAGTGTGTGGATGAAGCCTACTGCACCAGCAGCCTGGAGGAATACCACACCCAGCTAGTCAGCCTGCCCAACAGCATCAACAAGCGCAGCGTGGCTCCCTGGACCTATGTGTGAGCAGGGGGGGGATGTGCAGGGGGGGGGTCCTCTAGTGAGATGTGCAGGGGGGGGGGGGTCCTCTAGTGAGATGTGCAGGGGGGGGTCCTCTAGTGAGATGTGCAGGGGGGGGGGGGTCCTCTAGTGAGATGTGCAGGGGGGGGGGGGGGTCCTCTAGTGAGATGTGCAGGGGGGGGGTCCTCTAGTGAGATGTGCAGGGGGGGGGGGGGTCCTCTAGTGAGATGTGCAGGGGGGGGGGGGTCCTCTAGTGAGATGTGCAGGGGGGGGGTCCTCTAGTGAGATGTGCAGGGGGGGGGTCCTCTAGTGAGATGTGCAGGGGGGGGGGGTCCTCTAGTGAGATGTGCAGGGGGGGGTCCCTCTAGTGAGATGTGCAGGGGGGGGGTCCTCTAGTGAGATGTGCAGGGGGGGGGGGGTCCTCTAGTGAGATGTGCAGGGGGGGGGTCCTCTAGTGAGATGTGCAGGGGGGGGGGGGGGTCCTCTAGTGAGATGTGCAGGGGGGGGGGGGTCCTCTAGTGAGATGTGCAGGGGGGGGGGGTCCTCTAGTGAGATGTGCAGGGGGGGGGTCCTCTAGTGAGATGTGCAGGGGGGGGGGGTCCTCTAGTGAGATGTGCAGGGGGGGGTCCTCTAGTGAGATGTGCAGGGGGGGGTCCTCTAGTGAGATGTGCAGGGGGGGGGTCCTCTAGTGAGATGTGCAGGGGGGGGTCCTCTAGTGAGATGTGCAGGGGGGGGTCCTCTAGTGAGATGTGCAGGGGGGGTCCTCTAGTGAGATGTGCAGGGGGGGGGGTCCTCTAGTGAGATGTGCAGGGGGGGGGGTCCTCTAGTGAGATGTGCAGGGGGGGGGGGTCCTCTAGTGAGATGTGCAGGGGGGGGGGTCCTCTAGTGAGATGTGCAGGGGGGGGGGGGGTCCTCTAGTGAGATGTGCAGGGGGGGGGTCCTCTAGTGAGATGTGCAGGGGGGGGGGTCCTCTAGTGAGATGTGCAGGGGGGGGGGTCCTCTAGTGAGATGTGCAGGGGGGGGGGGGGTCCTCTAGTGAGATGTGCAGGGGGGGGGGGTCCTCTAGTGAGATGTGCAGGGGGGGGGGGTCCTCTAGTGAGATGTGCAGGGGGGGGGGTCCTCTAGTGAGATGTGCAGGGGGGGGGGGGTCCTCTAGTGAGATGTGCAGGGGGGGGGGTCCTCTAGTGAGATGTGCAGGGGGGGGGGGGGTCCTCTAGTGAGATGTGCAGGGGGGGGGGTCCTCTAGTGAGATGTGCAGGGGGGGGGGGGGTCCTCTAGTGAGATGTGCAGGGGGGGGGGTCCTCTAGTGAGATGTGCAGGGGGGGGGGTCCTCTAGTGAGATGGTCCTCTGGTTCAGAGCAGAATGTTTCCCTTGATATGAACAGGTTTGTCTCTGTTTCCCAGGGAGCACATTGACCTGGACAGGGTCCCCCAGGTCATCTATGAAGCCAGCTGTCTGACCAGTCACTCCTGCAGAGGGATGGACAGCAGTCTGGAGACTCTCCCCATCACTGTCAGGATGCCTGTCCTCAGGAAGAACTCCCGATGTGCCACCTACTCTCTGGAATATGAAGACATTAACATAGCCTGTATATGTGCTACCTCTAGACAAAGCTTGTTCTAATGACTGGGTGTTAGACTGTATATTTTTACCTTGACATGATGTAGTTATGGTGATGTTATATGTTAATATATGAGAATATTATGTTCCCCTGAGGGGAGTATTGATTAGAATCAGTTGATGAACATCTTTATGTTACTTATGCTTCATGAGTTGTTTTGTTGTGTTTAAATGGCACTTCAGTATTATGATTTATCATTAGGAATCTAAGTCTAAGTTTAAGTCTAAGTTTATGATCCTATATGATCAATAAATTTCCCACTTCACAGAAAATATAATGGATGAGTTTTATATTAATATTATTATTATTTATTGAATCCAGCTGGGTTTAAAAAGAGTCCTTTTCAGAAAAGAGGACAAAGATCATCCTTTACGTGTCCCGTAGTAGAAATGAATGAGCCTCAAGCTGCCCTTAGCTCCTAATATAATGGAGGGTTTAATGTCATGAAACATCAAAGTCACTGTGTATTTGAAGACCTGAACCAAGGCTCTGTAGCTGTTCTTGTGTTTCTGTGTAAAAGCTATGCTAATCATCTGGTATCTTCACAGGTTGTGATGATATTCAACCCCCCTCATGTCTGTATCCTTCGTTTTAGATCCATATCGGTCATAATAAACATTTATTTTAAAAGATTTACCTGAAAACTGGTTTAAAGCGCTTCAATGCTGCCATCTAGTGGTTCATGTGAGCTTAACACAGCTGCGTTAAAGCGCTCCTCTATGACGCTGTTTCATTACTTACAACATGCAATGCTCACATTTAACCACTTGATGGCGGTATGTATCCATTATGGAAAAGTATTTCATTAACCAGTAAATAAAAGTAAGTAGAGTTTGATTGCGTTTCAATGCCAGGTGTTAAACCCTCACAGTACACAGGACTAATGACACGAAACTATCAGGGGGGGCGCTGCTCTGAGTCTTTCTGCTCTGGGTCTTTCTGCTCTGGGTCTTTCTGCTCTGGGTCTTTCTGCTCTGGGTCTTTCTGCTCTGGGTCTTTCTGCTCTGGGTCTTTTGGGATGCTGATGGGGTGGTGACCCTGAGGCAGATGGCTGGGGGTTTGGGGGCATTGGGGTAAAGAAAAAGGTGGGGTGGGGGATAAGGGGGCGGGAGGAGAGAGAAGGGGGCGGGGGGGTAATAAGATGTTTTTTCTTTCCCTTTCCCTTGAAAGTCGGCGATCAATTAAATGCATCCTAGACCCGATCCAGCTGGTATCATGGTGACTGAACAGACAGAGAGGGGGAGGGGGAGGGGGGAGGAGAGGGAGAGGGGGGGAGGAGAGGGGGAGGGGGGGAGGAGAGGGAGAGGGGGGGAGGAGAGGGAGAGGGGGAGGGGGAGGAGACACACGTATTCATGAATTTAAATGAGCAAAAAATGAAATGTGTTACAAGTCAAACATGAAATGTTGCTCAGGAAGTTTGACTAGCTGACTTAATGAAAGATGATGAGAACTCCTGGTGTTACACACACTGTGTGTGTGTGTGTGTGTGTGTGTGTGTGTGTGTGTGTGTGTGTGTGTGAAGGGGACCACTGAAACAGCCTCAGATCCTCACAGCCTCAAAGCCTCACAGCTGATCTCCAGCTGATCCTGACTGATGTGGGGGGAGGAGGGACATGAGATGGAGATGTCCTCACCCCCTGTCCTCACCTCCTGTCCTCACCTCCTGTCCTCACCTCCTGTCCTTACCTCCTGTCCTCACCCCCTGTCCTCACCCCCTGTCCTCACCTCCTGTCCTCACCTCCTGTCCTCACCTCCTGTCCTCACCTCCTGTCCTTACCTCCTGTCCTCACCCCCTGTCCTCACCCCCTGTCCTCACCCCCTCTCCTCACCTCCTGTCCTCACCTCCTGTCCTCACCCCCTGTCCTCACCTCCTGTCCTCACCCCCTGTCCTCACCCCCTGTCCTCACCCCCTCTCCTCACCTCCTGTCCTCACCTCCTGTCCTCACCCCCTGTCCTCACCTCCTGTCCTCACCCCCTGTCCTCACCCCCTGTCCTCACCCCCTGTCCTCACCTCCTGTCCTCACCTCCTGTCCTCACCCCCTGTCCTCACCTCCTGTCCTCACCCCCTGTCCTCACCTCCTGTCCTCACCCCCTGTCCTCACCCCCTGTCCTCACCTCCTGTCCTCACCCCCTGTCCTCTCCCCCTGTCCTCACCCCCTGTCCTCAACCCTCGCTGTGACTGGATAGCACAGTGCCGTTCTCCCGTGGCAGCGTTGCCATGGCGACGTGCTCCAGTTTTTTCGCCTGGCGGTTGATTCAGTACGATGGAACACGAAACACACCCGTACTGCTCGGATCAACACAGGGATGCTATTGGCCAGGAGACGCTTCCTGGGTAAACCTTCCAAAAACATCACAACAGGAAGCAAGCTTCTTCACCATGACAACTGGGAACGTGCACGCTGAGGAGACATGAGCTCACGTGCACTAATCTGTCACACACACTGTAACTGGCTCCAAGATGGCAGTGTGTGTGTGTGTGTGTGTGTGTGTGTGTGTGTGTGTGTGTGTTAGGAGAGGTCTGTGCTGATGAAGGGAATGGAACCCAGAAGAACAGAGAGAGAAAGAGAGAGAGAGAGGTAGATATATAGAGGGTGAGAGAGAGAGAGAGGGAGGTTGAAAGAGTGTGTGAATAAACATCTGAGTCCCAGTTTTTCCCACTTCCTCTACTGATCATCTCTCTGTGACTGATTTCTCCTCCTCTTCATCACTCCCTCTCACCTCCTTCTTCTTCCTCTCCTCCTGTTCTCTCCTTCCCAGATTCTCTCGTTCATGTACGTGGCTTCTGCCCTCTGTCCCCCCTTCCTCCACCCTAGCTTCCCCTCCACCTCTCTGTTATGTATCTCATCTTTCCCTCTCCTCCCCCTCCCTCCCTGTACCCATCCTCCTCTCCCTCCTCCTCCTCTAGGTCTCTCCTGTGTTGCCTAAACAACATGGTTCTATATTAGAACGTTCCTCAGACTAGAGGTGGACATTCCACCGCCACAGTATGGATTGTAGCACTTAGCTGTTAGGAAGGTCAGTGAAAGTTCAGGAACACGACTTGAAAACAGGCCTGGGAAAGACCAACATCTGACCACTGATCTGTTTCTAGGAGACAGTAGTGTCCAGATGAACTCAGTCCATCAGCTGGCTCATCTGCAATCAGACGCTCAGGTTTGTCACTTTGATCAACATCTTGTTTACATTCATTCATCACATGGAGTCATTTAGCAGACGCTCTTATCCAGAGTGACTCACAGTAAGTACAGGGACATTCCCCCCTGAGGACAGTAGGGTGAAGTGCCTTGCCCAGGGATACAACGTCATGTTGACACAGCCAGGGGTTCGAACCAGGGACCTTCTGATCACTAGCCGACTGCACCACATGACTCCACACTGAACCCTGTTTCCAGAACAGAGCTGGTATCTGAGCAGCTTCCCTCTGACGTCCTCTGGGGGGTCTGAAGGGGCACAGCAGAGTAACAGCAGAGTAACAGCAGAGTAACAGCAGAGTAACAGCAGAGTAACAGCAGAGTAACAGCAGGGTAACAGCAAAGTAACAGCAGAGCAACAGCAGAGTAACAGCAGAGTTGGTAACAGCAGAGTAACAGCAGAGTAACAGCAGAGTTGGTAACAGCAGAGTAACAGCAGAGTAACAGCAGCCTCCCACACCCTCACTGGAATATTGATTTGATGAGGGTAGCTTCATGCATATCCCCTTTATCAGTCTCCACACCCCCCTGACCCCTGACCCCTAGCAACCCCCCTCTCCTCTCTTCCTCTGTGTGGTTGGAAACCACCCCTCCCCCCTCCTCCCCCCTCCTCCCCCACACATCAATGACAACAATATAGAAGTTCATTCATAACATACAAAAACCAATCGTGATGTTTTTAACCCTTGAAAGGACTCTATTGAACAGAAGATGTTTGTTGTGATTCAATTTGACTGAAATAAAGAACTGATTAACTGTTTCCAGAATGTTTGAATCAAAACACCCCTCTACCTAAATCATGTGTTATAATTATTTACTTAAAAAACAAAGGACATTCACATTTTGAGTAAAAAAATTACAAATAACTAAAGAGGTGATTTGTAACATGCTTTCTTTGTAGTTTCTATTATTCCACAAGAAATCACAATGTCTTCATTAGCCTTTAGCACCTGATTATTAGATCCAAATGTTTAGAAGATCCTGTTTAAGAAACATTTATTTGATAGTAATTTCTTGTTTTCCGGAAAACAAAACTTGGAGTTATGGAGTTATGTTTTATTTTCTCTAGATAATAATATTATGGTTTTCTCAATAATCAATCTGAAACATTCCTATTTAATAGGCTATAAGCTAAGCTTTAAGCTATATAAAATCGTAACTATTCATAACAGATGTATATTTGTAAAGGCAACCATTCAAATATTTTGTAGGTCATGAAAATTTAGGAAAAATATTGTTAAGACATATTTGAAAGGTACAAAGACCATAACTTGCATGCTGTTTTCCAAAACAGTTAAATCACAATACTACTAGAATTTGAGTTAGTAATTTCTCAATATTTTGGAATTCGTTAAAGACAATTTAAATTGAAATAATAGTAATGAAAGGAATTCACTATGAAAACCAAATTCGATATTTTTTTCGATTTTATGTGTTAATGGTAAAGTCAATAGTGAACAGGCTTTTTAAGTACAACGTCTCTTCAGGTGAATTTCATGCTAATATTTCATTTTCAGATATTTTGGACAATCATAGCCTCATACGAGTCAATTGTCCCAAAATAATTAACCCTAAAATATCTCGTTTGGAGTTACAGAATTCACTACTTCTCTGAATATGTCGGCTTGGTCAGAAATAAGAGATTTATCCTAAATCACCAATATGAAGAAACGTTGTTGTATTCGGGCAGAAAAGAGAGAAGCAGAAGTGGGGGGAGGGGGGAGGGAGGGGGGCAGGAAGCAGAACCCAGACACTCATATGGAGTCACACCCCTCGGAATGTGAAGACAGAGGCCTCGGTTAGAGCTACAGAAACTCCGTGGAAAGGAGAGGAGGGGAGGGGAGGAGGGGAGAGAAGGGGAGGAGAAGAGGTTGAGGAGAGGAGGAGAGGAGGAGAGGAGGGGAGGAGAGGAGGAGACATTGTGGAAAAGACAAATTCGCCAAATACGTTTCCTCACTCTCCCCCTCCACTGGCAAATTATCGAAAGTAAACATTGTTATTAAAAAACCTTTTTCATTCAATCAATCGAAATACCTGCTGAAATATCTGCGTGTTTCTGCAAACACGAAAGAGCTCAATGATTTTTATACCTCAACTCCAGATTGGATTTAATTAATCCTCCTATTGCATTCGATTTAGGAAACGAAGTGTTTATTAGCATAGTTTGGGATAAATCTGTAACTGGTCAGAAAATAAATTAGAACAAGGAATTAAAAACAAACAAACAAACGGTTGTAAATAATCTGTCAGAGGTTTTGGGGCCCAGAGTTAGATAGTCTCGATTGAGAAGAACAATATTTAGATTTCCTAATCCAATGAAGTCATCATTTCAGATGTCATCTTAACATTAAATCACAACACCCCCAAAAATTGCAGATTTCTAAATCACAAAAAAACACGACAATTTGTTTGTAAATGAGTAAGTGTTTGCCAGAGAGCAAGTCTGCAGAATGTGTTATGGTAGAATATCCAAGCAGGTTCTCATCTGACCTCTGACATCATGGAAAGGGCGGGGCTTGAGGAGGATGTGATGACGTAACTAAGACATCATGTTTAGGGACACGGTAGTGGAGACAGGCTGCACGTGGTACTACACTAGACTAGGCTGCTTTTTGGTTGAATTTCACAATATTGTTCAGAATGTTTCACATATTTGCTGTTGGCAGTTGGGGAAGTGAATCAGATTTTTGATCTCAGATTTTAACAGTAACATGTGGAGATGTTGGATCTGTTGGATTAAGTGAAATTAGATCAGTCATATATAAAGAGGAAATATCAACATGACACCTGTAATTATTCTGTTTCTACAACAAACATGAATACAGCCATTTTGAAGTTTCTTCTATCACAAAAGTTTTCTTTACACAAGTATACCAGTATCTTAAGGCTAGATATAAGGTATGCTCCATTCTAACACTCTCTCTCTCTCTCTCTCTCTCTCTCTCTCCCTCTTCCACTCTCTCTCTCTCTTTCACTCTCTCTCAGTGTCTTTCCCTCGTTTTTCTCCCTCTCTTGCCCCCCCCCCCTCTCTCTCTCTCTGGCGCCACGTTGCCCAGGGTAACCTGAGCCACCCAGCATTCCACACCGTGACATCTGGGTATTCTACGGTTGCTGACCCCTTCAGGGTCAAAGGTCATTTTTGGAAGGAGGAGACTGATAGCTAGTTTGGGGGAGGAGGGCTTTCTCTGAGAAAGAAGGGTACAAAGATGTGAGAGTAACAGGAGGGAGGGAGGGAGGGAGGGAGGGAGGGAGGGAGGGAGGGAGGGAGGGAGGGAGGGTGACGTGACTATTTTAGAATTGAATGTGTTTCTTTCTTTGTGTTGTGGTGTTGTGGGAAGAACTGATGATGCTAACAGAGATGAGGAAGGAAGAGGAGGAGGTGAGGGAAGGTGTGATGTGTGTGTGTGTGATGTGTGTGTGTGTGTGTGTGCGTGTGTGTGTGTGTGCGTGTGTGTGTGTGTGTGCGCGTGTGTGTGTGGTGTGTGTGTGTGTGATGTGTGTGTGTGCGTGTGCGCGTGTGTGTGTGGTGTGTGTGTGTGTGATGTGTGTGTGTGTGATGTGTGTATGTGTGTGTGTGTGTGTGTGTGTGCGTGTGCGTGTGCGCGTGTGTGTGTGGTGTGTGTGTGTGTGATTTACAGAAACGTCTTCAGGGTCTGTCTGCTGTAGCCACACCCACACTGCCAGAGGTCACATGAAACTGTGTGACTGGTCAGGTGACTGGCGTGGGGGAAAGTGAGGGACCTATTGAAACACTTCATCAGCATTCTTTCAGTTCTCATTGGCTTAAAGGAACAGTTTGACAAGTTGACACCAACATAGTTTTGTCCACATTTAGAGACTCTAGCTGTTTAGAGGAAGTGTTCAGGACTGCTGTGGCTCTGCAGTAGGTCCAGTCAAAAACACATAATTGTCATTTCTTTTTTATTTGTATTAGTTTGTCACTTATGTTTTTAATGAGTTATAACTTATTAGAGACACTTTAAATAATGTATTTCCTTCAGCGATGCAGGCAGGATGTGACATCACTCACAGTGTTGAGTCAAGTGGTATTGATCCGGTTTGGTTTGAAGTCTGGACGCTTTTCTTCATTTGATTTCTTTATTGAATTGTCTTCTCGATGTGTTTATTAGTGACTGCGCGTTAGATCTTTAATATTGCTTTATCTTTAATGCTCTGCTTGCAAACTCTGTCAAGTCATTTACTGGTTGGTGATTGCACAAGGACTAAATATTAACTTTGGAAAACAAGTTTCTAGTCTCTCGACACGCCTAACTTTCAGAAAATGTTTCTTCCTATGTACATTGTGTTTTGTAACCTGTAGACACAACACTTCCCCAGTGAACAGTAAAGTCAGTATGATTACATCTTTGGTGGAGTTGACAAATGGTGACGATCCAGCATATCAACAGAATTAGACCGGGGGCCTCGTGACTAAATATGGGCATTTTACACCACCTTCCTCTGGCCCGCATACCTCGCGCTGTGATTTATTCCTTGTGCCCCGCCCCTTCAAACACACAGGCCCCGCCCCATCAGACACACAGGCCCCGCCCCCTGTTCTACACTTCAGCCACACAGGCTGCTCACGCGCGCCCGGTTCAAACTTCTATCCCGTGCGCGTGCACACAGACGAACATTCCTTACATAGCGTTTCAAACACATAACAGGCTGGTTTCATCTGTATTTAGAGGAGAGGGAGAGAGGAGGGAGAAAGGGAGAGAGGGAGAGAGGGAGAGAGGGGGAGAGAGGAGGGAGAGAGGAGGAGAGGGAGAGAGGGGGAGAGGGGGAGAGGGGGAGAGGGGGAGAGAGGGGGAGAGGGAGAGAGGAGAGAGGAGGGAGAGAGGGGGAGAGAGGGGGAGAGGAGGAGAGGGGGAGAGGGGGAGAGGAGGGAGAGAGGGGGAGAGGAGGAGAGGGGGAGAGGGAGAGAGGAGAGAGGAGAGAGGAGAGAGGAGAGAGGGGGAGAGGGAGAGAGGAGAGAGGGAGAGAGGGAGAGAGGGGGAGAGGGAGAGAGGGAGAGAGGAGAGAGGAGGCGCAGATAGACATGTTCCCTCTTTCGCTCCTCTCACTGCTTTGGGAATTCATTCTGCCTGACATCAAACGTTCTCCGCCGATTAGCTGCACAATCAGGTCCCTACAGAACCAGGAGGGGGAGTGTGCTAGAGAAAGGCGGGTTCTTCTCCGCTGGACAATAACATTAGTTCAGCACCATTGGGCAGGAATGCCAGATTTCACAGCCTGCTGCCCAACGCCGAGCATCAACCAAAGCGACTTCAGTGCACCCGTCTTCCAGCCCTGTACCCCTGTACCCTGTAGCCTGCACCCCTGTACCCTGTACCCCTGTACCCTGTAGCCTGCACCCCTGTACCCCTGTACCCTGTAGCCTGCACCCCTGTACCCTGTACCCTGTAGCCTGCACCCCTGTACCCTGTACCCCTGTACCCTGTAGCCTGCACCCCTGTACCCTGTACCCTGTAGCCTGCACCCCTGTACCCCTGTAGCCTGCACCCCTGTACCCTGTACCCCTGCACCCTGTAGCCTGTACCCCTGTACCCTGTACCCCTGTAGCCTGTACCCCTGTACCCCTGTACCCTGTACCCCTGTACCCCTGTAGCCTGTACCCCTGTACCCCTGTACCCTGTACCCTGTAGCCTGTACCCCTGTACCCTGTAGCCTGTACCCTGTACCCCTGTACCCCTGTACCCCTGTACCCTGTAGCCCTGTACCCTGTAGCCTGTACCCCTGTACCCCTGTACCCTGTACCCCTGTACCCCTGTACCCCTGTACCCTGTAGCCTGTACCCTGTACCCCTGTAGCCTGTACCCTGTAGCCTGTAGCCCTGTACCCTGTACCCCTGTACCCTGTACCCTGTATCCTGTAGCCTGTACCCCTGTAGCCTGTACCCCTGTACCCTGTACCCCTGTAGCCTGTACCCCTGTACCCTGTACCCTGTACCCTGTACCCCTGTAGCCTGTACCCCTGTACCCCTGTACCCTGTACCCTGTAGCCTGTACCCCTGTACCCCTGTACCCTGTACCCCTGTACCCCTGTACCCCTGTACCCCTGTACCCCTGTACCCTGTACCCCTGTACCCCTGTACCCTGTACCCCTGTACCCCTGTACCCTGTACCCCTGTACCCTGTACCCCTGTACCCTGTACCCTGTACCCTGTACCCCTGTAGCCTGTACCCCTGTACCCCTGTACCCTGTACCCTGTAGCCTGTACCCCTGTACCCCTGTACCCTGTACCCCTGTACCCCTGTACCCCTGTACCCCTGTACCCTGTACCCCTGTACCCCTGTACCCTGTACCCCTGTACCCCTGTACCCTGTACCCCTGTACCCTGTACCCCTGTACCCTGTACCCTGTACCCTGTACCCCTGTACCCTTGTACCCTGTACCCTGTACCCTGTACCCCTGTACCCCTGTACCCCTGTACCCTTGTACCCTGTACCCTGTACCCCTGTACCCCTGTACCCTTGTACCCTGTACCCCTGTACCCCTGTACCCCTACCCCAGCCCCATGCTAAATTCAGTGTATTCCTGCTCTATCCCATGAACAGTCAATTCCGAGGTGATTGATTTAGATGGAATAAAATGTGTCTTTAAACAAATCCAAGGAGTATAGAGTAGCAGAGGACAGCTTTTCTGTCTGATGACTATCTCACAATCTCCGCGCGGGCAATCAGAAATTTGTGAATGGAAGACAGACTGTAGGTTCATTGTTAAAAGAAAACTATCCGGTGACGTCACTTGGTACCTGACCAATCCTGGAGCTGATAAGATCGTTAAAGACCGACAGATTCAACCAATGACACGTCACGCGGCAAAGACTAGCGCAGAAACGGACCAATGGGAAGCTGGCATGCAAATAAGGAGCAAGAGCAGAATGTCAACTAGTCAAAGATGGAGTCTGGAGCTGGGAGGCCGTGAGGATTGGGGCCAGGGACGACATGCAATTGATATTTTGGAGACAATGCACGCGACAGTGGAACAACTTAACCCTGCAGTGGATGTTCTTATGGAGAACAGTCTGGAATAATGCAGAACATTAACCTGCTGTCACATCAACAACTTTTGCTCATTTTTCTCGTTCTCCTTTTTTCCTGTCTTCTAAGGATTGTCCCTCCTCATTCATGACCCGAGAGCCTCTTCTGCTTGTGAGTAGCATCCTCGTGAGGGGGGGGGGGAATGGCGGGAGCTCGCGGCGATACCGGGGTGGAGGTTCTGCTGTTCAGGATAGGGAGGGGTACACACACACACACACACACACACACACACACACACACACACACACACTATTTTAAACTACTTCAGCCGTGTGTGTGTGTGTCTGTGTGTGTGTGTGTGTGTGTGTGTGGGGGGGGGGGGGGGGCGCAGAGGAAGGTGTGTGATTGACAGTGAATTCACATGGATTATGTGTTTAACACTGAGGTGGTCTGGGTGTGATTGGGATCATGTCAAGAACGACATTCTGGATCTATAATAATGTTATAATGTGATCTTACATTACTAAAACATACATGATCACTGTGGTTCTGGGATAAACATTCCCATTTTTGAATTAAATGTTGCTTTTACACGAATTAAAACACTTAATGTTGGGCCTTTTCTTCAAAGAGGATGTTTTCTTTCGCTAAGAAGTGTTCAGATGCAAAATGCATTATTCAGTCATGGCATCAAAATGTGGCCTTTATTTGGTGTTATTGACACACGGTAATACAGTAGGGGATTATTTTATTACTACATCTGAAATTAGAAAATAGTCTCAGAACAGTTTGCTGTACTTATTCATAATGTAATTACGCCTCTAAATGACTTAGTTGGTGGTCCGAATTATTTTAATGGTAGGTTACAGAGTTTACATGCAGAAACAGTCTGGAGGGGAAACTGATTTCAAAATGTCTTGAACCTTAAATATAAGTTCTCTGATTTAAACCTCATCTGAACATTGGAAATAACAAGTCTGGCCCCCGCCTCTTCCTCTATAAAATGAGGAAGGTTTCAGATTGCCCCTTTGGCCTATAGGGGACCAGAATAGGAGGTATTAAATGAAGCTTTCTGCACTTGGATCCTGGAATGTGCTCTTTGGCCCACATGGTCACCCTCCTTCACTTCCTATAGAGTTTGCAGTTTGACCTGACTCTAACATTAAAATGGTTTAAACTTTTATTTCGATAACATAGCCTGTAATTTTAATGGGCTTTTGGACGTTCTGTGCACGTTGCTTTGACTTGTATAGTTAGATGAATTTATGTTTAATGTAATGAACCATTTATTCACAACAACGTGACTAAAGAAGAAAATAAGACGACTAACAGCAACATATCAGACTTCAACCAGGCGCACATGATCCCAAATAGGATTATTTTCGACATTTCGTTTTAATTCCTGCTTTTTTATCGAGTGTATGTGTCATTTCCATACATGGAGTCGGATATTGCTATTAAAATCATATCAAAATGAAGAGAGCCGTGTTAGACAACACGTGTGAAATGTAAATTTGAGCAAATCAAATCGTATCATCCAGGCAGTAATTCATACTGTCAGAATGTGTTTGGACTGTTAAATATAGTTGACAGTCTCCATTCAGGGGTTTGGAAATATATTCACTGGATTTATCAGACCGCCTCAATGTTGTTGTCCAACGCTCTTTTTCTGTTGTACTACTGTGAAATCAGATGAGCAGTGCAATATTAAAAGGGCATTGGTGTGCATAAAGACCCCGAGCCTTAATCTGCAACCCCCCCCCCCCCCCACCCCCCACCCCGCTTCACTCCTTCTGCATGAAGATGACACCTTATGCCCGCTCACACAAATGAGCTTATCACGGAAAGGAAACCAACACCAAGATCATTGTGTGATTTAAGTTATATTGTGACAGTTACATCACATCATTCATGAATACATATAATATGGCTACATATACAGGGCCTATGCATGTAAAATATGGAGTAATATGATTATAAAGTCATTTAGGCATCTAGACATTGAAGATGACTCAACGCGATCCTTATGTTAAGTCCGAGTTCAACGTTTAGATAAAAAAATGGATTTAGTTAAAAAATTAAAGTAGACCTATTTATCATGACCTCTGTTGAATTACATACACATATAATGTAACATGTTGGACATTGTGAGCCAGTGAAGAGGGCTTATTTTCCTGGACGAACGTGTTTTATGTGTGTGTTGTGCGCGCGCGCTTGTGAGAGCGTGTGTGTGTGGTTGTGTGTGTGTGTGTTCCGGTCAGCAGTAAGCAGAGGTCAGGTTTTCTGACGGTATTGAACTACTGTGTCGTCAGTGGACGCAATGCAACTGTGTTGTCATGGTATTCAGCCTTGGACACAGCCGCTACTAGCGCATGCTGTCACTAATGGACGGAGGGGGTCCAGAGCGCGGGCCACGAGGGGGGTGGGGGGGTCTATAGCGTTAGCGCGGGCCACGAGGGGGGGGGGGGACCAGAGCGTGAGCACGGTCCTGTTCATGGGCCTCAGGAGGTTCATATCTTCTGATCGTACCGACTCTCACACACCAACCCAGCAGTGTGTGTGTGTGTGTGTGTGTGTGTGTTTCTATCTCCCTGCTTCCCGCCCGTCTGTGTGGGGAATCTACATTTTGCAAAGCTATTCCCATGACAACACGGTGCAGTGAATCAGTCAATGGGCTGGTTTCAACCAAACCTGCTTGTTTTTGTTGTAGTGGAGGAGATACGGCCTCCGTTGACCACGCCTCCAGAAAAAGAACATTTTGTTCAACATAACTTCAGAGGAGGTCTAAGTTTGCATTGGAAACCACGTGTCAGATAAAGGAACATTCAAACAATGCTTTGAAGTTGGTTTCACAACTTTTCACACGTTTTAAAAATAGTGTAATATTAACGTTGGTTTAACCAAAACCCACTGCGCCTCGTGTTCAGGAAAAAACACCACAGCTATGATCGAAACGGAAGATTCACAGAAAATATAGGAACTATCTGTTATTACCAAGAAGAATAGTAAATTCACTTTAGAACTAAATATAAATGATATCTTAACAGGCAGATGAAGGCCCAAACTGATTTGACTGATTCTCAAATCAATCAAACAAATTATACAAGTTATAGGCTACAATTTAAGACGTTAAATGTCCACAAATTGGATTTGTTTTGTTACACCAAAATTATTTTACACTCAGTTAATCATTAAACAGATATTTGTGTAAATGTCTGCTGGTGATTATTTATGTTGGAAAAAGGACCAATAGACCCACCAGAAAGTACCAGTGAAGAAACAGTCATGTTGTTACAAGCGAAAGACATTGTAACACAATGTCAGGATGGTATAATGAGGAAATTATTATATCCTGCCTTTTTTAGTGACCAATCACACTTAATTTTTCAAGTTAATTCTCAGGTATTCGTTTCTGTCTCTTGTGAAAAAAACTAGTTAATGTAACCTCCCAATGTAACCACTTAATGTAACCACCTAACTTAACTATCTAATGTAACCTCCTAATGCAACCAGCTAACGTAACCTCCCAATGAAACCTCCCAATGTAACCTTCTAATGTAACCTCCAATTATAACCACCTAATGTAACCTCCTATAGTATCCTCCTAATGTAACCACCTAACTTAACCACCCAATGTAACCTCCCAGCAGATCAGTCCCCCTGGGCTGCAGTGTGTGTGTGGGAAAGGGGCAACATGTTTGTGGCAGGTCGTATGGGGGAGGGGCTTCATCTAAGGAATGCAGAGGGCAGGTCCTGTTCTAGAACAGAGAGGAGGGGAGGTCCTGTTCTAGAACAGAGAGGAGGGCAGGTCCTGTTCTAGAACAGAGAGGAGGGGAGGTCCTGTTCTAGAACAGAGAGGAGGGAAGGTCTTGTTCTAGAACAGAGAGGAGGGGAGGTCCTGTTCTACAACAGAGAGGAGGGGAGGTCCTGTTCTAGAACAGAGAGGAGGGGAGGTCCTGTTCTAGAACAGAGAGGAGGGGAGGTCCTGTTCTAGAACAGAGAGGAGGGGAGGTCCTGTTCTAGAACAGAGAGGAGGGGAGGTCCTGTTCTAGAACAGAGAGGAGGGGAGGTCCTGTTCTAGAACAGAGAGGAGGGAAGGTCCTGTTCTAGAACAGAGAGGAGGGGAGGTCCTGTTCTAGAACAGAGAGGAGGGGAGGTCCTGTTCTAGAACAGAGAGGAGGGGAGGTCCTGTTCTAGAACAGAGAGGAGGGGAGGTCCTGTTCTAGAACAGAGAGGAGGGGAGGTCCTGTTCTAGAACAGAGAGGAGGGGAGGTCCTGTTCTAGAACAGAGAGGAGGGAAGCCACCTTGGGATGTATTTCAGATTGTTGCTCGCTGTGGCCAGGTTAGAGTTTGTGTGTGTGTTTGTAGGGGAGTTTGTGTGTGTGTTCATGTGTGTGTGTGACTCAGTCTAGGCAACCCATTTCCTGATGTTCACGCTCACTCTCTACTATATGTTGTTTACAATATGGCGTCATGAGTTGGCGACAGGGTTGGATCCTGAGAGTGTTCAGCTGATGTGCAGCATGTGGATCAAGGCGGACTGCAGACGTCCCCAGGCAGGGTTTGATGGACGAAGACACTGGGTTGATGTTATCGGTAGAATGTGAAGGATTATTAACAAGACAGGAGTTAAGGGCGGGTAAAATATTTGTAGTCTGTTTTCCAGGAGTCCACTATAAAAACTACAAGTTGCAGCTTGTCCTTACATGAATGCTGGCAGGCAAATACCAGAATATATGAAGTTTAAGTGATGAAGCGAATGGGATGTAATGGAATGAACCTCAATCAGCTTTCTCTAGACCAATACAGCCAATAGTGCTGTTAAACACATCCTATAAATCCCTTTAGGAGCAATGCTAATGATGGTTCTAAGGATTATTAGTTGATTTCCTTGCTGGGATAATGTATCAGTTGGTCTGACATAATGGAAAGCCCAAGATATTCCAGTGATGTGAGGTTATCGTCCAGTGAAAGTGGAGAGAAGTGTTAGGATGGTTCTACGCTGCTTGAATTAGACTGTTTTCAGAACACGGCCTCTTCGCTTCCAAATTCTAAGAAAAAAGTCACTGTGGAATTTATCACATCTGTTCCCTCCAAAGTCTATGGTTTTAATGGGGGTCAAAGTTCACTGTTTCTGCCACTGAAAATAATAGTGGCTCCTTGGAAGCTGTTTCTGTTTAAAATGACCCAAACGTTTCCTCATTCTTGATAAATGGAAACAATGTGAAGCCTTTGGATTTTAAGCTTGAATGTCCTTTGGAAACACAACATTTAAAACCTCCCTTCTCAGTGGCTCATCTCATCCGACTGATTTTAAAGGCAAGATAACGTGAAATACATTAAAACTACAGCAGCTGTAAGTTTAATATGTGTGTAAGTGGATTTTAACTCTTAAATGTTTTTATTTTATTTGCTATGCCTGTTTGGCTACGATTGACAAGTATGCTTGATTATTTAGATGGATACTTAATGGTAACAAATAAATGTATGTTATAATATCATTTTTTTTATTGGAGATTTTTTAAACCACAATTTTGAATGAATGCATCTCCCTCTTTCTCTCTCCCTCCCCTCCTCTCTTCCTCCCTCACTACCATTCCCTATCTCCCTCCCTCTCTCCCTCCCTCTCAGGAAACCATGTGCATCAGTAAGCGTGTTCAGTACGACATACGAATGCTGGATATTAACAGTCCAGACAGGATTAAACAAAAACATCTTGTTAAAGAAGACGATTATGGTTGACTGTAGAATCTGACAAGCAAAAAGCAGGAATTATGGCTTGACTGGTTTGTGACTGAGACTGGCTGCATTTTTACAAATGTTAAACGGGAGGACAGGACTCTGCCAGGCAGTCTGTTCTGCCTCGGATGAAAAGCTAGTAGGTCTATTGATTTCAGTCTTTACATGTTTTCTGGGAAATGTTGGATAAGCTGTCTCTAGTCAGCCATTATTATCTGTTCTGTGATACACTGGATGACTGTGCTGCAGATCAGCCATCTGAGGGGCAATTTAATACATCAGGAAGAAGAAACATAGGATTGACTAACAGAAAATTGAAGGAGAACTGTGAGCTGTGTCTGCCCAGAGCTGTGAGCTGTGTCTGTCCAGAACTCTGAGCTGTGAGCTGTGTCTGCCCAGAACTGTGAGCTGTGTCTGCCCAGAGCTGTGAGCTGTGTCTGCCCAGAGCTGTGAGCTGTGTCTGCCCAGAACTGTGAGCTGTGAGCTGTGTCTGTCCAGAACTGTGAGCTGTGTCTGTCCAGAGATGTGAGCTGTGTCTGTCCAGAACTGTGAGCTGTGTCTGCCCAGAGCTGTGAGCTGTGTCTGCCCAGAGCTGTGAGCTGTGTCTGCCCAGAACTGTGAGCTGTGAGCTGTGTCTGTCCAGAGATGTGAGCTGTGTCTGTCCAGAGATGTGAGCTGTGTCTGTCCAGAACTGTGAGCTGTGTCTGTCCAGAGCTGTGAGCTGTGTCTGCCCAGAGCTGTGAGCTGTGTCTGCCCACAGTGTGGAATTCACACTACGTCAGCAGAGCGTCCATGTGACCACAGCATCGCAGGAGACATGTGCCGTCTCTCTGGCCATGCTGCTCTCAGAATGCACATGTATGTTGCGTGTCTTAATAATCATACATCCCCCCCATGTGTGTTCTGTGTGTGGTTCTGTCATCAGCCACATGTCTGCTGCCCTGCAGATGAGACCCTATCAGTGTTGCCTCTGCTTGTTGCTGTGTGAACAGAGTAGTGCAATATTGCTTATAGGGTCTTGACTTCAGGGACCCTCCTCACATCGTCCTCACTGAGCTTTCCTGCTGCTCAATTATTATTGGTTGTTTGCGAAGGTTGTTTTTTTGTTTCTTACCAAGTTTGTCATTTTAAAAGCAAAGACTTCTGCAGGTCACATGTTTATTGATGTCTCAGTCTGTGTTTTTATAAAGAGACCCAGATGAATGATAACACAGGGGGAGCAAGTCTGACACGTTAACACCATGTTTACTAAAACACTGAAATAACGAGGAACAAACTGCATCAAGCTGTGAAAGACTCTTATTTTTAAAGATTATATTTGTGAATTGATGATGTCCAAGGAGGTTTACTGAGGTGTAAAATCCAAATCTACAAGGAACTTTGTTACATTATGTCAGTTACCTTGTTTTTGTTCTTTGTGTCGTTGGTCTTGAACTCGTCTAGTCATTTTTGTCTATTTATTTGTACTATTACGGTTTGTAATTATAGAAATTATCATTGCTGGAAGGCTGTGGGGCTGGAGGTTGGGGCCTGGGGGCTGGAGGCTGGGGAGCTGGGGGGCTGGGGCCTGGGGGGCTGAAGGTTGGGGGCTGGAGGCTGGGGGGCTGGTGAACCTTCCTTCAGAGAACTATATTACCTCTGCCTGCCACTCTTTCCCTGTTGCACTACTGTGGAAGTAGCAGAAAGCAGTGCAATAATGAAAGGGCATCAGTCAGCAAGGATCAGACCTACTGGAGGAGCAGAAACACACCAACACTGTGAGGTATCTGCCTCACCCTCCTGAAGAAACACACACTGTGAGGTATCTGCCTCACCCTCCTGAAGAAACACACACTGTGAGGTATCTGCCTCACCCTCCTGAACAAACACACACAGTGAGGTATCACATCTGCCTCACCCTCCTGAACAACCACACACAGTGAGGTATCACATCTGCCTCACCCTCCTGAACAACCACACACAGTGAGGTATCACATCTGGCTCATGAAGTGTGTTTAATCATGTATTTTGGATGAATACATTTGAATTAATAAAAATATTTTCTGCCAAATATTTCAGTTTGGGCTTCGATTTATTTTGAAACTGTTGATGGATGATTGTTTTGTTTTGAGCTTTTATATGAAAATAGGTTTTGTTTGTGTCAGAAAGAAATCTGAAGTTTGATTCTATTGGTCTGGTTAGTATATAAACTTAACCAGTGACATTAATCTTAGGGGGTTTTAGAAAGTCGATTTCCATTCGAAACCGACTATTTTACCTCATCAGCTACACGCTGCTGGTGAATAAAATCGTTTTTACAATATTATTTGTATGGCCTGTCTGTGCAGTTTGACAGATCTTAGATCTTATATTCCGAACATACTAAAGGAAACAGCCTAGATTCATTTAAACAGTTAGCTGCTCTATAAACTGCTCTACCTACCAGCCTGATGTTAGAAAGACTCAAGTCATCCTAGTTTAGTGTTAAATCAACTCATAAAACTGGACATTAAAACACAAGTTCATTTGAAAAATCACTTCCGCTCCCAGACTTCCTGTTGCGCGAGCTGCCTCCTCGTGGGGGGTCCCCCCCCCCCCACACACACACACACACACACTCGGCCCAGTGTTTGCTGTCCTTGACCAGATGGTTTTAAGATATGAGTGGTCAGATATGAGGCAGGTCAAACCTTTGAAAGAGGCCCTATACCGCCAGTAATGAAAAGACAAAAAAATTAAGAATTTAATTTAAAAATATATATTATTGTTTTGTTTTAATATATCAGGTTACATCAACGGATGTATCAACAAGCTTTAGTTTTCTACCAGGTCAACTGGTGTGTCTGACTTCATGAGGTTATTCTGCTGTCTGACGCCATGTCGGTGTTGTGCCATATTCCTGCTCCCTGTCAGAACGTCACTCCCCTACGGTGAGCGCGTGCACTGCCTTATAGTGCGTGCACGGCCTTATAGCGGACTGATAAGAATCGATTGTTGAACTGAGGTGATTTTGACTGGTAAAATGTTAAGGCCAGGTTCCCTCATCTTAGGCTTTGAGGAAACTATCAACAGGCTTTTTTTTATTAATGTTTCATTACAATATAAGTGATGCTGCACTTTGTATGTCTGCTACATGTACAATCTGAGAGAGTTTGTCACGAAAATAGATGTAATGCTTTACTGTCCTATTATCAGAATGAGGTAATATGTGAATTCTGTTACCACAGCTGTTATCAGGGGAGTGGAATTCTGGCAGGGAGTGGAAATCCGGCACAACACCTATTAAATGCCAAATCCGCCATTTCTCACGCATCACCTTGTTTTTCTCACGTACTTCCACATTACTGCTGTGAAGCAAATGACCCTGTCCTGCTGTCTGTCCAATGAACTGACGAGGCACAGTCATACTGTCTGCCTAAATCATCAAATGATTGTCTAGGTGTGTCCAGTTACCTGATGCATATTAAATGGACTTACACGCCTTAATAGGAGGAAGGCTGGGATGAGGACAGACATTCAGCCTCGCCGGTCGCTGGACCGTTCCTGGGGTTAGGGCGCCATCTACCGGATTCTAGCGTCAGTACAAGTGTCAGAAGTGACTGACTTCGACGGCATTCTCCAAGATTCTCCATCACTTTCTGTAATGATGCATATTTTTCCAAACCCACTTACAAATAAACTGATAATCTGAATTTGAACAATATAATATTATAATCATGTGGGCTGAGATAAAGGCCTACAGGAATGAGTGAATCAGGTAAAGCTTTTAAATGAAGCCAAGAAAAACTTTCTTAGAAAACGTTAGATTTGTTTGGTTTTTCATTTTAAAACAGCGTAAAAAAAACAGTGTAAAGAATATCTAAGAATAAGAAAACCAACTCAAATAAAATTATATAAAAACCCAATGTAAAAACTTAAAAACTATACCCAATTCGACCGTTTAAAGCCATCCTGTATATGTTTTAGCAATGTATCATGTAAAGTTATTAATAGGCCTTGTGAACATTCAATTTGATGGTTTTAATTTACTTTTTAAAGGAAGAATTGGACAGTCAGCAGAATCCAGGCCCAGTCTTTAACTAGACCCATTTGTTAAATCCACAAAATATTTCGTTTAAATCTTATATAAACTATATGCATCTATTGCAAATACACTGTTTCTATAATTATGCCTTGGCCTAATTTTATTAATATTATAACCTGCCCAGAAAGGTCTGCATTGATCAAACAGCATCAGCATGGTAAAATACACTAGAATTAACCTGCAGCAATTTAACAAACTGTCATTTATAAAATAACATCTTATTATTCCTCCAGTAACGATGTGAAGTAAATTCGTCGATTTTTACAACGATATCATTCATCCACACTGTGCTTTTATTTCCTGTTTGACACTGATAGTGTAGTTATTCGTGTTCATAAATATTGGTTAAATCGTTAAATAATATCAATGTAGCCCTTTATATAATATATATATCCCTTTATATATGTCCCTGTATATAATATATATCCCTGTATATTATATATACATATCTTTATATAATATATTTATATATTCCTGTATATAATATATATATCCCTTTATATAATATATATCCCTGTGTATAATATATATATCCCTTTATATAAAATATATATATATATATATCCCTGTATATAATATATATATCCCTGTATATAATATATATCTGGAAACAGGATCGTTTGGAGATCATCTTTGGTTCATGTAAATACATTTTTCTCTGCTCAATTTCCATCAGATTAAGGAGATTATCTAAACAGGAATGTAACATGATGTAAAGGATACAGCTAATGTGTTCTTCTGAATGGAATATTATTCCTTTATATTATTAATTGGATTAAATGATTGCCTGTAGTTTCGCCTTCCATTAAGACTCATTGTTATGAAAGCATTCAGTTCTGGTACATTAGGATTTAGATCAACTCTGGTTCTGATGTAACCACATGTTTAATAGTGGAGATTAAGGAGTCTGTAAAGAACTAAACCTGTGAGGTTGTAACACAATATCTGACATCTTCAGTTTGTCACATTAGTCTGGAAGTGATGTGTTGATTTCAGCAGTGTTGTATTCTTACTGTCAGCCACTAGGAGGCGCTAGTGAACACTTCACCGGGTAACAGGTATATTAACCACTTCACCAGTTACACAGGTATATTAACTACTTCACCAGGTTACACAGGTATATTAACCACTTCACCAGGTTACGCAGGTATATTCACTATGCTGGAAACACAAAACCTACACGAAAGATACTCTGCCGTAACATTGTTTATCTACGTATGTATAATTAACCAACACAACAGAAAAATAACCGACAAGTATTTATTACGCACACAAGTCTCAAAATAATCAGGTACCAGAAAACCTCCATATATCCATTTGCTATTAATTCATGTACATTTAGAGAACGCACGTTCAAATCCTAGTTACCCCCCCACCCATGCAGACGCGCTACACCACTAAGTCAGTCTGATAAATTCCACATTAGACCAGTTCCACGCTTAAATGCCCTTTTAGTTTTCAAAATTGTGTGTGTGTGTGTGTGTGTATTTTGAAAGTTCAAAGTTGTTGGAGAGATGGACCCTAACTAAAACTATCTTAAGCTTCAGGAACCACTGAGGGCAGAACTAAAACATTTAGAAAAAACAGAAATCATATATACATAAATGATCTTTCCTCCTCTGTACAAATAAACCAAATAATCTCTCTAAAACAAGAAGGTTTGAAGTTCAGAACACAAGATGGAAACACATAAGCACCGAGGAACAAATCAACAAGACTTAAACTGAGGAAATCTTAAAAGATGGAGATTTGAACGGAGAAAAACAGTTTTATAAGATGGATATTTCAGGCTTGATGAGGTTGGTGTTAATGTGTGGGTCTTTACAGTGTACGAACACCAGTTGTGTTACTCCAGTGGTGAGATGATGTCGTTTCTGTCATCATGGCTGCTGTGAGATCAGAGATCTGGATCTAAGACGGAACACGACCCTGAAGTGTTGATCCAGCTACAGATACTTCCTGACACACTCATGTGTTTTAATCTGGGAACTGTGGAACTACAGGAGTTTTGATGACATCTAACCATTTAATTAAGCGCAAAAGAGTTTAAAGTGTAAAAAAAGTGTTTTAAGAGTTTTGAAGAATATCAAGCAACAACGTACTTAACTAACGTCAAACTGTTGTGTAACATGTCCATTACTCCGTGTCATCGCCAGCTGACGCAACGAACCAGACGGGTTTAAACATCATCACCGCATGAGGTCATCACCGCATGAGGTCATCACCGCATGAGGTCATCACCATGTTTCAAATCGTATTCTAGTCCGCTGATAACACCCGTGTTACCGGGGTCTTCTCCTCCGCCATTGATGATAGTGCCGCGTGGCGCAGGATGATGATGTCATCAGAGCTCGTCGTGGCGTGCGGGCTCCTGGCTAGGCTGGATGAACACGCCCTCCATGACACGCCAGTAGTTGTGCTGGTTGGGCGTTGCCATGGCGTGCACCTCCCGCTGGCCCCGGATGGGGTGACCGTACTGCTCCCCGGTGATGCTCAGGTACACGCTGGTGGCCGTGTGTTTGAAGCGCACAGGGTCGTCCCGCTCCCACACCTCCCCGCTGCACTGGACCGCCCACACGTCCAGATCATCCCCTTCACCGTTCTCCCCAAACGCACTCACTTCCTGGAGACGGGAGCCCCCGACACGACGGGTTTACCATGGGAACGGGCCAAGAGACGTGTTGTTTTGGGATATGTGTGATATTATTATGGGATGTATTTCTATGTTTGTGTCGCTTACTGGAACGTATGGGACACAAACATAGGAAGTGTGTGTGTATGTGTGTGTGTGTGTGTGTGTGTGTGTGTGTGTGTGTCCTACCTGGTTGTTAGACAGTGGGGAGCTGGTGTGTGTGTGTGTGTCCTACCTGGTTGTTAGACAGTGGGGAGCCGGTGTGTGTGTGTGTGTGTCCTACCTGGTTGTTAGACAGTGGGGAGCTGGTGTGTGTGTGTGTCCTACCTGGTTGTTAGACAGTGGGGAGCTGGTGTGTGTGTGTGTGTGTGTCCTACCTGGTTGTTAGACAGCAGAGAGCTGATGTGTGTGTGTGTGTGTGTGTGTGTGTCCTACCTGGTTGTTAGACAGTGGGGAGCTGAAATGATGAGAGTGCAGATTCCTTCCTGTCTGCATGTGAGTGATGCGGATGTTTTGTCCACATCTGATTGGTGCTCCTCTCTGGCAGGTGCTGTTTGGCTTCCCCCGGATCCTCCAGTAGCTGTTAGCATCATCCACACTCTCCACACCCGTCACTGACTGCTGCCCGCTGCCTGGACACAGAACACCAGAGAGACCATCAGCAACACATGCTTACCTCTGGTTCAAACTGGATCACAGAGTCTAAAAGCTGCCATAACACTTCAGATATGTCTTTATGACAAGAAATGACTGATCGATAGTGTCGAAATATACACTTAATATTAAATACTGCCATGATATGTGGATCTTTCAGCCCTTAAGGTGCTGCCCTAACATGCACCTGCACCTGCTGTCTCTCTCAGCTCCACATTCAGACAAGAACATTAGAACAGACAGTAACCAGATATCAGATGTTAGGATTTTGTAGGATTTTAAAACCGAAGAATTACAGAACATGGAAGCTCCCTTGAACATCAGACCAAATAGAAACATTATTCCAAGAACTAATCTAGTTTAAATGAAGTCTGTAGAAACAGCTGAACGAACCAGCCAAACCGGTTAGGACAAGATATAAGTATTGTAGCTGAATATATATAAGTTAACACTCCAGACACAGTTTAATAAACATGATATTATAATAAAACATGATATTTACCTGAGCCGTACTTCACATCATGGGAGTGTAGACGGACATTGTGTCTGGTGTTCAGTAACTTCACCAGTGACCCGCAGGTTACTAAGTCATATTCTGCTTCTCTAGCCTCGGAATTAGACCACAAAAGCAGAAAATAAAGAGATTTAATGAGGATCCGGACAGCCTGGATGAATCTCATGGTGATATCTGTAGTTATATCTGTTATATCTATAGTTATATCTGTTATATGTGTTATATCTCTGGATATATCTCTTATATCATCTCGTGTTTGAGGATGTTCACCTTCCATCCACGTTCAAACACTAGTGATGACGTTGACCAATCACAGCATGACAAGTCCTAGAACACGGAAGTAAAGAACACATGCTGCCCGGTGATTGGTTAAAGCAAAGACGGGAAGTCCTGAAGAACCCATCTGTGATCTGATTGGTCAGTTTTGATAAATCGCATTTTATCGACGCTTTTATCCAAACAAGGTAACAAATGTATAAAAGTATCATCAAGCCTAAATTATTGGGACTACAGCAGTTTTTGAGGCCTTTTGAGGCTTATCACTAACCAACCACTTTCATCTATAAATACCATTTATTTAGAAACACACAAACAAACTAATTGGTTCGTGACTATAAACATAATAAAACACATGGACATAACATGATGATGATATGAACATAATATGGACATCAAGTCCTGTGGGTGTATAAAAGCAGAATAATATCTGAGCCACACGATGGCGCCATGAACCCAAGTTGATTGGTGATTTTTGGATTAGACAACAACAACAGTTTGGTCTTATTGTTTCGTCTTATTTACCAGCTTCAGATATTTAATGGCCAAACACGTGTCTTAAAATGGGTAAGATGAATATTTGTTATAATATTTACAGAATATTCCAGTTCCCATCTGGGATCTTCCCTTTATCGGTGATTATAGATCCTCAGATCTCAGCTTCTGTCTGTCCGCTCTTTATATCTGTCAGTTCATCATCCTCATCATAATGTAGGTTTGATTATTCGTCCTTTATATTTGTTGAAGGTAATGTATATATAATGTATATATAATGTATATTTCATATAGCATGCTTGTCTTTAAGAGGTGGTGGGATTGTCTTGCTGTAGAGGATCTAATGAAAACACCACTAAGCTTCATGTGAAGTTCTGTGCTGTTCAAATGATCATAAACTGCTTTAACTGTATTTATGTTATGACCTATAGCCTAACCAGTACAGGGAAGTCATAGAATAGATGAACTATTGTGTTGCTGACGACGAAAAGGTGAGGCAGTCTAAGTTACAGTGTTGTGTTCTGCTTGTTATTCAGGCAGTGTAACTTTAAAAGGTGGTTTCATGTTTCATCAAACCTTCAGTTTGTTTGCAGTGTTATGACTCATTTCTGGCTCTTTGCCATATTGTTGAAAAAAAGCTTGTTGGAAAACAAAGTTACCGGCTTAACTTAGATTTGGTTTGGACTTTTTCCAGAAGCTCCAGGAGACAGACCAGGAGCCAGACCAGGAGCCAGACCAGGAGCCAGACCAGGAGACAGACCATGCCCCAGCCCAGAGTCAAGCTGGTGGTGACGGGGGATGATTTTGGTTACTGTGGGCAGAGGAACCAGGGCCTGGTGGACTGTTACCTGGCAGGGGGCATCTCTAATGTGTCCTTACTGGTTAATGCCTCTGCTGCTGAGGAAGCCGCTGTGCTGGCCAAAAGGTACAAGGAGGAAACTTGTTTTAGTTCATGTGTGACACTTTTATATTATTTTAGTACTATATTATTACTATTTATATGCCCCAGACTTTAGCTATACATACCTAACTAAAATGTCAACAGACATTTAAACTTGAATGTTGGTAAGGTGGCACTTAAACATTTCAAAAGTCTTATACTAAATAGTTTAAGTGTCTACCTTGATGGACAGGAAGCAGCTGTGTCCTTGAACCCTCCACATCAGTTCTGACAGTCTTCCTCACCACAGACATCACATTCCCATCGGTCTACATGCCAACCTGTCTGAGGGCCTCCCGGTCTGTAAGAGTCTCCAGCAGAGACCCTCCCTCCTCAACCATGACGGCTTTTTCCTTGGAAAGATGGGCTTCCGGAAAGCTCTACAGAACGGACAGCTGCACATGGCAGAGGTAACAACTAAAAAACCCACTGTGTTCGGGGTCTATCACGTTGCTATGCTCAATGACTGATGCTCTTTGGAAAAGCTCTCTCTTGTAAGTCGCTTTGGATAAAAGCGTCTGCTAAATGAATACATGTAAATGTAAATGTAGGTAACAGGATTTTCATCATCATTGTAAACGTTGAGAACCAAAGGACAACCAAACGTGAGAGAAATGACTGGAATGACTGGTTATGTGGGAATATTCACACATGGGCTTAGAACTGGGCCTCTGGCTGTTTCTCACATCTGTGTGTGTGTGTGTGTGTGTGTGTATGTGTGTGTGTGTGTGTGTGTGTGTGTGTGTGTGTAGGTGGAGCTGGAACTCAGGGCTCAGGTGAGGCTGTTCGAGAAGCTGATTGGTCACCTGCCGTGGCACATGGATGGCCACCAGCATGTGCATGTGCTGCCAGGTGGGCTGTGTGTCCTTCCTGTGTGTCCTTCCTGTGTGTCCTTCCTGTGTGTCCTTACTCTGTGTCTTTACTGTGTGTCTTTACTGTGTCTTTACTGTGTGTCCTTCCTGTGTGTCCTTCCTGTGTGTCCTTCCTGTGTGTCCTTCCTGTGTGTCCTTCCTGTGTGTCCTTCCTGTGTGTCCTTCCTGTGTGTCCTTCCTGTGTGTCCTTGTTTGAACGTCCTATCTGCCCCAGGTTCTCGGACACAGACCCATGAGTGTGTGTGTGGTGTGTGTGTGTGGTGTGTGTGGTGTGTGTGTGTGCTCCAGAGGTTCGGGAGGTGTTTGCACAGGTGCTGTCTGACTTTGGGATCCAGTACACGCGTGTTCCCGTGGAGACAGGCCTGCAGGCGTGTTCCTGGCTGAACCCTGACCTTCAGATCTTCTACAGTCAGGTGGAGAAAGACGCATTAGAGGCTGCTCCTGTGTTCCGTCGCCATGGTATCAGGTGTGTGTGTGTGTGTGTGAACCAATGAGACAGAAACAGTGTTTTAGTCGTTGTTACCCCAAAGCCACACCCCTCCTAGCCACCCCTGTGGTCCCTCCTCCCCAGGTGGCCTGATGTGTACCTCGGTCTCACCACCATGGGCCAGAACATGTCCATCCCCAACCTCAAACGGGCCCTGGGTTACGCCATGGAGGGGCGTCTCCCTCCCCCTGGAGGACATGGGGCCGCGGCCCAAAGGGCCCCGCTGACCGCTGAGCTCATGGTGCATCCTGGGTACCCCAGCCGCCCGCAGGAGGGAGGATGTGGGCAGGGTCCAGACGACTTCTCCTGCTCGGCTGAGAGGCAGCAGGAGCTCAGCACCCTGACCCAGCCTCTGCTGCTGGACTTCTACACCCAAGAGAGGATCCAACTGTGTGCCTTCAAGGACCTGTGACCTCCCACCTGCCCTCCACACCTGCCCTCCACACCTGCCCTCCACACCTGCCCTCCACACCTGCCCTCCAGCTCCATACCTGCCCTCCACACCTGCCCTCCAGCTCCACACCTGCCCTCCACACCTGCCCTCCACACCTGCCCTCCAGCTCCACACCTGCCCTCCAGCTCCACACCTGCCCTCCACACCTGCCCTCCACACCTGCCCTCCAGCTCCACACCTGCCCTCCAGCTCCACACCTGCCCTCCACACCTGCCCTCCACACCTGCCCTCCAGCTCCACACCTGCCCTCCAGCTCCACACCTGCCCTCCACACCTGCCCTCCACACCTGCCCTCCAGCTCCACACCTGCCCTCCACACCTGCCCTCCAGCTCCACACCTGCCCTCCAGCCCCATTTGCCTCAATGCACCAAACATGACTTGATTCCGTCCCCTGAGGAACATGTTGATGGATGGATGTTGTAAGGAGAGTGAGTGTAATCAGTTAGACCCAGCAGGAGCAGCAGCCTCCCCCAGTGCTCAGGATCTAAAGGGATTGACACATTTACCTGAGCTAATCTCTTTAGGCAGCTTGTCTGCAGGCTCGAGGCACAGCACAATGTTCCTGTGACGACTACCAACACTTGTCACGTAGCACAAGGTTTGAATCTCTGGGTTTTTATTTCCTGAATCTTGAAATAATGTCAGCCTGTATTGAACCGCTGGGTTAACCCTGACCTCTGGGGCTGTATCTGAATCATGAACCTACACTACAAGGTCATGTGTCGCTCAGAGAAAACAGTTTGACAATGCACAGGACGACTATAGCCATGATAACAAATGAATCCCTGAATCTTTAGTGTTTTTAAGTTCTCTTTAGATTGATTTACGGTGGAAGTGAATTCATCTCAGGTGAGGAAAAACTAGGACCAAACAACCAAACAGACCTCGGCTAGCTGCTCATCTTCATGTCATCCAGAAGTTCAACTGCCAAAGTTACACATTCTGGCTATAATTTAATAATTTTATTTAATATAAACCCTAATTTTAGTATTATGTCTGATGTGTTTACATAACCATGAATTAACACTGATTTTAATGATTCTCTTTTATTTCTAAGATTGTGTGACAGGAGTATTTATAGAATATCACTTGTAGCCGTATGTTGTAGTCAAGTTTGTACTAAATGCAAAACTGGAAGAACTTAATGTTAATAAATGAGTTTTAAGTAATAAGTTGAAGCCTCGATTATTGTTGAATGTAAGAAGTATAACATGTTCAGCAAGAATTGTTGTTCAAGGATTCACAAGACTGAAGATACTGGATCCAGTTTGAGTCTTTTCTCTGTCTAAATTCACTGCACAGACAAACAGCTCCAGTTCCCAGTACAAAGGTATCACAAGACATACCTATGAGCAGAAACAAACCTGATAACAGCAGCATAAAGGAGAACCTCAGAGGTGATAAGGAGCAGGCATCACAGGCAGGGCAGGCATCATAGGCAGGGCAGGCATCATAGGCAGAGCAGGCATCACAGGCAGGGCAGGCATCACAGGCAGGGCAGGCATCACAGGCAGGGCAGGCATCACAGGCAGGGCAGGCATCATAGGCAGAGCAGGCATCACAGGCAGGGCAGGCATCATAGGCAGAGCAGGCATCATAGGCAGGGCAGGCATCATAGGCAGAGCAGGCATCACAGGCAGGGCAGGCATCACAGGCAGGGCAGGCATCACAGGCAGGGCAGGCATCACAGGCAGAGCAGGCATCACAGGCAGGGCAGGCATCACAGGCAACTGTGCTTCCATATAAACTATCTGTAGAGGTAAATGAGCATGATTTGATAAAGCTTTGGTAAAGCTTCAAGTGGTAAAGTTGTTGAACTTCCCCAGAAGTGTTTACAGATCTTAGATGTGTATTATATCGAGGGACATTTCTTAGGTTGTAAAGGTTCTGCAGTGACCCACCCTTCAGCTCAGGGTCGAGGAAGATGGCAGACATCCTGTTTGGCAGCATGACTGGTGTCAACACACACTGTTCCAGGAACTTCCTCCTCAGGGCCTGGTGAAAGGTTGCACTGTGTTGCTCCACCTAGTGGTGGACTTGTGTCATCACAAACATGAGGAAGTGTGTCTTCTCAGAGCAGCGAGCTTCAGCTTCACTCTCCTGCAGGTTGGAGAAGTTCCCCTCTGGTTCACATGAATGGATCGTTATCAGGTTCTGCAGAAGCCTGATCAGGACCCCTTCATGGGACTCAGTTGTGCTGAAGTCACCCATTAGGACCAGGATCTGAGATTCCACCTTCCATTACCTGTGTACAATGTAAACACATACTTGCTGTGTTTGAACTTTGTCCCTTGAGTAAAAATGTCACCATAAAATCATAATCAGACATAGAAGCTTTTCCATCACATCAAACATCCCCATCACAACCACTCAGACAGTGAGGCTAAACGATACACCATCTTTATTAGGAAATATTGGCCCAAGTCATACAGCTCTTACACTGGCCCCGCCCCCCAAGTCATACAGCTCTTACACTGGCCCCGCCCCCAAGTCATACAGCTCTTACACTGGCCCTCTGGCCCCGCCTCCAAGTCAAACACCTCTTACACTGGCCCTCTGGCCCCGCCTCCAAGTCAAACACCTCTTACACTGGCCTTCTGGCCCCGCCCCTAAGTCATACAGCTCTTACACTGGCCCTCTGGCCCCTCCCTTAAGTCAAACACCTCTTACAAACCCTCTGGCCCCGCCCCCATCCACCATGGCGGTGCCAGCATCTCCAGCAGGGTCCAGTAGCTTCTAGAAGGATCTGACCTCTGTTCTCCTGCCACTGACTCCACCCCCTGCAGCAAGGAGTCAACAAGTCTAACTGAATACTGTGGATCTGTGACGTCAGGTGCAGAACTAACTAACTGGAGACTCGTTGTTTAGTGAACAAACGATTGTCTTTGAACCCTGGGATTTGTAGTTTCAGGGACCTAAACCAGGGAGAAGCCTCACATTAACACAAATATTTAGTCAGCAAAATCATCGAACATGAAGAACCCGATTCAAATTAGTGTAAAGCGATAACAAGGGCTTATCTGTTTTCGACAGATGAAGCCTTTAGTCAAATGGGAGTGTCATGTCAAATCAATCACACAAGGTTTGAAGGCTTCCTTTTCAATCTTTTATGAAACAATGTAATTGATAACAGAGTTGGTGTATAGGCGGCCATTTTGAGTCTGGTCTAGATGGAAAACAAACTACAGAGAAGGGGAAGAAGGGCTGAGGAAGAACTTGTTCCAGAGAATACAGTGCAACTTCAGAAGCAGAGAAGAAGTCAGAACAGGGACACTAACAGCAGACATCCCCCCAGTCCTACAGCGTTAGAGCGCCGTCTCCTAGGTTACAGTAAGACCTTATCTTTCTGGCTGAGCCTGTCAGGTGACACTAGAGGGGAAACTGATGATCAGGGTTACAACTTTCCCTTCTCTGTGAGAAAACTCTCATCAAGCAATTAGGACTACAAGATGACCTCTACAACCCAGCTGTGGTTCTTCCTTTTTAAATCTACCTCTTTTCAAACTAAAACATTGTATATCTGCATTTTCCTTCTATATATATTTTTTTAATGCCTAGTGCTCCATCTTAAACAAAGATCTCTAACCACTTTTTTTTTTTTTGGACTTAAGAAAATAGTAGAAAGTTAGTAACAGCCTCAAGCTATGTGACCAGGAGAAGAAACCTGTCTGATCCACAGAGAGTCCTGGAGGAGAGGAGGCTAACTGGGCCCTGCTCCGAGGGGTTTCTCCTGGGCTGCAGGGGAGCGGGCTGGGGGGCCTGGGAACCTTGTGAGTGCGAGGGGAGAAGGAAGTGTGGGTGGGGAGGGGGGCAGTTTAGAGAAGGACAGGATGTTGGAGAAAGAGATTTGCTTGGGCAGGTGGGTGAGAGGGGGAACAGAGAGATCAGAGGGCTACACGCTTCGTCATGTGATCAGTCCATTGGCCGTTTCTCGCCGTGTTTCTTTGTAAACTCCTCTGCGTTCTTAAAGAATTTTTTACGGTCCTTTGAGTACTCCTCAGCTAGGTCTGCCCTGAGGGGGTGTTCTGGCTGGGGGTCGTTGACCAGGGCGATGAGGGACTGGATGACTGACAAAGACAAAAGAAATAAAAGGAAGATGAGTTAAATCAGTCAGATTAGACTAGAACAGCTTCATACAGTCAGCTTCATACAGAACAGCCTGGACTGTCATCCAGACAGTCACTCACCTTGATCAGTTTTGGTTGCTGGTTTCCAGTTTTCTGCACTGATGACAGGTAAACACACCTGTCCCTTCTCGTCGATGTTGGGGTGGTAGATCTTTGTCTTGAACGTGATCTTGGGGGGTTTGAATGGATACTCAGCAGGAAAAATTATCTCGATCCTGAACGCTCCCTTATCATAAGGAGGATTATCCTGTCAATGAGGAAGTTATGATAATCAACCAGGGTTAATAAGTAACACAATCAGCACTGTCTGAAATGTCTGCAGAGGACATGAGACCCTTCAGAGAACCCCAGTGGTCCTCTTATCTCTTCACTTACAGGGACGATGAGACCTTGCCATGTCAAGATGTTCGATTCATCAACTTGAATGTTTCGGAAGTTTTTCATTCCTGACTTGCGTATCTCTTCAAGTTCCTGAGAGGGAAGAAGAAAAGAAAATGTAAAAACATTAACACCTAAATCTGAAAAATCTGCTTGTTTAAAAGACCATTTCAAGAAGGCCAAGAAAAACACTGACATGGAGATGAGCTGTGTCATGTTTAGGTTTTATCTGTTATCAAAGTTTCACATGTTGTTCACTTAATGTTCGGCTGCAATAAAGTAATATCTTAATTAATATCATGTGTTAGACAAGTAAGGACATCATCGATATTGAGGATTTACTTCGTTTCGGTTTTGATTAAACCAGAACGATGCTAGCATGTTAGCTTTGCTAGCTCACGTTAGTGTCAAATCTACTACAAATATGAGCTCGATTTAGATAAATGACTACATTATAATCCAGTCTAACTAAACAGGGCCTAAATGTGTCCCTTTAACAAGTAAACTGGGTGATTAATGACATTATTAATGGTCATAATGAGACTTCCTGACCTCATCCTAACATGGAAACTTTAACATCTAGATCATTAATAAAGACTTTGTCTGACTAAACCTGGTCTGAACAGACTATAAAGTGGTTTAAAGCAGCTCTTTCCCCTCACTAACTCTTAATATTATTAATATTATCTTAATTTGGGCCAGTTTCAAAGGTTTATTCACCACAGCTGTTGTTTACCTAGCTTAGCTTAGCTAGCATGTCCAGGTTAAATTAAACCTTCTTTATTAAATCATGACGAGTCTTCAGTTTGACACTTTACTGTGTATCTTAGTGTTAAATATGATCTTCTAACAGCTGGTTAAGGACTTCATGATCCGGATCCTGGTTCGAATCTGTGGCCTAACCTGCCGCTTCTGTCTTTTATCGGGTTTATATTGGATCATATTACACTAAACACACATTCAGAGAACATTAAATATCTAAACTAAGATGAGATGTTGGATCTGATAATAAACTCTGAATCTTTAAAGCTTCATCAATGTTAAAGACATTTAATAAAAACATATTAGAAGATTTACCTTGTGCAGCCTCCTGCTCGCCGCCATCTTGAATGTTCTGTGTGTTCCCAGAATGCAGCGCGGAAACAGGATGAGTGGCTGGGAGGAACCTGGGTTCCACTGTGGGTTCTACAGAGGGGAGAGAGAACCTGGGTTCCACTGTGAGTTCTACACAGCAGGGAGAGAACCTGGGTTCCACTGTGAGTTCTACACAGAGGGGAGAGAGAACCTGGGTTCCACTGTGAGTTCTACACCGCAGGGATAGAACCTGGGTTCCACTGTGAGTTCTACACAGAGGGGAGAGAACCTGGGTTCTACTGTGTGTTCTACACAGAGAGGAGTGAACCTGGGTTCCACTGTGAGTTCTACACAGAGGGGAGAGAACCTGGGTTCCACTGTGAGTTCTACACAGAGAGGAGTGAACCTGGGTTCATACCAGATCTTTTCCTGATGCACAAACAAATAAGTTTAATGCTCATTGTGTGAGAAATAGTCTGTAGAGACTGACAGATTGTCTATACTAATTGACTCAATAAACTAATTGTACATTCTCAATTATAAAAAGAGAAGTTATCCAACACAGAGATTATAGGAAAACATCATCATAACATTGAGAATGTTCATCTTGAATATGGGTTTGTTTTCCAAACAGTGTCACTATTTCGCTCACAGCATAGTTTTATTTATCCTGACAATGAGAAACCTGTTCCAAGCAGACAATAAGGCAGCCAACTATTTAAACACTTTAGTCATGTGATTGCGCCGAAGGAATGTGCGTTTGCTGTATCAGACACAGGCAGAACAGTTCCAACACCCCATCTATAAATATCCTCCTATAGTAGTAGAACACTGGCTCTGTGTGTGGGAGCACCTGTTCAAAGTCTGAGGTCTCTTCTGGATAATTGTTCGCTTTAAGTGGCCACTAGATGGCAGCAGTGGTCTTAGTGCTTCCACAGTGAACAGTGCAATGCTCAATATTCTTGGATGGACATGATAAAAATAGCAGGTTAATAATAATGATATGAATACTGCGCTCTACAACTGTGTCACCAGACTAATAAAGTATTATCTTAGCTTCATTTTGATTCGGTCTTTTCAAGACTTGCTTCTGCTCAACAGAAGGACAGAATCCTCCAATCACAGGAGTGTCTACTAACATTGCAACTGAACACTTCTAAGAGGATGAACGTTGCAAAAGTTTCAGACACACACAAACACTGACACAAACACCCACACACACTGACACAAACACACACACACACACAGACACTGACACACACACACTGACACAGACACACACACACACACTGACACAGACACTGACACAGACACACACACACCCACACGCTCATGCCTGTGTAGACAGGCTCTCTCTTGTCGCCTCTGGAAAGCCCCAGAGAGATGTCATGTTGCCCCAGGATGCTGGCTTCCTGGCAGAGTGGGGCATTTACCCCAGTAAAGAGACGGGGCAGGAGGGCATAGTTTTAGTTTACAGGGTAAGAAGGGGGTGAAGAAGGGGGTGGGGTTTCACCTCTTTCCGATGAATATGAAAGTGAAAGTCCAGGTGTGTGTATATAAACCCCTGAGCATCTCCAGGTGAGCTCAAATCATCTTCTCAAACACACCTTCACCTGGAACATCTGCACCTTCACCTGGAACAGCTGCACCTTCACCTGGAACAGCTGCACCTTCACCTGGAACAGCTGCACCTTCACCTGGAACATCTGCATCTTCACCTGGAACAGCTGCACCTTCACCTGGAACAGCTGCACCTTCACCTGGAACAGCTGCACCTTCACCTGGAACAGCTGCACCTTCACCTGGAACAGCTGCACCTTCACCTGGAACATCTGCATCTTCACCTGGAACAGCTGCACCTTCACCTGGAACATCTGCACCTTCACCTGGAAAAGCTGCACCTTCACCTGGAACAGCTGCACCTTCACCTGGAACAGCTGCACCTTCACCTGGAACAGCTGCACCTGAAGCTCACCATGCTCTCCAGACAGGCACTTGTCCTCCTTGCTGTGATCGTCTGCCTTGGTTACACAGCAGGTGAGACAGACACACAGAGCTGAGGCTGACACTAGCTGAGCAGTATTAGCATGTCCCATAGCTCACATCCACAGCAGATCACCAGGAGTTCAGCTGCTCCAGCCATGGAGGATTTCCTGTAAACGAGTGTTCTTCCCTGCGTTTCTGAATTTGGCACACAGAGTCTCTCTGTGTTATCATCAGCTGTATATCAGTGAACTTGAAATGTCACTTTCTCTCTTTCTTACTCTCACAAACTCCTCTTTCCCTTCCTGCTCCTCCTCCTCTATGACTAATCACAGCATTGTGTTGTCTCCCCCCCCCCCCCCTCGTTTCCACAGCGTTCTCTGATGTGCCAGTGGACTGCTGTCTGTCTACTACAGACGTTCCCTTTCACCGGCGCATGCGTGTTCAGGCGTACCTGCTTCAGACTACAGACAAGGGCTGTCAGATCGAGGCCACTGTGTGAGTAACAATCCATGCTCCCTGTGACAGTCTGCTTCATAGTAACTCTTCTAGATGAGGTGTGGTGTCAAGTTTGAATCCCCCTGTCACTTTACAGCTCCTGCTACAGGAACATACAAGTCATCCTTACTTGATCTGTTTTGGGGTGTTTCCAGGTTCATCACTAAGACTGGTCTGAGGCTGTGCACCCCTCACCCCAGTCACAGCAGATGGGTGGCAAACTACATCACTCTCATGGACCGGAGACGACAGGGGGGCTCTGCACAGCAACATGACAGGTAAACAACAGCAACATGACAGGTAAACAACAACAACATGACTGGTAAACAACAACATGACTGGTAAACAACAACATGACTGGTAAACAACAGCAACATGACAGGTAAACAACAACAACATGACTGGTAAACAACAACATGACTGGTAAACAACAACATGACTGGTAAACAACAGCAACATGACAGGTAAACAACAACAACATGACTGGTAAACAACAACATGACTGGTAAACAACAACATGACTGGTAAACAACAGCAACATGACAGGTAAACAACAACAACATGACTGGTAAACAACAACATGACTGGTAAACAACAACAACATCTGTGCTGTGATCCGATCACCAGGTCCTTCTTCTCACTGGAGCTGCTTGTTGTTATTTATTCTACTTTAGAAGTCAAACTTTTTGATTCACCCATTTTGGAGCAGTTTTATCACATCTTATCTTTCTGTTTTCCAGAAACTGAACTGGTTTACAGGAGGAGGAGACAGCAGGAGAAAGGAGGAGACAGGAGGAGACAGCAGGAGACAGTAGGAGACAGGAGGAGACAGCAGGAGACAGCAGGAGACAGCTGGAGACAGGAGGAGACAGGAGGAGACAGCAGGAGACAGGAGGAGACAGCAGGAGACAGCTGGAGACAGGTGGAGACAGCAGGAGACAGGTGGAGACAAGAGGAGACAGCAGGAGACAGGTGGAGACAGGAGGAGACAGGAGGAGACAGGAGGACACAGCAGGAAACAGGAGGAGACAGGAGGAGACAGGAGGAGACAGAAGGAGACAGGAGGAGACAGGAGGAGACAGGAGGAGACAGAAGGAGACAGGAGGAGACAGCAGGAGACAGGAGGAGACAGGAGGAGACAGCAGGAGACAGCAGGAGACAGAAGGAGACAGGAGGAGACAGGAGGAGACAGGAGGAGACAGGAGGAGACAGCAGGAGACAGGAGGAGACAGGAGGAGACAGCAGGAGACAGCAGGACACAGGAGGAGACAGGAGGAGACAGCAGGAGACAGGAGGAGACAGGAGGAGACAGGAGGAGACAGGAGGGGACAGAAGGAGACAGGAGGAGACAGCAGGAGACAGGAGGAGACAGCAGGAGACAGGAGGAGACAGAAGGAGACAGGAGGAGACAGAAGGAGACAGGAGGTCCACAAGTCACCACAAGTTTATCAGTGATGTCTGAAGACTTAATAATTTCACCCTCATCATGACATAAATGTATTAAAGTTGTAAAAGTTATCAAGTAAACAAGGTTCTCAAACAGGGTTTAATGCAAAAATATTTTGTTTTTAGTTTGCTAGTTTGAACTTGCTTGTGTCAATATGCAAACATACATACTTTTTTTATTTGTTCACCGTGGATAAGCTTTGTTTTTGTATTGTACTGTGAAATAAAATGTTATTATCAAATTAATCATTTTGAGTTTCTGCTCTTAATTTGACCAACTCACACTTCTATCATCAACACATTACTGAACTGTCAGTCTTTTTACATTATATTCTATTATAACCCTGTACAGAAAAAAAAAAAAAAACAATTATATTAATCCACTCATTTAGTTCGATATTTTCAGGATTCTTCAGAAAAGAACAAATGAATAAAATGTCAAATATGACATTGTATGAGCCAGGGTCAGAAACATACTAAGCAGACCAGGGTTGCCTAACCCTGTAGAGGTCACTCAGCCTCTGGCTGAGGTCGCCGTGGGGACAATATCCTTCCTGTTTATCTCTCAGTCACTTTCACTGTTCATCTTAACAGGACTGTGGCCTTGAGCCAACAGAGTTTCCAGTTCTTCTTGTTCCTCTTGTCTTGAGTTCCGTGTCAGAGGAGGGGAATTCTGAGAGCAGCTCAGGAGAAACACATCACAGACCATTTCCTTGAAAAGAAAACTTGAACTGTTAGATTAACAAGCACGTCCGTGAGCAAAAATGATGAAATACCCAATGATGAAAAACCTAATCCAAAAATGGAATTCCCCCCAGTATTTCATCCTAAAGGAAAGTAAAATTATGTGTGGTGGTGGTGGTGGTGGGGGGATTCATTGAGTCAAAATGAAACTCAGACCACATATAAAGAGTGTGTGTGGTGTGTGAGAGAGAGAGAGGGAGTCCAGCATCTCCACCAAGCTCAGAAGTCCAGTAACACACTGATCACTGAGGAAAAGGACATCTTCTCCCTCTTAAACACTCTGAACTCTCTGACATCAGTCATGGCTGCTGTGTTCAGACTGCTGCTGTGTGTTGTGTTCCTCTGCTGTGTCACTGGTGAGTGTTTGACTCCTGTCTTACTGCTTGTGTTAGACTGCACTGCATTGTGTTGTAATGTCAAACTGTGTTTGAAAGGATAGTGTGGTGGAGATGTTCATTTCTGCCACAGTGAATTCTATGTTTGTTAATCTTGCATAGCGAATAAACCCCATTCTGATTCTGATGACAGAACATCAGCATCGATAACGACAAACAGATTTAGCTTTGTCACTATTCAGTAATATTCTGCGTTTGTGGTTATTATAGAGTGATTATCTGTGTGTATGTGTCCTCCCTCCCTCCTCCCTCCCTCCCTCCTCAGTGACCCAGGGTCAGATGTTACAGGACTGCTGTCTGAGGGTCAGTACCAAGGAGATCCCTGGACAGCTGGTGAGAGGTTACCAGCAGCAGCACGGTGGTCAGGGCTGTTCTCTGGACGCTGTCATGTAAGGACTGTCACCTCGGTGTGTTTCACATCCCAACATGGAGCACACACACACACTGAGACACACACACACACACACTGAGACACACACACTGAGACACACACACTGAGACTGGCTGCTTGTGTTTGCAGCTTTGTGACGAAGAAGAAGCGCTTCCTGTGTGCCCCTCCTGACCTGCCCTGGGTCAGAGACCTCATCAAGCAGGTGGACCTTCTGACCAGGAAGTGTCAGAACAACAACTTCCAGGTACATCTACGACCTTTGACCTTATAGCAACATCTGGAAAAAACAAAACACGATCTAACACTAAATACATCTGTTATCCTAACCTCTGCTGTATGTGTGTGTGTGTGTGTCTCTGTGTGTGTGTGTGTGTCTCTGTGTGTGTGTGTGTGTGTGTGTGCGTGCAGGGTAAACGCTGTGCTGGTTTGAAGCCCCACACAGTCTGACCTTGGCATGTTGGTCCATGATGGAGGAGCGTTCTAACACAGATTCAGAGTCTCCTTCTTCACCACTGAAGATCTTTACTCCAGATCCTGATGACTCCATCAGTAAACTCATACCTGGGAGTCATGTGGCTCAGCGGTTAAGGTGTTGGGCTTGTGATCAGAAGGTTGCGAGTTCAATTCCCGACCGTGACTACATGTTGTTGTGTCCTTGAGCAAGGCACTTCACCCTACTTGCCTCAGGGGGGAATGTCCCTGTAAGTCACTCCGGATAAGAGCATCTGCTAAACGATTAAATGTAAATATGATATATTAGGACACCATGATGGGCAGCTAAATACTCATTACGATTGAACAGAAGTTTGAACTTTTTTACTTTTAATAAAAATATGAATTTCAGATGAGTTATCGGTCCTCAGTGTGGTGCAGGTAAACCTCTCAGGTGAATCACAGGTGATAACAAAACGTTCCTTTGTGGAAGCAGTGAATCAGGAAGTACTGAGAAACTGAGAACTTCTGAGGAAGAACGGAGACAGAGACAGAGAGGAGGAAGTGAAAGAAAACAGAGAGACAGACAGAGGGACAGACAGAGAGACAGACAGACAGAGGGACAGACAGACAGAGGGACAGACAGACAGACAGACAGACAGAGAGAGAGACAGACAGACAGAGAGAGGGACAGACAGAGAGAGAGAGGGACAGAGAGAGAGAGGGACAGATGGACGGACAGTCAGAGGGACAGACAGAGGGACAGACAGACAGAGAGACAGACAGACAGAGAGACAGACAGACAGAGAGAGAGACAGACAGAGAGAGGGACAGACAGACAGAGAGAGGGACAGACAGATGGACGGACAGACAGAGGGACAGACAGGCAGACAGACAGAGGGACAGACAGGCAGACAGACAGAGGGACAGACAGGCAGAGGGACAGACAGACAGACAGACAGAGGGACAGACATACAGGCAGACAGAGGGACAGACAGACAGACAGAGGGACAGACAGGCAGACAGAGGGACAGACATACAGAGGGACAGAGGGACAGACAGACAGAGGGACAGACAGGCAGACAGACAGAGGGACAGACAGACAGAGGGACAGACAGGCAGACAGACAGAGGGACAGACAGACAGAGGGACAGACAGGCAGACAGACAGAGGGACAGACAGACAGAGGGACAGACAGGCAGACAGAGGGACAGACATACAGAGGGACAGACATACAGAGGGACAGAGGGACAGACAGACAGAGGGACGGACAGGCAGACAGATGTTGAGAGACAGATGATCTTCTAATTGAGAGAAAGTGGAAGTGAATGTGAATCCTAATGAGTTACAGTCCTGTGACCTCCAGAGCGCTGGTTAGGAGCACTATCCCCACCTAGTGGCCAAATGACCAACTTATTTACCTTCATCCATCAGTGGATCAGTTGACCTTTGTGATGTCATTTCCTGGTACCCAGTCTTAACCCTGAGCTAAAAAAAACAGTTGCCATGGAGACAAGGAACATTCAACACGAGACGTTCTGAAGTAAAACAGACGAGGAAGTCGTTTGAACTGTGAACACAAGAGCACTTTGTTATTGTTCATAATATCCATATTAGGTTGATAATGTCATACAAGTCATATAACATGGCATATAACATGGCCACTGCCACTGGTGCTACAGGTATGTACTGTACAAGCAGAAACAACAGTGTCACACTGCGAGAGAGACAGGCAGAGAGAGACAGGCAGAGAGAGAGAGAGAGACAGGCAGAGAGAGAGACAGGTGCAGAGAGAGAGAGAGACAAGCAGAGAGAGAGAGATAGAGACAGAGAGAGACAGGCAGAGAGAGACAGGTGCAGAGAGAGAGAGACAGGCAGAGAGAGAGACAGGTGCAGAGAGAGAGACAGGTGCAGAGAGAGAGACAGGCAGAGAGAGAGAGAGACAGGCAGAGAGAGAGACAGGCAGAGAGAGAGACAGGCAGAGAGAGACAGGCAGAGAGAGAAAGACAGGCAGACAGAGACAGGCAGAGAGAGACAGGCAGAGAGAGAGACAGGCAGAGAGAGACAGGCAGAGAGAGACAGGCAGAGAGAGACAGGCAGAGAGACAGGCAGAGAGAGAGACAGGCAGAGAGAGAGACAAGCAGAGTTCATAGCTACACCTGTACTAACACACCCCCACTGGGTTGACTTGTCCACAGATCCTGACTGTAACAGAGTTAAGATCCCTGAAAAGATGTATGGCTGAAATACAGTCAACTGGATACTAAACTAAAACTAAATAACAAACATGGAACCAATTAGAACCAAATGATTTAAACTGTCTTAAGTGTTGATCTGCAGCTCATATTCTCTCTGTCTCTCTCTCTCTGTTTCTCTCTCTCTCTGTTTCTCTCTCTCTCTCTCTCTCCTTCTCCGCCCATGTTACTTTTCAGCAGCTGAGGATGTCATGAACAGCAGAAGGTTCTGGAAGATGAACAGTGACCCAGCCCTGCTTTGTGTCGTCACTCATCAACATCACTTCCTTTCTCACTCTGGGATTTGAACCAGAGTCCTTCAATACTCTCACCATAACTCTCACTTCCTGGAAACACCTCACTTCCTGGAAACACCTCACTTCCTGGAAACACCTCACTTCCTGGAAACACCTCACTTCCTGGAAACACCTCACTTCCTGCTACGTTTAGACGAGCTCACTGTTGAACTGTCATTGGACGATCTTTCTACTGAAGACTGAGTTAATCCAGTCTGACAACAAAGCTTCTCCAAAGAAACCTTCTCCTGCTTCCAGGAAGTTAGCATCAATGCTAACAGAACATTTAGCATTTACCAAACGCTTATTATATTAATTCATGTTAACCATCTCTATGCTTCTCTTACAGAAATAGACCCTTCAAATAAACCATATTTACAGTTCATCGTTAACGTTGAGGCAATGTTAAATTATTACAAAAATTAAGTTAAAAAAAAGAGGAAATTAAGTAATTTTATTTAACTTACTGACTAGATAACTGTCTTAGCGAAAGTTCAAATAATCGTTAGCTAAATTGTTAAGTGGTGTATTATTACAAGGAAAGCATTTCAGAAGGACCCTCAATAGTCCTCATGTAGGGCGGATCCTAACATCCTGGTCTATTTTCTGTACACATCAATCTGAACCTAAGGCCACATATCTCACCTGAGGGTCACAGGTCAAACTCAGACAGGAAATGCCCACACACCTGAGGAGTCTGCCCCCCCCCCCCCCCCCCCGGGTCAGGGCTATCAACAGGGACTCAAGGTAGGTCCCAACACCAAACAGCTGTAAGACACCAAAACACTTTTGCTTTCATTAGACATTCCTTCCCTTTGTCTCCACCAATCATACGCGTTTCTAAATAAATTATAGAACTCTTCAATAAATAAACAGAAATCATCACATGTTTACGTCATATAAGCATGTGTGGTGTGTATGTCAGTTAAATACTCAGGTACACCACAGCTCAAAGGAGGAGGAGTCTGTTGGGGCGGGGCTGAAAGGAGGAGGAGTCTGTTGGGGTGGGGCTGAAAGGAGGAGGAGTCTGTTGGGGGTGGAGCTGAAAGGAGGAGGAGTCTGTTGGGGGCGGGCTGAAAAGAGGAGGAGTCTGTTGGGGGCGGGCTGAAAAGAGGAGGAGTCTGTTGGGGGCGGGGCTGAAAGGAGGAGGAGTCTGTTGGGGGCGGGGCTGAAAAGAGGAGGAGTCTACAAATGTGTTATATCCTCACATCACATGCAAAACAGCCCTCTTCCTGTGATTGGCCAGTTTAACCTGTCAGTCACCCAAACACTGCAAGCAAAGGGAGGGACAGACAGGTTCCACTGGCTTCTGATTCGTCCGTCCAACAGTTGGTATGGCAACAAGCATGAGCAACAACGATAAGATGAAATAGCGCTGGGAGTCTTTGTCCAATCGTCCCTCAGAAAACATGCCCCTAAAGAAAGTCCATCCAGTCCATGTTACACAACACCCACTAACAGCTGTAATGGACCTGATCCTCCTGGATGTAAACCAGCTGTCATCTTAACTCTATACAGGCTTTAGAGAACACCTGCTCCATCTGTCCTTATGTGCTGCTGGATGTTTAGCATTAGCTTAGCATAGTTGTGTCCCAGCTGGGTGAGAGGCTAGCAGTACACTTCATGGTAAAGCACAGCTAGGTAGAGAGTGTATACACATGTATAAACACTATATACATTCAACATGGTTCCTTGCTTTATGTCGCTCTATCAACAAAAAAACTGGAAGTTTGAGAAATCAGATAAATATGTCCAGAGGGTTTCAGGTTCAAATGGTGTGTGTGTGTGTGTGTGTACATGTGTGTGTGTGTGTGTGTGTACATGTGTGTGTACATGTGTGTGTGTCTCCTTACAGGTGCCAGTGTGTTGTCGTGCCTGCATGCGTTCCTGTGTGGAGCTGTGGAGCTGTGTAAGAGTCTGTCTGTGTGTGTGTGTGTGTGTGTGTGCGTGTGTCTGTCTGTCTGTCTGTCTGTGTGTGTCTGTCTCTCTAATCCATCCATCATCCACACCTCCCTCTAAAACATCTTCACCTCCCTCGTCTTCCCTCAGTTTGGGCCCCCATTGGGCCCCCCCAGGCTGCAGAGCGTCACGTAGATGAGGGGCACCAGGCCCCGGCTGCCCCCCAGCGAGCAGAGCAGCCAATCAGAGTCAGGCTGGGCCAGCACGCGCAGGATGTCCCCCTTATGGAAGCTGAGCTGGTCTGGGTCTGTAGCTATGTGATGACACAGGGCTCTCACTTCACTGGAGAGAGGGAGGGAGGGAGGGAGGGAGGGAGGGAGGGAGGGAGGGAGGGAGGGAGGGAGGGAGGGAGGGAGGGAGGGGAAGAGAGAGAGAGTTCATCTTGACTTCCATTCTAACAGCAACAGCAGTTAGTCTCAGTATGAGGGTGTCTTAACGTTAGGTCGTTTGTTACCATGGAGACTTGGTCTCTGCAGCTTGTGCAGTCTGAGGTTGTGGGGGAGGAGCTTGACTGTCGAGGGGTGGGGCTGAAGGCTCCACCCTCCTCCCTGACCCCGCCCCCACAGTCTGGGCCACCAGTTCCAGAACAGATCTGTCCAGACTCAACCATCCGGACGGCAGCCTGGAAGAGACAAACACAACCAGGAGATGAACTCTAGTCTGTTACTATGAAAAGTCTTCTGAATGAATCAGGTCGTCATCTTCACTGACCTGCTCCTTTGAGTCTTGGCTGGTCTGGAGTCGTCTGCTCTGGGCGAGGAGCCGAACAGCCGTCCCCAGCGCATGCCCTGGGAGAGGGCCTGGTCCTGGGGCTGGGCGGGGGAGGGCTGGGCCCCCGGGGGCCCCTGAAGCTTGTCCTTCTCCTGACTGAGGACAGAGTCTGGAGGGCTTCCCATCCAGGACCTCCTCCCTCTGCTCCCTGCTGAGCCACAGCTGCTGCTCCTCTTCCTGGGCCCCTCCCCTTCTGCTCTGGACTCCGCCCCCTCCACCACGCCCTCCCTCCTGGGCGGAGCCTGGCTCAGTTGCCTCTCAGCAGACTTCTTCCTCTTCTCGCTCCGGGCGAACTTCGACCCCTCTGCTGATTGGTCGATGTATACCTGGGAGGACTGCATGAGCTGGTACCACCATCCAGCCTGGCGCTCCTGTTTCTGACGCCCCTCCTCCGACACACTCCTCTCTCTCTCCTTCTTCCTCTCTCCCTCTCTGTTGTCATGGTGACTCTCTCCCCCGACTCCCTTCACTCTCTGCCCCGCCCCTCTCTCCCTCCACAAGGTGGACATCCCGTCCTCTACGTCAACCATTGGCTGCTTCCCTCCAAGCTCCGCCTCTATGAAGTCCATCCCGCCTCCCTCTCTGGCAAGCTCCTCCCCCTGCCCCACCCCCTCCATCCTTGGAAACGTCCCCTCTCGTCTTGGCTCCGCCCTCTTCTTCTTCCCTGCCACAGACTCCGCCCCCTCCCCCTCCACCACGGTCGTGCCCCACCCCCTCATGAGCTGAAAGGTGGAGCGAGCTGATTGGTCGGCGGAGCAGAGCAGCTCTTTCGTTCGCAGGTGATCCTGCCCCTTCTGCAGGAGGCGGGGCTCAAACAGGAAGTCCAGGTGGAAGGGGAGGAGCGACAGGGGCTGAAGCAGGAGCAGCACTTCCTGGAACAGCGGTTTGCAAGGCCCCTGCGACAGCGGCAGGAAACCCCACGGATGGTAGTGAACCGCCAAGATGTCTGACCGGGGGGGGAGACAGAGCAGAGTCACATGACGATGAGTCACATGACAACACAGCACACAACAACACGGCACACAACACTGACTCCAAGTCAGTGCATGGTAGCTATGGTAACTGGTGTACGGTAGCTATGGTGACCAGAATGTTTGGACTCACCTTCATGAGTGTGAAGATGGTTGAACCAGAACTCCAGCGACCTCAAGCTGCAGGAGAAGCAGAAGGGAGGAGGAGTTAGGAGACAGGGTTCTTCATGTGAGGTAGAGAGAGGTAGAGAGAGAGGTAGAGAGAGAGGTAGAGAGAGAGGTAGAGAGAGGTGGAGAAAGGTAGAGAGAGGTAGAGAGAGAGGTAGAGAGAGAGGTGGAGAGAGGTAGAGAGAGGTAGAGAGAGAGGTAGAGAGAGAGGTAGAGAGAGGTAGAGAGAGAGGTAGAGAGAGAGGTAGAGAGAGAGGTAGAGAGAGAGGTAGAGAGAGAGGTAGAGAGAGGTGGAGAAAGGTAGAGAGAGGTAGAGAGAGAGGTAGAGAGAGAGGTGGAGAGAGGTAGAGAGAGGTAGAGAGAGAGGTAGAGAGAGAGGTAGGGGCAGGAGAGATGAAGGTCACTCACTTCAGCAGGCCGAAGATGAAGGCGTTCAGCCTCATGCTGTGACTGGTCAACTCTGAGTACTGACTCACTTTAGAGACCAGACTGTGTAACACACGTGTAGAGGGACCTGAGAGAGAGAGACAGGGAGAGAGACGGAGAGAGAGACAGAGAGACAGAGAGAGAGACAGAGAGAGAGACAGGCAGAGAGACAGAGAGAGACAGAGAGAGAGACAGAGAGAGAGACAGAGAGACAGGCAGAGAGAGAGACAGAGAGAGACAGAGAGACAGGCAGAGAGACAGAGAGAGAGAGAGACAGGCAGAGAGAGAGACAGACAGGTCAGATTGGTACTATAATA
>CM059309.1:9365000-9387500 GCA_030340665.1 Neosalanx taihuensis | reverse complement strand
TCCAGTCTGCCTCAGTCTGCCTCAGTCTGCCTCAGTCTGACTCCAGCCTGCCTCAGTCTGCCTCCAGTCTGCCTCCAGTCTGCCTCAGTCTGCCTCCAGTCTGCCTCCAGTCTGCCTCCAGTCTGCCTCAGTCTGCCTCCAGCCTGCCTCAGTCTGACTCCAGTCTGCCTCAGTCTGCCTCCAGTCTGCCTCAGTCTGCCTCCAGTCTGCCTCCAGTCTGCCTCAGTCTGCCTCCAGTCTGCCTCCAGTCTGCCTCCAGCCTGCCTCAGTCTGCCTCAGTCTGCCTCCAGTCTGCCTTCAGCCTGCCTCAGTCTGTCTCAGCCTGCCTCCAGTCTGCCTCCAGCCTGTCTCAGTCTGCCTCAGTCTGCCTCCAGCCTGCCTCAGTCTGCCTCCTTACCTCCAGTCCTGCAGCGTGTCTCTCGTGCCTCGTTGTTGCCCTGGCTGTAGCAGCGAGTGAGGGGGCAGGAGGGCGGAGAGAAGGCCGCGTCCTGCTGCTCTGCTGGGGGGGGGGGCTCAGAGGAGGAGGGGGGCCCGGAGGAGGGGGGGGCGGGGCCTGTCCTGGTCCTGCGCTTGCAGCGAGCCATCTCAGCGAAGGAGGTGACCCTGGGGGGCGTGGCCTGGCCGGGGGCGGGGCCTATACCTTCGCTCAGACGCATGGGGCAGCTCAGCATGCGCTCCAGAGAGCCAGGGGGAGGAGCTTGGCCCAGGCTGCGGTCGTAGCTACGGGAACGGGTATGTCCCCCGGAGACCCCGCCCCCGATGTCAGCACGGCAGCCAATGGGAGGAGAGATGTTTACATACACCTGACCCTCGATCACACCTGGGGCACTGCTGGCCACGCCCACCTCTCGCTCTGCTCTGCCCTCCTCCTCCTCCTCCTCCTCCTCCTCCTCATCATCATCATCATCATCATCACGCTGAGGAGAGAAACACCAAACCATTATAAAGCTTCCTCTGAAACAGGAGAACCTAAAACTGCTCAGAAACATCTAGAAGCTCCTCCTACCTTTGGTGACGGGCGCTCGTGATCTTCCTGTTCCTCCTCCCTGGCCCCGCCCCCTTCCTCAGCCTGGTGTCTGAACAGGAAGTACTCGGTGGGGGTGGGGCTGTCCTTGCTGTGCTCGTCAGAGCAGCTGGTGACCGAGGCTGCAGGGCTGGGGGAAGACTGGGACGAGAGGTCACAGGTCACCAGTTTGTAGTAGTTCTGTGTTGCCAGCACCAGCCTGGCCTGGCTCTGCAGGCCGGACGCCAGCTCTCCCTGCTCGCCTGGCTGCTGGTACGAGTTGCAGTTATCGTCCAGGTCCAGCCCCCCCTGGTGCTGGGCGGAGCAGGTGCAGGGGGACGTGCTGGAGGGGGCGTGCTGGGGCTGGGGGGGGTCGGTAGGGGAGGTGTGGAGGTCCAGGTAGAAGGCTCCGCCCCCATGGCAGCTGCCACACCCCCCGCCCGGCTCGGAGAGGGAGGAGTGGGGGGCGGAGCTGTTGAGGTTGGGGGAGGGGCCGGGCGCTAGCTTGGCGGGGACGCTGTTGTTCATCTTGTTGAAGATGGCGCTGAAGCTCACCAGCACGCCATCAGAGCTGTTACAGGACGAATCACTGGCGTATCCCAGCTGGCAGTCTGAGGACACCTCTGATAGGTCGGTCTGCTGGCGACGCCCCCGGGACAACCTGCAGGAGCAGCTGGAGGAGGAGGAGCCTGTCTTACTGCCCCGCCCCCCCGCCCTCAGGACCTCTTCATCATCCTCCTCATCCTCGCCCCACTCCTGCTCCCCACAATCCATAGACATGTTGGAGCCGCTGCTGCCATGGCGACGCTGGCTGTCCAATCCCAGCAGGTCCAGGTGGGTGGAGAGGTCAGAGGTCGTGCCGCTCAGAGACTCCCTGCTGGTGCACCTCCAGGGTTTACCCAGAGTGCCGTGCAGCAGGAAAGGCTCGGGGGGGAAGCCCAGATCGTGCAGGTGGAAGGGAGGAACCCCGTCATCGAGGTCAGAGTTGGCGTTTCCATGGAGATGGAAAGAGGAGTCCTCCAGGTAACCGTTGAGGTTATCTCCTTCCTCCTCTTCCTCCTCGTCATCCTCGGTGTTCAGGAGGAAGGGGTTGTGACGGAGACGGTTGTCGCGGTTCCTGGGCTTTGTCCTGGGCAGCGTGTGAGCTGTGATTGGCTGATCCTCCGAGTTGGAGGAGGTGTAGGAGGAGTCATCGCTGGCCGTGCTCCCTCCCCGGCCCCCTCCAGGCTGGCAGGAAGAGCGCACCAGGCTGCTGTACAGCAGCACCTCCCTCTGCAGGACGTCTCTCCCAGGCAGGGAGGTGGTGCGGCTCAGGCCCAGGGGCTCCGGGGGGCTGAAGGGGTTGCTCGTCCGCAGCGACGCCCCGCATCCCCCCTGCCGTCCCCCCGACACCTGGCAGTGGACCAGGGGGATGTGGTGCACAATCAGGGTCTCCCCGGACAGCTTGGAGGGGCTGTCCATGGTCCTCCCTGGGGTCTGGGTGGGGGAGGCTGCTGGAGGGCTACTGGGGGAGGGGGGAGGGACTGGGGGACAGGGGAGGCTGGGGGAGAAGGGAGGGGAGGCTGGGAGGACAGAGCGGTGTAGAGGCCTGGAGGTGTAGAGGCTGTGGGATCAGAGGAAGGCCGGGCCCAGGGCTGCAGAGCCTGGGATGTGGGAGGAGAGGATGGGGGAGGCCAGCCTGGGGTCAGAGAGGAACATCTGGAGAGAGGGAGGGAGAGAGGGGGGAGAGGGAGGGAGAGAGGGGGGAGAGGGAGGGAGGGAGAGAGGGGGGGAGAGGGAGGGAGGGAGGGAGAGAGGGGGGAGAGGGAGGGAGGGAGAGAGGGGGGGAGAGAGAGAGGGGGGGGGAGAGGGGGGAGAGAGAGAGGGAGGGAGGGAGAGAGGGGGGGAGAGAGAGAGGGGGAGAGAGAGAGGATATTAACACAACTGTGCATCTCTCACATGTTTGCTCACACACACAAACACACACCAGTCTCACACACCTACAGAGTCCAAACCATCCATGAAAACCGCACCCATGGTGATGAGACACTAGCAGCAGTGAGTGTGCAGAAGAGAGAGAGACAGAGGTGAGGTGCTCTGAGTACTGCAGCCAGACATACTGACTGCAGAGCAGCCAGATGATCAGATCACTAGACACAGGCTGAGTCCAACACAACCATCTGTACACAGAGATACCCGTGTTAAGAACACAGCCTCTGTAGCCTCACAGCCTCACAGCCTCTGTAGCCTCACAGTCCAGTCCTGTGTGGATGCTTATCTAAGGGTTGAACAGTGAAACAGACTCAGGACAGATGGGAAGTTATTCACAGCAGACCGTGACTGAAGTCACTGCAGGAAGGAGGCCAACACATTTCAACCAATCACACTGGATCACATGTGACATCATCTGTCACGCATCACTGACTGTGCTCACTCCAACTTCCTGTCTGCAGAGAGACAGGACAGAGAGACAGGACAGAGAGACAGTACAGAGAGACGGGACAGAGAGACGGGAAAGAGAGACGGGACAGAGAGACAGGACAGAGAGACAGTACAGAGAGACAGGACAGAGAGACAGGACAGAGAGACAGTACAGAGAGACGGGACAGAGAGACGGGAAAGAGAGACGGGACAGAGAGACGGGACAGAGAGACGGGACAGAGAGACAGGACAGAGAGACGGGACAGAGAGACGGGAAAGAGAGACGGGACAAAGAGACGGGACAGAGAGACAGGACAGAGAGACAGGACAGAGAGACAGGACAGAGAGACTGGACAGAGAGACAGGACAGAGAGACGGGACAGAGAGACAGGACAGAGAGACAGGACAGAGAGAATGGACAGAGAGACAGGACAGAGAGACAGGACAGAGAGACGGGACAGAGAGACAGGACAGAGAGACGGGACAGAGAGACGGGACAGAGAGACAGGACAGAGAGACGGGACAGAGAGACAGGACAGAGAGAATGGACAGAGAGACAGGACAGAGAGACAGGACAGAGAGACGGGACAGAGAGACGGGACAGAGAGACAGGAAGGAGAGACGGGACAGAGAGACAGGACAGAGAGACGGGACAGAGAGACGGGACAGAGAGACAGGAAGGAGAGACGGGACAGAGAGACGAGACAGAGAGACGGGTAGTTCTGGAAGAGGTGAGGCGGGAAGCGATGGAAGGTGGAAGAGATGTCTGCCTGTCTGCCTGTCTGTCTGTCTGTCTGTCTGTCTCTGCAGGCCATCACACCACCTGCTAGCAGCCTCAGATTTTCCCTCCCTAAACACACTCTCTCTCTCTCTAAACACACACTTTTCTCTCTTTAAACACACACACACTTTCTCTCTCTTTAAACACACACACACACACACACACACACACACACACACACACACACACACTCTCTCTCTAAACACACCTGCCTCATATTCCATCTCCCACATTTTTGTGAGCTGCCTCATGAAGCTCTGAGTCCAGCTGCAGTGTCATGTCTGCTGTGTGTGTGTGTGTGTGTGTGTGTGTGTGTCTGCAGTGTCATGTCTGCTGTGTGTGTGTGTGTGTGTGTGTGTGTGTGTGTGTGTGTGTGTGTGTGTGTGTGTGTGTGTGTCTGCAGTGTCATGTCTGCTGTGTGTGTGTGTGTGTGTGTGTGTGTGTGTGTGTGTGTGGTGTGTGTGTGTGTCTGCAGTGTCATGTCTGCTGTGTGTGTGTGTGTGTGTGTGTGTGTATGTGTCTGCAGTGTCATGTCTGCTGTGTGTGTGTGTGTGTGTGTGTGTGTGTCTGCAGTGTCATGTCTGCTGTGTGTGTGTGTGTGTGTGTGTTCACTCAGACTAACAGCTCCACACAGGGATGATCCATACGCTACACAATCACAGAGCAACCAGACACACACACACACACACACGCTGAGCGTGATCATCTCCCTGGAGAGTGTGAACATGTAACACGCGTGTTTCTACGTCAGGCGTCACAGTGTGAGCTGGACACACACACTCTCACACACACACACACACACACACACACACACACACACACACACACACACACACACACACACACACACACACACACACACACCATTCCTGAAGTGCTGTCATATAAATTCAAGTTCATATCAATAGATCTGATTGCATTTTAAGAGTTGAATTTTGTTTTTAATCAGCATGTTTAAAGTAAAATAAAGCATAACATTTGTTTCTTAGAGGTCATCTTAAAGACACCAGTAAACTCTTAACTCACAGATTAAACGAGTATCGGCTAGATGTATGGATGGATTTCACACAAAGGGAGGTGATCATAAACAGACTAAAACCTTTTTAAGGGTTAATCTTGTCTGTTATTAGCGTGAATATACAGCCAGTCTGGAATGTTCCTCAGCTGTGTGTCTGTAGTGGAACTGTGGATTACATAACGACAGAACAAGACACACTACTGAGCTGTACCTCTATCTGCATCTCAGCCAAGTTAGCTTAGCATCAACCCCATCTGCATCTCAGCCAAGTTAGCTTAGCATCAACCCCACCTGCATCTCAGCCAAGTTAGCTTAGCTTCATCAGGCGATGCTTCTGCAGACCAATAACAGACAGAAAACAGCCTCTCACTGTTTGCCTGCTGCTGTCTGCTTGTTTCAGTGGGAACATGCTTGATGCTGATAAACCCAGGATGACATGTTGGCTTTTATAGACGTGAATTCAAATCTAGATCAAGGAGTTCAGTAAGAGCAGGTAGATATGCTGCTGTAGACCAGCCTGTCAGGAGCTCCACAACCATGTGATGGAAACACCGACACCCCCGGAACACAACACACACACACACACCCCTGAACACAACACACACACCCCTGAACACAACACACACACCCCGGAACACAACACACACACACCCCTGAACCCCCCCCCCCCCCCCCCCCCCCCCCCCCCCCATGACAGCGGTGTTCAGGCCGTATCCAGCTTCCACACTCGGCCTCATCAGCCTCTGATCCACATCAAGTGCGACACTAACCACCCAGAACATATCTGTCATTTCTAAGAACGTCATTAGGTGTTTAATCCTTATATTAGGCTCATTTAAGGAGAGTTATATAACAGGCAGGATATAACAGACACACACACACACACACACACACACACACACGGACGCACACACCCTGCATCAGCCTGTTATTTATAACGGAGACAATAAACAAAGACACTCCCAGTCTTAAACCTTTTATCGGTGTTTCCTAAACATCAGAATGTGTTCAGTCATCCTTTGTTATTGAACAGAACACCAACATGGCCTCTTCATGTCAAACACACGATGCGATGTTGGGAAAACCAACTCAGCATTTCTCTCTTTTCTCCTCTGAACCTTTTTTAAATTTTAAATACACAAATAAAAACGTTTAACTCACGTTGACTCGGCTCACAAATGTTAATATCCCTTCAGATGAACCCGCTGACGTCGAGTTCCTCTGAATCACGATGATAATCCACGACACTGACAATGTGTTTTTCTGTCCGGTGAAGCTGCAGCCTCGATCAGAGGCAGGACCAGGCTGTGACGTCAGAGAGGCCGGGCTGAGATGTCAGAGAGACCGGGCTGTGACGTCAGAGGGACCAGGCTGTGATGTCAGAGGGACCAGGCTGTGATGTCAGAGAGACCAGGCTGCGATGTCAGAGAGACCGGGCTGTGACGTCAGAGGGACCAGGCTGTGATGTCAGAGGGACCAGGCTGTGATGTCAGAGAGACCAGGCTGTGATGTCAGGGCAAGACCAGGCTGTGACGTCAGAGGGACCAGGCTGTGATGTCAGGGCAAGACCAGGCTGTGACGTCAGAGGGACCAGGCTGTGATGTCAGGGCAAGACCAGGCTGTGACGTCAGAGGGACCAGGCTGTGATGTCAGGGCAAGACCAGGCTGTGACGTCAGAGGGACCAGGCTGTGACGTCAGAGGGACCAGGCTGTGACATCAGAGGGACCAGGCTGGGGGAACTGAGCTGAACCATCATCTAATGAAGGAATCTGCTGCTACAAGCCTATTCTAGGGAGTCAGTACTAAGAAAGGAAAGTGTTGATATTCCATCTTAGTAATGTCCTGATCCTAATGAAGTTTGGGAACCTATAATGTTGTATTAACCCTCATCATGCTTGGTCTACAGCCAAACATGGTATTTAAAATGTCAAAGCAATTTAGGGGGTTTAAACTAAAGATCGTGTAGGTGAGCTGTGTTGGCTCTAAACTCACAGTTAACAAATCTTCGGTACACCTCTGGTACACAGATTTCACAAATAATTATTCTGCCTTAAAGTTTATTCTTGAAAATGTATTGTTATATTGTTAATTTAATGTCATTATGTAAGTGGTAACATTATTTAATGATATATTGTCCTTTTTAAACCTATGCAATTTGGATAATTTGTATTGATCGCTTATTTAGTAATTTACTGAGTGCCTTAAATGAGAAAGTTGCAGTGGTGAACTTTGTCCGCTAGAGGGCAGACCTGCCATGTTTCCAGACTGCCTGACTTCAAGACAGTTTATTTAAAGCAGTGGTCTTCAACCCTGGTCCTCAGGACCCACTGTCCTGCATGTTTTGGATGTTTCCCCCTTCCCACACACCTGATTCTAATGCATGATCGTTTACCAGGATTCTTCAGAGCTAGATAACGACCCATGCATTTGAATCAGGTGTGTTGGAGCAGGGAAACATCTAAAACATGCAGGACAGTGGGTCCTGAGGACCAGGGTTGAAGACCACTGATTTAAAGATAACATAAATGAATAACGCCTCTTAACTTGAACAGTTTGAGTCATCGTGTATATATTTATACTTATTCTGTAAGGAAACAGGTAGAAACATGATGCGTTTTCACTTCACAAAACATTTTATTAAGCCAGACACTCGGACAAGAGACAAAAGGCATTTTGTCGTTTAGAAATAAGAATAATTATCAACGTATTTTCAATCTTAAATGTGATGTTTCTATGTACAGTGGTGATGTGAGTCATCAAACAAGATCATACAAACTGTTTTTAACAATTAACATTCACGTTTTGAATCTAAACTGATCTAGAATGAGAATTCACAGCAGTTATTTCAGGTCAACTTCAAATAATCACCGTGTATTAACGTGACATTTTGTCGTACTCCCTAAATCTCATTAAGCATTATATTTGCATTTTGATGGACAGTAAGGTTTTTTATTTGCTTTGATTGGCATGGTTTACAAAAACAGTATGAAATAATACAAGTATTTTTGATAACCAAACACGTTTCAAAACCTTCTGATGACTTGAATCACCCAGTAAAACTGTCCAGAGTGTTTGCATGAGCCTGCTGCAGGCCAACTGTGCTTTAAGTCAAACACTTTGACTTTTGAAGTTTTGATGAGAAAACGTACAGAGAGCCGACTACAAATACTTCATCACTTTTCAGAATAAGTCTAGATCAGTGTTTCTTGGTAACTGCTCGCACTCCGGACCAACCCACCTCTAATATCAGACTTAGTGCAACTTCATTGGTTTCCGTGGAAACACAAAAAGTCATTGGGTTTATAAAAAAAAAGAAAAATACAAATGCTTCGTCATGCGTGGTCCCTCTGAAGTACGAGTGTATGAGGGGCCCCGGGCTCCAGCGGTCAGTAGATCACCTCGTACACGGTAGCCTTCTTGTCCCCGGAGCCCGTTACTATGTACTTATCATCCACTGAGAGGTCACAGCTCAGAACAGAGGAAGACTCCTTCGACTGGGAGGAAGGAGGGAAGAAAATATAACATGAGGCTCAGAGAGAGGGAGGGGGAGAGAGAGAGAGGGAGGGAGGGAGAGGGATAGAGAGGGTGAGAGAGAGACAGAGAGAGAGGGAGGGAAAGGGATAGAGAGGGTGAGAGAGAGAGAGAGGGAGAGAGAGGGGGGGATAGAATAATTGGAGGTGAGACTCTCATGTGTCTCTCAGACAGCTGTGTTCACCTGGAAGATGCTGGCTCCATAAGGTGTCCTCCAGGCATTCAGAAGGCTGTCCTTACCTGTGCTCACAAACCACTTCCCTGGAGAAACACACACACACACACATTATATCACACACCAACACACACACTTCTGATCACACACACCTCCAACCTCACACGTTTGAGTCTCACTGCAGCATCATGAAATAAAGCGCTGTGATTGGATGAGCAGGGTGTGTGTAGGGTGTTCCAGGATCCCTACCGCAGTGGGCGAACTTGAGGGCCAGAACGCAGCTGTCATGCAGGTGGAGCTGGTACCGATCAGGCTTACTGACGTGGAGAACCTCCACCACTGCTGCTCTCCATCCCCACAACCAGCCAGTCACCTGAGGGACAGGAGCCCAGGGAGAAGATCTGGAGAGGACACACACACATGAACACACAGGCACAACACACACACACATGAAACACCAGGCACAACACACACACACATGAACACACACACACACACACATCACACACACGCACAGAGGAGCTGCAGGAAACACTGCTCACACAATATCTTGCTACCCAGCGCCCTGTCAGTGTGTGTGAGTGGTGTGTGCGTGTGTGGTGTGTGTGGTGTGTGCATGTGTGGCGTGTGGTGTGTGTGTGGTGTGTGAGTGTGTGGCGTGTGTGTGTGTGTGGGTGTGTGAGTGTGTGCATGTGTGGCGTGTGGGTGTGTGTGTGGTGTGTGTGTGGTGTGTGAGTGTGTGTGTACTGGGAGGTGAAGTCGTGTTGCTGCAGCTGCCTCCCCTCTCTCAGGTCCCAGCAGCGTACTGTGTTGTCCAGACCTCCAGTCCACAGCTTGGTGCCGGTGTCAGACATGTCGATACAGCTGGCCCCATCTGTGTGGCCCTGGAACTGCCTGAGGAACACAGGAGAGAGGAACACTGGAGAGAGGAACACTGGAGAGAGGAACACTGGAGAGAGGAACACTGGAGAGAGGAACACTGGAGAGAGGAACACTGGAGAGAGGAACACTGGAGAGAGGAACACTGGAGAGAGGAACACTGGAGAGGAACACTGGAGAGAGGAACACTGGAGAGAGGAACACTGGAGAGAGGAACACTGGAGAGAGGAACACTGGAGAGAGGAACACTGGAGAGAACTGAGGAACACTGGAGAGAGGAACACTGGAGAGAGGAACACTGGAGAGAGGAACACTGGAGAGAGGAACACTGGAGAGAACTGAGGAACACTGGAGAGAGGAACACTGGAGAGAGGAACACAGGAGAGAACTGAGGAACACTGGAGAGAGGAACACTGGAGAGAGGAACACTGGAGAGGAACACTGGAGAGAGGAACACTGGAGAGAACTGAGGAACACTGGAGAGAGGAACACTGGAGAGAGGAACACTGGAGAGAGGAACACTGGAGAGAACTGAGGAACACTGGAGAGAGGAACACTGGAGAGAACTGAGGAACACTGGAGAGAACTGAGGAACACTGGAGAGAGGAACACTGGAGAGAACTGAGGAACACTGGAGAGAACTGAGGAACACTGGAGAGAGGAACACTGGAGAGAGGAACACTGGAGAGAGGAACACTGGAGAGAGGAACACTGGAGAGAACTGAGGAACACTGGAGAGAGGAACACAGGAGAGAACTGAGGAACACTGGAGAGAGGAACACTGGAGAGAGGAACACTGGAGAGAGGAACACTGGAGAGAGCTGAGGAACACTGGAGAGAGGAACACTGGAGAGAGGAACACTGGAGAGAGGAACACTGGAGAGAGGAACACAGGAGAGAGGAACACTGGAGAGAGGAACACTGGAGAGAGCTGAGGAACACTGGAGAGAGGAACACTGGAGAGAGGAACACTGGAGAGAACTGAGGAACACTGGAGAGAGCTGAGGAACACTGGAGAGAGCTGAGGAACACTGGAGAGAGCTGAGGAACACTGGAGAGAGCTGAGGAACACTGGAGAGAGGAACACTGGAGAGAGGAACACTGGAGAGGAACACTGGAGAGAGGAACACTGGAGAGGAACACTGGAGAGAGCTGAGGCTGTGCACTGTCTGAACTCTGGCCCTGCACACACACACAGTCTCCCCATCACACACACTCTGCTGTACCTGACCAGGGTCTGGCTGTGCAGACTGTCTCACCTGACCAGGGTCTGGCTGTGCAGACTGTCTCTTCTGACCAGGGTCTGGTTGTGCAGACTGTCTCACCTGACCAGGGTCTGGCTGTGCAGACTGTCTCACCTGACCAGGGTCTGGCTGTGCAGACTGTCTCACCTGACCAGAGTCTGGCTGTGCAGACTGTCTCACCTGACCAGTGTCTGGCTGTGCAGACTGTCTCACCTGACCAGGGTCTGGTTGTGGAGGTCCCACACAGCGATGTTCCCATCAGAGCAGCAGGAGAAGCAGACCTTGGAGTCTGGGCTGATGGCCAGGGCGTAGCATGCGGGGGCGGAGGAGGTCAGCTCCGCCTTGATGCGTGGTGTGGGCGTGGCCAGGTCCCAGATGGACAGCGTGCTAGCCTCGCCCCCTACGATCAGAGTCCGCCCATCTGGGAGGAGCCTGCACGAGCGGATGTAGTTCTCTCTGTTCTGGAACACACACACACACACACACACAGAATGACACACATAAACACACACCCAGGAAGTCCAGGCCAGGCAGTGAACCGTATCCAGGAAGTGGTTAGTAACCGTGGAAACTGACCAGGCAGTCCAGCTGGGATACAGGACTCTTGTTGCCAGGGTGACTGATGTCCCAGACCTTGACGCACCCCTTGCCCCCAGTGTAGACGTGGCGTGTGGGGTTGCTAAGGGTGACGGCACACACCACCTCGCCATGTCCCAGAGTGTTGATCTGGCGGGTGTGGCGAGGGATGCCCGGGCCAATCAGAGCGTCCGGAGGGAACGGTACCGGCTGCATCTGACCATCAGCGCTCACGTGGAACGAGTACGCCCTGAGAGAAGGAGAGGGGAGGGGAGGGGAGGGGAGGGGAGGGGAGGGGAGGGGAGGGGAGGGGAGGGGAGGGGAGGGGAGGGGAGGGGAGGGGAGGGGAGGGGAGGGGAGGGGAGGGGAGGAGAGGAGAGGAGAGGGGAGGGGAGGAACATAGAATATTGACCTCTTGTATTTCTCTTTCTCCATGTGTCTGAGGTGGTTCTGGTGTATCAGAGTTTCAGAGCTACGTACGGTTTCCCTCCAGAGAAGGCAGCCAGGCTGGGGGGGAGGCCAGGCCCACGAGTCTGCTGGTGGGGGTCAAAACCCACCTGGAGGGGGGGGGGACACTGGTGAGGATCTGCTCTGATTATGGAGCTAAGGGGAGCGTGAGTGTGTGTCGTCTAACACCTGTGTGTGTGTCTCTCCTGTGTGTGTGTGTGTCCTGTGTGTGTGTGTGTCCTGTGTGTCTCTCCTGTGTGTCTCTCCTGTGTGTGTGTCTCTCCTGTGTGTGCGTGTCTCTCCTGTGTGTGTGTGTGTCCTGTGTGTCTCTCCTGTGTGTGTGTGTGTGTGTGTGTGTGTGTGTGTGTGTGTCTGTGTGTGTGTGTATGTGTGTGTGTTCCTACCACATGAGAGCGTCCGTAAGCAGCGACAGCAGCAGCCATGCTCATATGAGGGGTGATGTTGTGGAGGCTGGCGTAGGCTGCCATGCCCCCCAGCTCCCCCCCCACCCCGGGGTGGGGCACCAGGCCGAAAGGCCCCGGGTACTGACATGACATGGCCAGCGGGGGACGCACACCCGCAACTGAAATAAGTTCAAACAAGCTTCAAAAACCATAGAAGGTCCATACAGCTTAGGACTCAATTCAACAGTACTAGTAGCAGTGTAGAGCTTTGAATTTCCATAATATCATGTTTCCTGTGTCTGGATCTTAACATGTGATGTGATGTGAGGGGTGTCTGACCCAGGGGGTCCATGCTAGGAGGCTTCCCCAGCATGGGCCTCAGTCCTGGGGCTGAGGAGCTGCTGGAGGGGGGCCCGTCACCGCGGGGGGGTGGGACTGCTGGCCTTGGTCACAGGAGTGCTGGACTTCTCATTCTGGAATATAACAGAGGTAGCATCAACACTGGGAGGTGGAGGGGGCGGGGCTGAGAGGTGGGGGTGGGGCTGAGATGTAGGGGGGCGGGGCTGACCGTGGCCAGGTGTTTGTTCTTGGAGGAAGGAGTGCTGCTGGAGGAAGAGGCAGGACTGAGAGGGCCATCTTTCTTCTGCAGGGGACCACTGTCCAGGTGAGGCAGGTGAGGCTCCAGGTGAGGCTCCAGGTGAGGCTCCAGGTGAGGCTCCAGGTGAGGCTCCAGGTGAGGCTCCAGGTGAGGCTCCAGGTGAGGCTCCAGGCCGTTCTCCCGGGGGGAGGGGGCTGGGCTGGCTCTGGGGGTCACAGGATCCTGCAGGAACAGGAACATTCCACAGGTGCAGCTCAGCACAGCAGGGTTGACAGACAGACACATCATGGAGCTGGTCACAGATCAGTCCAGGGTTCTTGTGTCTCACCTCGTTGGACACGTCCACCACCAGAGTGTCCTCACTCTTGTCCCCGTCACTGTCCTGAGGAACACAACACAGTCACATGTTCTCTGTCCTGAGGAACACAGTGAGCTGTGTTGAACTCTGGGTTCTACAGCTGCACCAGCAGACAGGAAGGTGTCTCACATAGTGGGAGGAGCTTATCTCTTTATCTGCTGTCTTCTGCTTCTTCCTGTCTGGACAGACGCTTCCGGAACGTCTGTGCTTCTCTCCCGACCGTACACTAACCGACGGAGAGAGAGATGAACTCTGAGAGAAAGAGACAATGAGAGACAATGAGAGAGAGAGAGAGAGAGAGAGAGAGACAATGAGAGAGAGAGAGACAATGAGAGAGAGAGAGAGACAATGAGAGAGAGAGAGAGAGAGAGAGAGAATGAGAGAGAGAGAGAGAGAGAGAGGGGGAGAGAGAGAGAGGGGGGAGAGAGAGAGAGGGGGAGAGAGAGAGAGAGAGAGAGAGACAATGAGAGAGAGAGAGAGAGAGAGAGACAGACAATGAGAGAGAGAGAGAGAGAGAGAGAGAGAGATAACTTGACTTCCCCCCTTGTTGCTCCCAGTATACAGTAGTCTTGTAGAAAAGGCTGACCTGTGCTCTGTGCTCTAGCATCCAGCCTCCACCATGATGGACAGACAGGACTCTGACCTTTCACTAACTCACTCTGTGACCTTTCCCTGACCTTTACCATGCTTCAGTGTTGATGACTGGGAAGGTGTGAGTGTGTGTGAGTGTGTGTGTGTGTGTGTGTGTGTGTACAGTGGCATGTTTCTCTACCTCCATTATCTATTCTCCCTGCTTCTTCTAGTTCCCCTTCCATCTCCCCCTGTCCTCCAATCTGCCTGTCCTCCCTCTCTTCTACACACACACACACACACACACACACACACACACACACACACACACACACACAGTACTCCCCCTGTGCTTCTACCCTCTATACCCTGTGGACTGTTGCCAGGGCAACAGGAGACCACCGACCAGGGGATGATTGGCTTTATGAAGAGAGACTGGTGTGTACCGTGTCAAAGAGCAGCTCAGTGTGTGTGTGTATTGTGTGTGTGTGTGTGTGTGTGTGTATTGTGTGTGTGTGTCGGGTGTGTGTGTTCATACCTTGACAGAGTCTCTGTCTGAATATTCAGTGGAAGAGACAGAGAGAAAACATCTATTAGACAAGGTGTCCTGCTTAACTATGCAGCTAAATACATATCGTTATAGAGACACCAGAGAGAGGAGAGAGAGAGGAGAGAGAGGAGAGAGAGAGGAGAGAGAGGAGAGAGAGAGGAGAGAGAGGAGAGAGAGAGGAGAGAGAGGAGAGAGAGCAGAGAGAGAGGAGAGAGAGGAGAGAGAGAGGAGAGAGAGGAGAGAGAGGAGAGAGAGGAGAGAGAGAGCAGAGAGGAGAGAGAGCAGAGAGAGAGGAGAGAGAGAGAGGAGAGAGAGAGAGGAGAGAGAGGAGAGAGAGGAGAGAGAGAGTAGAGAGAGGAGAGAGAGGAGAGAGAGCAGAGAGAGAGGAGAAAGAGAGGAGAGAGAGAGGAGAGAAAGAGGAGAGAGAGCAGAGAGAGGAGAGAGGAGAGAGAGCAGAGAGAGAGAGAGCAGTTGTTTGTCCCTCTCAGTCACCTCTGAGTTCACCCTGGAGCTTCTTGTCGTCTTTGGAGGGCAGCTGAGCCAAAGTAGAGGAGAGGGTCAGGAGGCTGGGGCCCCCGGGGGGCAGGGGGACCTGGAGGCCCGAGGGGTGGGGGGTCAGAGGGACGGGGAGAGCATGAGAGAGGTGCTGGGCCTGGAGCTGCTGCTGCTGGACACACACACACACAGATACACACAAGATACACAATTACAAATACTTAAATTCATACAGCAAGTGTATTTTTGTGTCAAGCTATGTGTATATAGAGGGTGGGATCTCCATGACAACAAACTGACCCCGATGACAGCGTTGAGTTCAGCCATGGTGATCTGCTTTGCCCTCTCCACTGCCTGAACAACCTGCTGCTGGTGCTGCTTTAGAACAGGGGAGGAGAGGGAGACAGGGGGAGAAAGGGGGAGAGGGAGGAGGAGAGAGGAGGAGGAGAGGGAGAGAGGGAGGAGGAGAGGGGAGAGAGGGAGGAGGAGAGGGAGAGAGGGAGGAGGAGAGGGGAGAGAGGGATGTCTGGATGTGAACATGCATCTCAAGGGACAATGGAGACAGTACAGACAGTAGACAGTAGAGACAGTAGATAGTACAGACAGTAGACAGTAGAGACAGTAGACAGTAGATAGTAGAGACAGTACAGACAGTAGACAGTAGATACAGTAGACAGTAGATACAGTAGAGACAGTAGACAGTAGAGACAGGACATACCTCTTGAGTCAGGAAGGGAATCACCTGGGCACAGATGGCGTTCAGTCTCTTTACTATCTCTGCCTGCAGGACAGACGGAAACACACCTGTAAGAGGAACCCTGAAGAACCCTGAACACAGGAGAACACTGGAGAACACAGGAGAACACTGGAGAACACAGGGGAACACTGGAGAACACAGGAGAACACTGGAGAACACAGGAGAACACAGGAGAACACTGGAGAACACAGGAGAACACAGGAGAACACAGGGGAACACAGGAGAATCACCATTGTTAATGTCATTATGATAAGAACGTACATTACCTGTTTATGCATCTCGATGTTGAGTCCATAAGACATCTCGTAATACTACCAAGAGAAGACAGAACTGTGTTTAACTTGATATACAAGTACAGAGAAGCACACACACACATCCAAAAGAACACAATCACATTAGTCACACACACACACACACACACACACACACACACACGCAGTCCATCCATGAGTGTGTAACAGTGTGGTCAGTGGCAGGTGTCAGGTGTCTCACCATGACATAGTGTCTCTGCATCTCTGTCTTCTCATTGGCCAGTTTATCACACTCCATTTTCAGACTGGGAAACAAACAAACAGCAGATTAAACTTTACCTGTGATACTGGAGGGTGATATGAGCATGTTACCTGTGATACTGGAGGGTGATATGAGCATGTTACCTGTGATACTGGAGGGTGATATGAGCATGTTACCTGTGATACTGGAGGGTGATATGAGCATGTTACCTGTGATACTGGAGGGTGATATGAGCATGTTACCTGTGACACTGGAGGGTTATATGAGCATGTTACCTGTGATACTGGGCTTGGATGAACTGGAACTCGTCCTTGATGCGATCGCAGGACTCAGTGATGGTGAATTTGAACTGTTGGCCAGGCTGATGTGGACCCTGAAGAGGAGGTCACACAAAAACAACACAAAGCTCACTGTCATATTGATGTTTTAAGGAACCTTGTTTACTTAATCAATATGTGAGTCAACAAGCAGAGTCCTAATCTAAGTCAAGCAGTCTTGATGTTGTAACTTAGTAGGATAACAGTCAGCTGTTCGCCCCTCAACATGTTTATGAACAAACAAAAAACTGATAATGATTCAAACACGCGCTCAGGTCAACACAAGTTTACCAATAAACACGACTGTCCGCGCGCGCAACAGAACCCAGACAGACCTGGCTCCGCGTGCGCGTTATCAGCTCACCCGGCTGCACGAGACTAAACTACTTACCCGGCTGCACGAGCTTCAACTACTTACCGGGTGCCTTGCAGGGGGGAACATCTTGCTCAAATCTCGAATCATTAAAAATGGATTGCAAAGTTCATCCACCCAAACGCGTAAAAGGAAAAAAACACAAATCTGTCGAGTGTTCAAAAATCTGTCAAGGAAAAGATAAAAAAGACAGAAGGTCTGTTTGTGGTTTTCACAGACCTTAAACACCCCAAAACTCCCAAGTTCTCATATTTTAGACGACTGAGTCCCATAATAAATACCTTGTTTTCGCACTCTAAACCTTCAAAGCATGATAAACAGTGTCCTGACTGCTGGCTCTGATCCCCGTCCTGCTTTAACCTTCCAGAAGTAATATTAAACAATCACACAAAAATAAATAAAAAGCCTGTCTTATTTCGGTCCATCTTGAGTTCAGCAGATGTCTTCTAACAGCATCTAAACAGGGAAAAGTCACTTCGCATCCTGTCAAAAACGCTTCAGGAAGATTCAGATTTTCTCTGGTTTACAAACAACCTGCCTGCTTTTTGCTGCAGCTGATCAGTTGTGGAGCTCCAGAGATATCAGAGGATCCACACCAGGAATATCATCACATCATCACATATTCATGAACAATAACGGAGCGTGCACATGACACTGGGACATGTAGTCCGACTTGACATCAATAACGATGAGGAAGAAACAGCCTGAAAAGAACTACAATCTTCTGATTTTCTGGCGGACAGGAGAGGACGGTGGGTGGAGGAGGAGCAGAAACAGCCAATCACAGAGCTAAGTCCTGTCGCGTGCCTCTAACTTAGTTGTCAATCATCAAACTTTCATCCAATAAACTTCAGCTAGATCAGATTTATGCAGGTACCACACGTGGGGCTGGTTGGGGTTCAATTGAGTCCGGTAATTACTCACTGAATTAAAGTTGGTCTATTATCAGGAGGTGTGATGAGTTTATAAGCTGTGGTCTGTAACACAGGTCTGTAACACAGGTCAGTAACACAGGTCTGTAACACAGGTCAGTAACACAGGTCAGTAACACAGGTCTGTAACACAGGTCAGTAACACAGGTCAGTAACACAGGTCTGTAACACTGGTCAGTAACACAGGTCAGTAACACAGGTCTGTAACACAGGTCAGTAACACAGGTCAGTAACACAGGTCTGTAACACAGGTCAGTAACACAGGGCTGTAACACAGGTCAGTAACACAGGTCAGTAACACAGGGCTGTAACACAGGGGCAGTAACACAGGTCTGTAACACTGGTCAGTAACACAGGTCAGTAACACAGGTCAGTAACACAGGTATGTAACACAGGTCAGTAACACAGGTCAGTAACACAGGGCTGTAACACAGGTCTGTAACACAGGTCTGTAACACAGGTCTGTAACACTGGTCAGTAACACAGGTCAGTAACACAGGTCTGTAACACTGGTCAGTAACACAGGTCAGTAACACAGGTCAGTAACACAGGTATGTAACACAGGTCAGTAACACAGGTCAGTAACACAGGGCTGTAACACAGGTCTGTAACACAGGTCTGTAACACAGGTCTGTAACACTGGTCAGTAACACAGGTCAGTAACACAGGGCTGTAACACAGAGCTGTAACACAGGTCAGTAACACAGGGCTGTAACACAGGGCTGTAACACAGGTCAGTAACACAGGTCAGTAACACAGGTCAGTAACACAGGTATGTAACACAGGGCTGTAACACAGGTCAGTAACACAGGTATGTAACACAGGGCTGTAACACAGGGCTGTAACACAGGTCAGTAACACAGGTCTGTAAACAGCTCTATAAATCTGAGCTGTGTCTCTTGTTCTGCATGTTTAGTCCTCTGGTCCAGCACAAGTCAGAATTAGTATCACTGTTCGTCTTGTTGTTAGACTTCAAGTCACCATGTTATAGCTGCTTCTTGGTTTCTATCTGGTTCAGGGATGTATTAAACAGTAGCATGTGGATTATATTGATTTATTATTACTTGTGGACTCTCCTCACCTGCTTGCTCAGTCTCTCATCCAGCACATGATATGTACCTTCACAAACAAACGCCTCATATATATTTCTACATTCTCAATATGTCCACCTTGTACACAGAGACAAACTCCAGCAGCTTAAATGTCACAGGACTCAACACACACAAACATCCAGAGAAGGCAGCTCCGAACACGGCCCTGCTGCAGCAACCTGCCCCCCAGACAGGAGGGGAGGCAATATCCCCCTGCCCCCCCTGAGGCCTGGAGCTCTGACAGGGCTGCTGGAAGGAGGAGGAGGAGGAGGAGGAAGAGGAGAGGAGGAAGAGGAAGAGGGGGGGAATAAACAGATTTATTTGCCTGCTTCACAGTCTGATTATTTCCTGTGGTCTTCCTTTGTTCCAGACCTTATGAAACCCAAATGTCAAGTGAGGCGAGGACCTCATATCAGAAGCTGTCAATCACAGCGCTCGTCTCTCTTCCAGCGTGCTGCTGGATTATTGGCTTCCTCACAAGGAGCGCCTCACATGCCCGATCTCACTCCAGCGCAGCACTCACCAGCCCCGGCTGCTGCAACACTGGAACTTCATTTGGAGGTTGATGCGACGGAGAGAACAGAAGAGCTGCTTGGTGAAGGCGGAGGGCTGGGGGGGGAGGGGGGGGGGGGGCTGGGGGGCAGGGAGGGGAGGGGGCTTACAGGGGAATTATCCGAGGGAGGGATTAGGGGAGCAAGGTGGGGAGGCAGGGCAGGAAGAGGAAGACATCCTTAAAGCAGTCCTCATCTCTAGGATGATCCCCATAGGGCTTCAATACAGCACATCAGCAGATCCTACACACACACACACACACACACACACACACACACACACACACACACACACACACACACACACACACACACACACACACACACACACACACACACACACACACACACACACACACACACTCCACACACACTGCACAAACACACACACACACACTCATGTGTTTCTCTGTTGGGTAGCATGTGAGTTGACATCTTCATGTTGACGTCTTTCTCTCTTCCTGCACAGATGAACTCTGACCTTCAAGCCTCAGCCTCAGACTCCTGTTAATGAATGGAACTAAGATAACGAGTATTTAAATGTGATAGAACCACAACTGATGCTGAGCTAACAGTGTGAAATGCCTGGTGAACCTTTGCCCACAGCGCTGGTCTGAGAAGGTGTTTATGTCTCTCTTCATTACGGCGTCTTGAGTCTTAATCTTCCAGGACGGCCCCTCAAACACAGAGCTGATCCTGCCTGTTCCCTGAGAGGGGGGCTGGGACGAGGAACCAGACAGGTCCAAGTCTGCCTGTCTGCCTGCCTGCCTGCCTGCCTGCCTGCCTGTCTGTCTGTCTGTCTGTCTGTCTGTCTGTCTGCCTGTTCATAAACAGAACCCAAACAGCTTGGAGCAATGAGGAGGGAAAACAGGCCTCACACTAAACTCCCAACACACACACACAGAACTCCCAACACACAGTCACACACTCACACAAATGATAACCACATTAATATGATCTGAGGCAATGTGTCACCTCTGCTTTCAATAAAAAACATTAATAATAACAGAACACCTTTAAAGAAGCAGATCTAGAGAACACCATCCCACTTTAGCCCCACAGCCATCCAGTCCCCCTGTCTGTTTGCTAAAGGGAGGCTCCACTATAATAATGTCAGATCAGGACCAGCTCCTTTATTTCCCAGATATTTCTGTATCTATATGAGCCTGAGGCAGCCTGAGGTTCAGAGTGGGAACATGAGTACTGTGAGTTTACATCACCTACCCCCTGCCCTCTGCCTCTAATACCCCTGATCCTGCCCTCTGCCTCTAATACCCCTGATCCTGCCCTCTGCCTCTAATACCCCTGATCCTGCCCTGTGCCTCTGATACCCCTGATCCTGCCCTCTGCCTCTAATACCCCTGATCCTGCCCTCTGCCTCTAATACCCCTGATCCTGCCCTCTGCCTCTAATACCCCTGATCCTGCCCTCTGCCTCTAATACCCCTGATCCTGCCCTCTGCCTCTGATACCCCTGATCCAGCCCTCTGCCTCTAATACCCCTGATCCAGCCCTCTGCCTCTAATACCCCTGATCATGCCCTCTGCCTCTAATACCCCTGATCCTGCCCTCTGCCTCTGATACCCCTGATCCTGCCCTCTGCCTCTAATACCCCTGATCCTGCCCTCTGCCTCTGATACCCCTGATCCTGCCCTCTGCCTCTAATACCCCTGATCCTGCCCTCTGCCTCTGATACCCCTGATCCTGCCCTCTGCCTCTAATACCCCTGATCCTGCCCTCTGCCTCTGATACCCCTGATCCTGCCCTGTGCCTCTGATACCCCTGATCCTGCCCTCTGCCTCTAATACCCCTGATCCTGCCCTCTGCCTCTGATACCCCTGATCCTGCCCTGTGCCTCTGATACCCCTGATCCTGCCCTCTGCCTCTAATACCCCTGATCCTGCCCTCTGCCTCTGATACCCCTGATCCTGCCCTGTGCCTCTGATACCCCTGATCCTGCCCTCTGCCTCTGATACCCCTGATCCTGCCCTGTGCCTCTGATACCCCTGATCCTGCCCTCTGCCTCTGATACCCCTGATCCTGCCCTCTGCCTCTAATACCCCTGATCCTGCCCTCTGCCTCCCTGTCACCCCCCCCCCCCCCCCCCCATACCTTCGCCCCAAATTCTCCTCCCTCTCCGGTCAAATGCCACACAATTATGAATGGCTGTCAAACCGCCTGCACTTATTCTACAGGTGGTGTGTGTGAACGTGTGTGTGTGTGTGTGTGTGAGTATGTGTGTTTGTATTTTTGTGTGGAAATAGAGAAGTCATCTTGTTTGCCAGCCAAGTCATCGGCCAGCCGTCGCCCGCCCAGCTAAATGCCATGCAAATGCCGCTGCAGACGTGAAGCTGCCACTCAGACCCAGCTGGCATTCACAGCAGACTGCAGCCGTTTAGAGACGATGCTGTCTTAACAAAATGAGAAATAAACCCTGACTGTCCAGACGCCATGTTTAAACAACCACAGCACTGAGGGGCAAGGAGAGGGGGAGACAACTAGAGAAGGGAGGGAGGGAGGGAGATAGAGGGAGAAAGGGAGAAAAGGAGGGGAGAGACTCAAGGTGTCCCCCTCCTCTCCTCCAGTCCTATTATGATGATGTGATTCAGAGGAGTGTTGGTGTCTAATACCAGCTCCCCTGGGTCGCCTGCTGCCTCCTTATTAAACCATATGAAGGGCTTACCTGCTCAGAGCATGAGCCCTCTGGATGAGGACATTCCAAAACTACATGAAATGAGAGGAAAGAGAACAAAGTTAGAACACAGCGCCTCTTCAGGACTTCCTTTCTCTTTCCCGCATGAAGATAAGACATATTATGGGATATCTTTTTTTTTGCGTCGACATTTTGGTTCAGATACATCGAACAACAGATTAGCAAACATCTTTCCTTTTCATGAAAACCTGTGTTTGAAGTGTTTTGTTAAATAACAGTTGACT
>CM059309.1:9357500-9362500 GCA_030340665.1 Neosalanx taihuensis | reverse complement strand
AGAACACACACACCATCAGAACACACACACCAACAGAACACACACACCATTCTAATGGACTTCACTAACTTCTCCTCCCTGAGCAGATCTCTCGACAAGAGCTTCAATCAGCAGCTTCTACAGCCAGCCCCCCAGCCCCCCTCCACCCAGCCCCCCAGCCCCCCTCCACCCAGCCCCCCAGCCCCCCTCCACTCAGCCCCCCAGCCCCCCTGCCCCCTCCACCCAGCCCCCCAGCCCCCCAGCCCCCCTCCACCCAGCCCCCCAGCCCCCCTCCACCCAGCCCCCCTGCCCCCTTCACCCAGCCTACTGTGTATTATCCATCACATTAACAGGGTGGCTGGCTGAGGATCACAGCTCAATCTGTACCACAAGCCCCCCCCCCCCCCCCCAGCAGCATAACCCCTCAGATCCTGCAGCATCAGAGCCCCCCCAGCCCCCCCCCAGCCCCCCCCAGCAGCATAACCCCTCAGATCCAGCAGCCTCAGAGCCCCCCCAGCCCCCCCACCCCCCCCCCCAGCCACCCCCAGCAGCATAACCCCTCAGATCCAGCAGCCTCAGAGCCCCCCCAGCCCCCCCACCCCTCCCCCTGCCCCCCCCCAGCAGTATAACCCCCCTGATCCAGCAGCTTCCAGCTCTGCTCTCTGTTCCTCAGTCAGAGGCTGACTGGAGATCTGTCTCCCTCTGACTATCAGTTTGGGATTAGAAGGTGAAGATGTTTCTGGGAAGAGTGATTTTACTGCATAATGAACCGCTGTCACAAGGATACAGAGGAGATGACACCCAACACATGAAGTAGACTGGAAACAGACAGAAATACAGAGAAGTTTGGTGTAAATATGAATAAATGAATGCAGCTGACTACCGTGTATCTACTAGTGTTTAAATATGCCTGTAATCATGTGATCCCAGTTAAAGATGGTGTCACCCTGCAGAATGATCCGGATAAATTGCCCCACTTGGAAAATCAGTTAAAAGGAAGAATGCAGAAATCCCTGAAATACTAAAGAAGTCGATCCTGCCTGCTCATTGTGGTGAGGTGGGTTCTGGGACTCTTCACTGGGATAGCAAACAGCAGCTGCTGCTGGATAGAAACAAGTTTGAGAACATGAACGGTGATTTACAGAACATGTTGTTCTGCTGAGATCTTAACATTAACTTACCGGACATCTCAACATCTTCATTTGTTCTTTTGAGGAAAATTGCAGCTAGTTATCTTAGAGCAGGGTTCAATCCTGGTCCTCGAGGGCCGCTGTCCTGACTGTTTTAGATGTTTCCCTGCTCCAGCACACCTCCACAGAGCTTGATAACGATGCTTCATTAGAATCAGGTGTGCTGGAGCAGGGAAACATCTAAAACCTTCAGGACAGCGGCCCCTGAGGACCAGGATTGGACACCCCTGTCTTAGAACATTTGGACACATCATTTTTTAAATATATATAGTGATAATGTATTCTGTACTTCTGAGCTCCTCTTTATTTTGATGAAGGGGGTCGGGGGTCAAGGGGGGGTCTAATGAGGATGACGTCATCAGTCACCTGCTGGCTGCATTCTGAGACAGATAAAGATTGGAGCTGCTGTCAAATAAAACGAATAAAAATACAGAAATACAACAAATCAATCCCCCGGCGCACTGTGAATCCTCCCCGGGCTCCTGGTACTTCCACCCGGCCTCTCTACTCTTCTGAAGTCGCTCTGTCGGAAAGCACGCTGATTAATGCTGTGGACGTTTGTCCGCTTCTGAAATACATGCTTTAGTATTCCTCAATCAACACCTTAAGTTATAGTTGACACATTGATGACATTAACTGTCACTTGAAGTGGAAAATATGTCCTTGTCCTCACACACACTTAACCTGCAGAGGAAACAGGTGTTTAAAGTGTTTTGACAGCTTGGTGGGCTGCGCTGCCCCCTAGTGGAGAGATGTGAGCATCACAGGTGCAGCTCAGTCACTCAGGTAGAACCAGAGAAGAGGGCCCTCCAGAGCAACTAAATTAAAAAATGTCTTAGATAAATGTGGTTTCAACCTTTCAACATCAAATAAACGCAACCTCAAATTATTTTTTCGTTGAACATTTCTAAACTTTATTTTTCCCCACAGGAAGTGAAAGGGGAGATTCCTACAGTAGAGTCCTCTCTTAACACACATAAAGGATGCAAACTTATTTTCCAACCTTTCAAAACTGTTTCTCACACCCCCCCCCCCCCCCCCCCGCCCCAATACAACTTTTTTTTTCAAACCGTTGTTCCATCAGATGCAACACTTCTAGTTTCAGTTTTGTAGAGAATATAAGAATGTGTGCTTGTTAAACCCACATCTTGGTTCATCTCTTACTGGTCATATCGTGCATCTCTGTGGTCACCACATCCTCCCTTCACTACATAAAAACCAGATCAGAGACAAGGAGAGAGAGACAAGGTGGCGCAGCAACATAGGAGAAGCAACATATGACAATACCATAGAGATCAAATAAGCATCAGTGTGTTAGCATCTAACCACGCACCCTAAGACCAGCAGCATCGCTAAGATCACTGCAACACTGCATCACATCCAAGGAAGACATGATGTTCCACTGGATCAGTTTGGGAGTCTTATCTGCTCTTCTCTGTCTGAGCCTTGGTGAGTGTTTTCCTGCCACAGACAGCTGGTGTGTGTGTGTCTGTGAGTGTGTGTGTCCCAGACAGTGTGTGTGTGTGTGTCTGTGAGTGTGTGTGTCCCAGACAGCGTGTGAGTGTGTGTCTGTGAGCGTGTGTGTCCCAGACAGTGTGTGTGTGTGTGTCTGTGAGTGTGTGTGTGTCCCAGACAGTGTGTGAGTGTGTGTCTGTGAGCGTGTGTGTGTCCCAGACAGCGTGTGAGTGTGTGTCTGTGAGCGTGTGTGACCCAGACAGTGTGTGTGTGTGTGTGTTAGTTCAACAGTTTGTTGTCCTCCTGAAGGTGAGAGTGCAGAGATCATCGGAGGACAGGAAGTGACCCCTCACTCTCTGCCCCACATGGCTCTCCTGCTGAACAAGAAAGGCGCCCCCGTCTGTGGAGGAACCCTCATCGACCCCCAGTGGGTCCTGACTGCTGCCCACTGCCTAGAGTACGGCCCATCACAGCTGGAGAGCTTCCTCTCCTGTTCCAACTGTTCTGCTGTTATTACAAAGTGCTCAGTTTGACTACTGTAGCAGATGAAACCCTGATGCTATGCTTTAGTGAATAATCCTCTTCACATCATGAGTCTGTGTCTTAAAGAGCCTCTGATGTCTGTTCATTCTGCAGCATTAAGAAGGTGACTCTTGGGGTTCATAATTGGAAAAAAAAGGAGAAGGAAAGTCAGGTTATGACGGTGAAGAAGACTTTTACTCTGTGTTATGACAAAGAAGAAAAGGTCAACGACATCATGCTTCTGAAGGTAAGAACAGCAGAATATGGGAGTATGGGATGGTATGTTTGGGATCTTTTATACTTATTCAGAAAATCAGGAAGTCAAACCTTCCTAAAACAGTGTTTCACATCTGATCCTGAACAGAAAATAACTTTGACTAACTTTGTTTCTCAGCTGAATAAGAAAGTGAAGATCACCACGTATGTGAACCCCCTGCCAGTACCAAGTCAGGCTTTGGATGTTCCTGCTGGTACGACTTGCCTGGTTGCAGGATGGGGAGCTACTAAGAACCAGGGAAGCATGTCTGATGTCCTCAGATCAGTGAATGTTACCGTCCTCGACAGGGTGAAGTGTAACACACAAAACTTCTACAACTATAAACCTCTTATCACCAACAACATGATATGTGCTGGTTCTGAGGGTAAAGACACCTGTCAGGTAACTAAATATCACCACAGTATATTGTATATAAGTCAATCATTTGTTAATATAATATTTGTATGTTGAAATCTTGATTTTATGTGAGAAAGAGGAGCTGATTGTGGTTGTTGTGTGTTTCAGGGGGACTCTGGAGGCCCGCTGGTGTGCGGGGGGGTGCTAAGGGGGGTCACGTCCTTCGGTCATAAATGTGGGCTCAAAACCAAGCCTGGAGTTTACACACTTCTTACAAAAAAATACTTAGACTGGATCAAAAAGACTATAAATTAACTGATATTTGAGACTCTGTGAAACATTTTGAATAATTGTCGCTATTTTGATTGATATGATGGATTATTCATTGTAAAAGTTTAATAAAAGTGTTTTGCACAAAAATCGCATTTACATGTATTCATTTAGCAGACGCTTTTATCTAAAGCAGCTTCCAAGAGAGTTTTTCTAAAGAGCATCAGTCACTGATCATAATAAAAGAATCCCCAAACATAGCTGGTAGTCAGATTATGAAACATACATCATGTGAAACCAAACAAGTGCCAAAAGGAAGAACCACAAGAGCACTCAGTTAAACAAGTCACACACACACACACACACCTTCTGATGATCATCTGAAAGACGAGACGCACGTTTGTGTTAAAGTTTCGCTTCTCAGATAAAAGAAGGTCGAGTCAGATTCTGGCTCATCTGAGACCCCTGGGTTCACCACTTCCTGTCTATCAGAACACTGAACACATGCATTTCAAACTCCAGTTACGCAATAGGTTAGCCTGTCAGCCTACCGACCAATCAGAAACCAACCTGACACGACAAACTCTTAACACATAACCTCTCAACTTGTAAATACTGGGAAATCTATCTGTAAAAAGATTTTCATTGTCTAGGCATCTTTACAAATATTATGATTATGCTGTGAGAAATCATCTCACATTTATATTGAATCAAATGTGAATAGACGTATAGTACATGACCCTGGTTCCTGTAGGGTTCTTCATCAGGGTTCTTCATCAGGGTTCTTCCTCTGGCCATGTTCTCTAAGGTGACTGCAGCCTCAACAACGTCAACTAAATGATTGTGTTTTCAGATTTCAAATCCAGTTGAACTTGTTTGGAGTATAAATGGCTCATCAAGTACGACTTGTTATTTTAAGACATCTTATCAAGTGAAGTTCACTAACCGGAACAGCAGCTGTATTTACCACG
>CM059309.1:9345000-9352500 GCA_030340665.1 Neosalanx taihuensis | reverse complement strand
TAGATCTGTCTGTTACTCAAACACACACACACACACACACAGTGAGTAGATCTGTCTGTTACTCACACACACACACACACACACACACTCACACACACACACACACACACACACTCACACACACACACACACACAGTGAGTGTATCTGTCTATTACTCACAGACACACAGCCTCCTTCAGGTCGTCCATGTATTTGCACGTGCCATGGATGCAGTATGTGAGGTGGGAGGAGCCACAGGGGTCAGAGGTGACGATGGACGTGTGACCAGCTGAGGTCAGAGGTGAGTGACCAGCTGAGGTCAGAGGTGAGTGACCAGCTGAGGTCAGAGGTGAGTGACCAGCTGAGGTCAGAGGTGAGTGACCAGCTGAGGTCAGAGGTGAGTGACCAGCTGAGGTCAGAGGTGAGTGACCAGCTGAGGTCAGAGGTGAGTGAGGGCCCGTACTGTTGGATGACAGCCAGGTGGTGTGCTGTGAGTCAGGCTGGAGGGCAGTGGTGTGCTGTGAGTCAGGCTGGAGGGCAGTGGTGTGCTGTGAGTCAGACTGGAGGGCAGTGGTGTGCTGTGAGTCAGGCTGGAGGGCAGTGGTGTGCTGTGAGTCAGACTGGAGGGCAGTGGTGTGCTGTGAGTCAGACTGGAGGGCAGTGGTGTGTTTGTTGTCATGTCTGTTCCTCCTCTTCCCTTTTCTTCTCATCCTCCTCTCTTCCTCCTCGCTCATCTGGAGCGCTGCAGCGAAACATCACAAGTTCATCAAGTCAGTTTACGTTGTTGATGATTGGTTAGAGGGTGATAAGCTTCAGTAAGACAGAGAGGATGATTGGTTAAAGGGTGATGAGCTTCAGTAAGACAGAGAAGATGATTGGTTAAAGGGTGATGAGCTTCAGTAAGACAGAGAAGATGATTGGTTAAAGGGTGATGAGCTTCAGTAAGACAGAGAAGATGATTGGCCACCTGTGTCGTGAGTGGATGCTTCTCCATGAGTTCCTGAGAGTTCCTCTTCCAGTTCGACCTCACCCACCATCCTCATCACCTCTCCTGAGGTCACGACCCCTGTGACCCTGCCCAGGCCAGGGGAGAAGGTGACAGCAGATCCCAGGGCAGCTGGTGGACTGCAGACTACACACACACACAGCACACACACACCCCCACACACAGACCCACACACACACACACACAGACCCACACCCTCCAATCAGAAACCCGCACCCAGAACACTACAACACTGCTCCAATCTGAACACAGAGCAACACAATCAAAATACACAAAGACGGATATCAAAAATATCACAACCAACTCACAACCAACCTAACCAACCTAACCACATGTAGAACATTCCAGTTGTACCAACCCGATGTGAAAGCAGTAGACTACCGTCACACCAAACCAGTTATAACAAAAGCCCCATTTCAACACAAGACACACTACTAGAGCAGGACACCATATATCACAGCCCTGGTCATGCATTCAGACTGTTTCTATACACTGTGAACAGATCAACATAATAGACATTCGCAAATGAGTGTCTCTGTCTCTGTCTCTGTCTCTGTCTCTGTCTCTCTCTCTCTCTCTCTCTCTCTCTCTCTCTCGCCTTATACACACAGCTCCCATTACATTTAAGATTAAGTTGAATTGAGCAGACATGAAAGACTGAGCTGTAACTCTCAGAGGGACAGACAGTGACTTACCCAAACACAGCAGAGAGGTTAGGATGAGAGGGTTCATATCCAGGGAGAGGTGCTGTTTGACTGCTGGGACCTGAGTTCCAACCTGCTAGTGACCGAGTGTGTGTGTGTGTGTTCTGAACCTGCTTCCTCTCACCTCTTGGGTGGAGTGAAGCTTTTATAACGCCCGCCTCTCCAACAAGGGTGTGTGTGTGTGTGTGTGTGTGTGTGTGTGTGTGTGTGTGTGTGTGTGTGTGTGTGTGTGTGTGTGTCTGAGGGTGCAGTAGGCAGCAGAAATCGTATTTAAAGCATGTGTGAGTGTAAAGCCGTGTTAATGTGTGTAAGGGTGTGATCCCTACTGTGAAGACCCTCAGGGCAGGGTTAACATGCTCCAGTATTGGAAGGCTCACAGACCTCCTAGCATGCTCGCTCTCTCTCTCTCTGTCTCTGTCTCTCTCTCTCTCTCTCTGTCTCTCTCTCTCTCTCTCTCTGTCTCTCTCTCTGTCTCTGTCTCTCTCTCTCTGTCTCTGGGCAGCTTCCCACACACCTGATTCTAATGCCTGTTCGTTACCAGGATTCTTCAGAGTTAGATAACAGCCCATTCATTAGAATCAGGTGTGTTGGAGCAGGAAAACATCTCAAACCTGCAGGACATGTGGGCCCTGAGGACCAGGGAAACATCTCAAACCTGCAGGACATGTGGGCCCTGAGGACCAGGGAAACATCTCAAACCTGCAGGACATGTGGGCCCTGAGGACCAGGGAAACATCTCAAACCTGCAGGACATGTGGGCCCTGAGGACCAGGGTTGGGGACCACTGATATACACTGATTGTCGATGGCCAGGTCATGTCTGTGATCAGGACTGTATCAATGGTCCACCCTTACTAGATACACACCCTCACACATGGCTTCATATTATTGTGTGTGCAGTTACCACACCTCTGTATTGATTGGAAGGGGTTTTCTTTAAGAGATTTCAGTTTTTAACATAGTTGATGTAGAAACACTATCTTGGCTGAGAATGCAATGAACACTTTCAGGAATGTGATACTGGTTTCGTACCACATAAGATTATTTTAACAATGACAGAGATAAGATATTTCTTGCATTACATAGCACATTCTTCTTTATATAAACAACATACTTATCACAATAACTATTTTAAAACGACTCAAATCAATTTTTTCCACTAACTTTAACCATAACCCTAACTGTTATGTGACAGGGTTTAGACAGGAATGAGGCAGATATAACAAAACATTGTGTTTTGGTTGATGTGATGGAGGAGGTTATCTTGAGTCTGCTGCATAACTTCAGTCTGTGTCTATGAATGGAAAACATGAGGAGCATCTCTGAAGGACCTCGTTTGCAGAACAGAGGCTCCTGTCCCAGGCAGCCTGACGAAGAACTCAGCCATCATCAGAAGGTCAAAGTTTGGACCGTGTTGGGATGTTGTTGATGTTGTTGGTGGAACATCAGCAACCTGATTTTAATGAATGGTCATTATGAGGCTTCCACAGAGCTTGATAACAACACATTCATTAGAATCAGGTGTGATGGAGCCAGGAAACATCTAGAACCTTCAGGACAGCAGCCCTCGAGGACCGGAATCGCCCACCCCTGTTTTAAATGTTTCCCTGGTCCTCAGGGCCCACTGTCCTGCATGTTCTAGATGTTTCCCTGCTCCAACACACCTAATTCAAATTAATGGGTTGTTATCTAACTCTGAAGAATCATGGTAACGAACATGCATTATAATCAGGTGTGTTGGACCAGGGAAACATCTAGAACATGCAGGACAGGGCCCTGAGGACCAGGGATGGGGAGCGCTGGTCTCTCTAATGGGTGTTGGTCTACGTGTCTCTGCATAGGTGAGAGTTCCTGTGGAGGCAGGTGTGATGAGATGCTGTTCAACTCTCTTCAACACCTCTGCAAAGGACCCTGTCTGTGTCTACCAATATAATACAGTGTCAAAAAAAGACTGTCTACAAGTTTGGCTGAAGGTTTGTTCACTTATTAACTTGGATCATTCCTTTAAGGGTACTTAGTTGGATGTTAAGACAAGGGTCGTTAACTCTTGTCCCTGTTTAAATGGCCCAAGGAAGTGAAGTTACTGTATTTATTAACCTTTTCCAGGTTAGCATGCACAGTGCGTGAAGTCAGAAAACATGATTGGAATTCAAGCTCAGGGTTTGTGCATCTGTGTGTGTGTGTGTGTGTGTGTGCATCTGCATTCTAGCAGAAGTTACAGAGGGGATGCAACTTATATCAGGCTGTTTTTTCACCTTATATAATGTGCACCCCCTCCCCTAAGGCTCTCTACTGCCATCTAGTGTTCTGTGTGTTCAGTCTAAGATAACATGAACATCCACATGTGTGTTATTATGTGTTGTTGTCAGCAGATTACATCATGTTAGAGGTTTGTGGGTGAGGATCTAAAACAGGTTGATTAGTTGTCTGGTTATCCTGCAACGCTTTTATCAACGACACAAATACAGCACTAATAACACAGCACTAATAACACAGTGATATAGCACCCCCTGCTGGTCACTACATGGAGTTGAGCTCTGTGATTCTGTGATGGAGATTCAGCTCATTACATTTACATTTCAGCTCATTGATCCTGTTGTGAACAAAAACAAAGAGAATTTAGGTAAAAAAAAAAAGTTTACTAAAAAACACACATTAAATACGTTTCCACAATTATTTAATTTAGATAATAAATATCCCATATTTTTCAAGCCCAAACATGGAAAAGTATGAAGAGAAATACTTTAAAGAAAAAATACAATTTCTGTTTATTTTCATGATGACGATGATGATGGTGGTGATGATGATGGTGGTGATGATGATGATGGTGGTGATGATAATGATGATGATGGTGGTGATGATGATGATGATGGTGATGATAATGATGGTGATGGTGGTGATGATGAAGGCTCCACGTCCTTCAGACTGAATTCTGGGAGCTGTATGGTTTATAAGGTGGTGTTTTACACCTGAATAAACATACATCACACTTCATTATTTACCCTGACAAAGAAGAAAAAAAACCAGGTTCACAGTAAAGAAGGTTTAAGTCGACCGTCACGGCAAGGGATTCGAACCAGGCGCTAATGTGGTCATGTGATCGTACCGTTTCCTGAGACAGCAGAAGACAGCGATCCCTAGGAAGCCTAGCAGGAAGGCCACGCCCAGAACCATCCCAATCACCTCTTCAGTCCCTGAGCCAGACTGGATGGAAGGCGAGTCAGTGGGCGGATTATAAAACACACAGCGGTCTTTTGTGTAGCCCGGCAGACACCTGTGAACGAATCAAATACACCCTCGTCAGAACCTGAACGTCCTTCGTTATTCCTCTCCCTGACCCACAGGCTCATCACTCACTGGCAGGATGGCTCGTCCCTGTCTTGTGGGTACATGCACTGTCCATGTACACAGTAGTTAGCGTGTTCTTCCCTGCATGGTCTGGACATCTTCAGAGCTCGTGGCTCCACCTCACCTCCTGTAAACAACACACAGGGTAAAGAAGACAGTTGCCTCAGCAGGAACTCTGAAAGTCAGATGATCCGCAGAGAATACTGACACCTAACATGATGGTACATGTCCTGTACAGCTGAAATGTGAAACCCATTATCAGAAGAAAAGAAGGCTTGAGGTTGTTTTTTGGCAGCGTACCGTTGAGCGTGTGCATGGGTGCTGGGCCGGCCGGGTGAGGTGTTGGTGAGGTGAGGTCACCAGAGTGTTCAGATGCTCGTACTGCTGTGATGAGGATCAGTACTGCCGTCCAGCAGAACATGGCTGTCACAAGCAGGAGGAACACACAGATGCTCACTTTCTTACTGTCTTACTTGCTGTCGTCATTCGTTGTTTTGAACCACCAGCGCAAAATGATCATTCAGAGTTTCATGTTCTGAAGACTGGCAGTCATTCATAATCTTCAAAGAGTTTAAATAACATTTAATTTCATGTTCTCCTCGATGAGTGATAAGCCTACCCCCCCCCCCCTCTCTCTCTCTCTGTTTGATGACACCTACCTTTCTGCATGTTAGTCTGGTGTTGGGCTGTCATGGTGTCTGTGTTGGGGGGCTTCTGGTCCTTCCACCTGCTGGTTTGGACTTCTCCTTGGTGTTCCTGCTGCAGCTTGGTGAGGCTGGTTCTACTCTCAGCTTTTATACCTGGTACATCTCAGAGATAGCTCCAACAACCAATAGGAGGACTGGAATGTTTCTGAAAGCATTTTTTTCCCCCTCTCTTACAAGGTTCATGAATGCTTCCTGTTCTCTATCTTACACCCTCTTTACATGCAGGGACAGCTCAGGAAGAGGGGGTGTGTGTGTGTGTGTGTGAGAGAGATGTGTGTGATGTGCGTGTTTGAGGCGTGTCAGGTCTTACTGGATGTGTCTGAGGTGTGTGTGTGTGTGTGTGTGTGTGTGTGTGTGTGTGTGTGAGGTATGTGAGAGGGAGGCTGCCCAGGGGTGCTTTCACAGAAAGCATATCTGAACATCCATCCACTTCCGGTGTTACTTCAACAGTGATGTGGTCGTCTCCATGGCAGCTGTGTGATATTATGGGCTGCGAGGGTCGGCTGTTCACCAGAAAAGAAGTCTGAGAGAGGACCAGAGGTTCTATAAAGCAGGATCAAGACTGATGGGTTCCATTCATAATAACTGTTTTGCACTTCTGGTTGGATGCTAACTGTATTTCGTTGCCCTGGGCTTGTACCTGTGTAATGACAATAAAGTTGAATCTAATCTAATCTAATTTAATTCTAACAGAACTTGCTACTCTTAGTAATCAGTCATTAAACCGACTGTTTTCATCTTAAAGTGAATGTTCAAGGTGGTTTTCTTTATGTTAAACATGACTGTACAACCACTCGCTCAGGGGTCTCCAACCCTGGTCCTCAGGGGCCACTGTCCTGACAGTTCTAGATGTTTCCCTGCTCCAGCACACCTGATTCTGATGAATTGTCATTATTCAGAGTCAGAATATTTTATAAATCCCTGAGGGGAAACTCTTTAATTATAAGGCTTCCACAGAGCGTGATGATTACCCATTCATTAGAATCGGGTGTGCTGGAGCAGAGAAACATCTAAAACCTTCAGGACTCTTAAGGTTGCCTAACCCTGAACTAGGCTCTTACTGACACGCACACTGACCTCATCAAGGTCTGACGACATTGAGGAAATAACCTAAAGAGGTTAGAAAAGATTAACGGACACAGCAGGTCATTTCACGCATAAACCCTATATTCAGTCTCTTTTCTAGACAATCAAGTTCATATTCAAACTGAGCACAAGTTTTAGTAGAAAAAACACAAATCACAAAAATCTTCAATAAAATTAGTAAAGAATCTCAATAAATAAATAAATACCCAAATAAATAATAATCAACAAAACAAACGGTCAGCATTCAAGGAAGCATTCAGAGTTCTGGAACAGAACCGGCTCATCCAAACCCAGAGGATGATCTGCTAACTCACTGCTGCTTGTGTGTGTGTGTGTGTGTGTGCTGTGTGTGTGTGTGCTGTGTGTGTGCTGTGTGTGTGTGTGCTGTGTGTGTGCTGTGTGTGTGTGTGCTGTGTGTGTGCTGTGTGTGTGCTGTGTGTGTGTGTGCTGTGTGTGTGCTGTGTGTGTGCTGTGTGTGTGTGTGTGTGTGTGTGTGCGCTGTGTGTGCTGTGTGTGTGTGTGTGTGTGCTGTGTGCTGTGTGTGCGCTGTGTGTGTGTGTGTAAGGGACTCCTCAGTGGGTCAGGGCATTTCTGGCTGCTGTTACAGTGTTCTTCATTAGCATAGCCACTGTCACAGGCCCCACCCCTCCAGGAACAGGTGTGATGAAGC
>CM059309.1:9312500-9342500 GCA_030340665.1 Neosalanx taihuensis | reverse complement strand
ATCATACGGCACTTTACAATAGTCACAAACCCACATAGCACTCTAGACCAAGCACATAGCAATATTGAAGAATCACACATCTACACAAGCATATGATGGTGAACAATAGAACTACAATATCGTGTGGTAATGGACTACAAATATGGCCTATTCTCGCCTTCCAGGCGCTTGATAATGGGACACGCATACAACGGCTCACTCATTAGGAACGCGCATACAATAATTAACACACTCTGTTACCTCATGGGTAACAAAAAGGACCACAATTCATACTTAAAAGAGACGAGTTCATCAATAAACTGCCAGTCTGTCTTTCCCTTAGTATTTGATTGTGTCCCTCGCTGATTGTTCAATGCCACATAGCACACCTAATAACCTCCTAACTGTCCCTTGACATTGTCAAAGTATCCCTCACTTGTTTCAAACCCACTTTACCCTTAAAAGTTGGTCTCCCGCATAAAGCCTTTGACCCTAGTACATTGTGACCGCCCACCTACTGTGCTTGGTCTAAATGAAAAAAACAACCCAACACCGAAACGTAATAAAACTTACATTTATAGGTAAAACGAAAACAAAAAGAAATCAACTAAAGTTTTGAAACACATTATCATTTACACACGCCTAATTGGTTCACCCCTGGTCTGTACCCAGGAAAACCATAAACTGATCAAGAATATGGGTTATGTCCAACATAATATTACTTCCTTCCCAATACTTTCTGGCGACCAGGGTTCCTGTCCGCTGTCAGTGTCGTAGACCCCTGTACAGGACAAAGTAAAGAATGCGAGCCCTCTAATGACCCCAGACTTTACTAAACCAATGTCTAATCCTCCTGTTGAGGCCTATCAGAGTATAGTTTCAACTAAGGTCTCTAGTTGTAACTAACACATTATCATTTACACACACGCACACCTAATTGGTTCACCCCTGGTCTGTACCCAGGAAAACCATACTCTCTGTCGACGATCCTTTTCCTCAGATCAAGAATATGGGTCATGTCCAACATAATATTACTTCCTTCCCAATACTTTCCAGTGACCAGGGTTCTTGTCCGCTATCAGTGTCGTAGACCCCTGACCAAGACAAAGTAAAGATGACGAGTCATCTAATGACCCCCAACTTCACTAAACCAATGTCTAATTTAAGTGTCCTCCTGTTGAGGCCTAGCAGACTCTAGTTTGCTAAGACCAGACTGTCAACTGAACGTCACAATAAAAGTTCTTTAAAGGATTTACGTTACCAGTATCGCAGAGGGACAGCAGGCACACCAAGAGTAAAGCAGTCCGTGAAAGGGGTTTTAGAAAAAGGATCCCCATACCTTTTAGTTTTGTGCACCACGGGTTCTGCTTTACACTGGTGCTGCCGTAGGTCCCCCCCGGATCCAGTGCCGCAATCCTGCCGCCGACAACACCAATTGTTGAAGAAAGTGTTTTGTCCGTCTCTTCATAAACGGAGTGACAGTTCAGTTGAGTTCTGGGTTAAATACGTATTTAACAACCTGCAGATTGGGAGAGAAATGACCAGACCTCTGGCAACAAAATGAAGTTTAGGTCTCAATCATGGCTCTCTCCCGGACAAAGGCAAGAGAGCATTCTTTTATAGGGCACAAGAATGTAAACATAGATAGTGACAGTCAGGCGGTAATGACGTTACAACAGTCTTCATAGAAGGTGTGTTCAGTAGTGATTAATATAAGTACACAGGATATCTAATTTCTTCCACAGTCACAAGGTAACTCTGACTGCTAGGTGTGTGTGTGTCAGTGTGTGTGTGTGTGTCAGTGTGTGTGTGTGTGTGTGTGTGTGTGTGTGTCAGTGTGTGTGTGTGCGAATTAAGATTTTGGAGAGCAGGAATGAAGGACAAGTCATAGCAAAACCTCCTGAAATCCACATACCTGAACTGATCCATTCAGACCCACTCACTGCTCTGGTGCCAACGCAGCACACAGTTCAAACAAACACTTAACAAACAAACTAAAGGGCCCTTCCAAAGAGAATTTGATATTCAAATGTATTTTACGCAATAACTTCCTGCCTTTTGTCTGACCTTCCTTTCTAAAACAAGAGTGAGGATCTGGAGTGAGAGCATGTTGGTGACAGATCAGATTCAGATCAGTTCCAGTCCAGTTGAACTGCTAAGCATTCAAACAGAACCCACAGACTGATGTGATGATTGGCTTATCTGACTCTGTTAGGAAGACATAAACAATCATCTACTGCAGTGTTCTCAGAAAAATCCCACAACTCAACACCCAGAACATACACCTCTCCCCCCACCTCCCTCCCTCCCTCCCCCCCCTGCCTCCCACCCGATCCCATCCCTCCCTCCCTCCCCCCCCGATCCCACCCCCCCCCCCCCCCCCCCCCGATCCCATCCCTCCCTCCCTCCCTCCCCCCCCCATCCCTCCCTCCCTCAGCTTTCTGACCTCTACAAGGTGTTGCAACACAGTCTAGTGTTCCAGCATCAGTCTACTGCTTCCAGAGAATTTCATATTGCAAAAGTGGTTTTTAATTTTCTTGTGCAATATGATCGACATTAGTATTAATGACTCTCACATACATTGTCTCACACACACACAGTCTCTCACACACACTCAGCCTCACACACTCAGTCTCACACACATACACACACTCAGCCTCTCACACACACACACACACACACAGCCTCACCTCCAGGCCTCTCGTGGCTGCCATCAGAGTGCAGCAGCATGGCGATGGGCATCCCAACATTCTTGGAGCGTCCGGCCACCAGAACATTCTTTCCTTTGGTCTGAATACCTGAGCCAATCACAGGGACACACACAGTAACACACACACCGTCACACACACACCGTCACACACACACCGTCACACACACACACCGTCACACACACACCGTCACACACACACCGTCACACACACACCGTCACACACACACCGTCACACACCGTCACACACACACACCGTCACACACACACCGTCACACACACACCGTCACACACACACACCGTCACACACACACACCGTCACACACACACCGTAACACACACACCGTCACACACACACCGTCACACACCGTCACACACACACACCGTCACACACACACCGTAACACACACACCGTCACACACATACACCGTCACACACACACCGTCACACACACACCGTCACACACACACACCGTCACACACACACCGTAACACACACCGTCACACACACCGTCACACACCGTCACACACACACACCGTCACACACACACCGTCACACACACCGTCACACACACACACACCGTAACACACACCGTAACACACACCGTCACACACACACACCATCACACACACACCGTCACACACACCGTCACACACCGTCACACACACACACCATCACACACACACCGTCACACACACCGTCACACACCGTCACACACACCGTCACACACACATCGTTACATGTGATTCAGATGACTTCCTCAAGGAGAAACATTCAGTTTTTAAACAGTCTGATACTGCCACCTAGTGGACAACATGCTAAGCTGCTCTGACCTGCTCTATAGAGGATCTACCACACAGCAGCTGCTCTGACCTGCTCTATAGAGGATCTCCCACACAGCAGCTGCTCTGACCTGCTCTATAGAGGATCTCCCACACAGCAGCTGCTCTGACCTGCTCTATAGAGGATCTACCACACAGCAGCTGCTCTGACCTGCTCTATAGAGGATCTCCCACACAGCAGCTGCTCTGACCTGCTCTATAGAGGATCTACCACACAGCAGCTGCTCTGACCTGCTCTATAGAGGATCTCCCACACAGCAGCTGCTCTGACCTGCTCTATAGAGGATCTCCCACACAGCAGCAGGTGTGGCCGGCACCATGGCTCTCTGGTCCAGGCACAGCTTCCCAATGTTCACGATATGGAACCCATCCACATCCTTCTCTGGGGCGATGGCGTTACACACTGCACGCTCGCTAATATGACCTGAAGAGAGACGCACATTCACTAGAGTCAGCGAGGCTCACCTGGTAGAGGCAGCTGAACTAGAGTCAGCGAGGCTCACCTGGTAGAGGCAGCTGAACTAGAGTCAGTGAGGCTCACCTGGTAGAGGCAGCTGAACTAGAGTCAGTGAGGCTCACCTGGTAGAGGCAGCTGAACCAGCAGGCCGCTGATCTTCCAGTCTCTGTTCATTTTGTCGATCAATTCCAGCAGCTCATCTTGAGACACAGAGCTGGACCTTAGAACTGTGTCACTGGAGATACCTGCACACACACACACACACACACACTGTGTCACTGGAGATACCTGCACACACACACACACACACACACACACACTGTGTCACTGGAGATACCTGCACACACACACACACACACACACTGTGTCACTGGAGATACCTGCACACACACACACACACACACATACTGTGTCACTGGAGATACCTGCACACACACACACACACACACACACACACACACACACACACACACTGTGTCACTGGAGATACCTGCACACACACACACACACACACACATACTGTGTCACTGGAGATACCTGCACACACACACACACACACACACACACACACACACACACACACACTGTGTCACTGGAGATACCTGCACACACACACACACACACACACACACACACACACACACACTGTGTCACTGGAGATACCTGCACACACACACACACACACACACACACACACACACACACTGTGTCACTGGAGATACCTGCACACACACACACACACACACACACACACACATACTGTGTCACTGGAGATACCTGCACACACACACACACACACACACACACACACACACACACATACTGTGTCACTGGAGATACCTGCACACACACACACACACACACACTGTGTCACTGGAGATACCTGCACACACACACACACACACACACACACACATACTGTGTCACTGGAGATACCTGCACACACACACACACACACACACACACACACACACACACACACACACACTGTGTCACTGGAGATACCTGCACACACACACACACACACACACACACACACACACATACTGTGTCACTGGAGATACCTGCACACACACACACACACACACACACACACACACACACACACACACACATACTGTGTCACTGGAGATACCTGCACACACACACACACACACACACACACACACACACACACACACACACACACACATACTGTGTCACTGGAGATACCTGCACACACACACACACACACACACACACACACACACACACACACACACACATACTGTGTCACTGGAGATACCTGCACACACACACACACACACACACACTGTGTCACTGGAGATACCTGCACACACACACACACACACACACACACATACTGTGTCACTGAAGATACCTGCGCACACACACACACACACACACACACACACACATACTGTGTCACTGGAGATACCTGCACACACACACACACACACACACACACACATACTGTGTCACTGAAGATACCTGCGCACACACACACACACACACACACATACTGTGTCACTGAAGATACCTGCACACACACACACACACACTGTGTCACTGAAGATACCTGCACACACACACACACTGTGTCACTGGAGATACCTGCACACACACACACACACACTGTGTCACTGGAGATACCTACACACACACACACACACACTTCTCTCTCTGCTGTCGCTATACTCCAGGCGGCCAGCAGAGGGCAGTGTAACAGCAGGCACAGCTCTGTTGGTTAAGCGGCTTGTTACCATGGATATATTATCTTGTTACTGGTTCATCAGCAGTGCCTCTGGTCTGGAACATAATCCAACATAAACACAAAGTGACACTTCCTGACACACACCCAGCACGCTGGCTGCTCTGGTCTTGTTCCGGACGTAGGTGCGGCTCGCGGGGTCGTCCCCCACTAACAGGACCCCCAGATGGGGCCTCATGTTCCCCTGGAACACCAGATCCTCCACCTCGCGCTGGATCTCTCTGTGGATCTGCCGCGCGAGCTCCGTCCCCGAGAGAACCACCGCTGCACGTCTGCAGAGGGAAACCATGACAACAAGGCGAATACACACAGATCCCACATTGAACTCTTCATCATATCTGACACAAGATAAAAGGCGCTAACAACAGGCTTTATCTTTAGCACACTGCGCGTGATCAAACTGTCCCATTATAACAGCAGGTGAAGCTCATCAACCTTGACTCGTATTACAGAACTGCTTTACAACTAGCTGCTGCTGCACTGCAAACTGCTGCACTGCAAACTGCTGCTGCACTGCAAACTGCAAACTGCTGCACTGCATGCTGCTGCACTGCAAACTGCAGTGATTGCAACTGCAAACTGATTAGAAAACCAAAACAACTGAACTCCTGTCCCCAAACCATCCTCCCATTGCTGCACCTGCCCCCCAGGACGCCGTTAGCACGCGCCCACATCATCATCATGACACACGTGACGGGTACCCCTGCACCCCCGCCCACTCCCCCCCACCTCCCCATCTGCCCCCTCGCTGCTGCCCCCCTACCTCCAGCCTGACAGGTGCAGGTGTCTCCGCTGACAGCCGGAGGTCCTGTGTGTCTTCAGGGGGACAGAGGGCAGCTTTAGGGAGGATCCGGGACAGACACGCAGAGAGGAGCGCAGCAGCGGGGAGGACGCCGCCATGTTGGACTGTCACATTATGGTGGAGCGGCAGCGGGGATGAAAGGGTTAAAGTCGCATAACATTAGGGGAAATAAAAACCAAGATCTAAGTAAATAATCATTAATCATGTTCTAATAGTTAATGTGAATACAAAACCATAATATATTTCCATCATGTAATTTTCCTCATATTCCAGATATATCTTTATATTCCAAATTGTCTTATCTTTCATCTTTATTTCGGGAGTTTTTTCTTTATTGTATTCGGTTTGTCTACTTGTTACATTATGACTGTTATTCAGTGCTATATTACTTATCAAACCAACACACACGAGATTAAAACAAAAATCCGTTTTTAGAAAAGGGTTTGTTGTTATTATGTATAACGTGAGATATCCATCATGTAAGGATATCATCAGAACACAGTAAAGTACAGCAGGAACACATGAATATATAATAAATCCTAGTTAATGAACAGATGATGATAGAAGATGAACTGATGAACATGAATACATGAAATCCCATCTGAAGTTAATGATGACGCGAGGCTGTGCTGCTGCCCTCTGCTGGAGGAGCTGTGGAACTGCTGCGTTACAAAGATCAGGCACATAACAGGGATTTTCCTTTGGGTTTGTCTGGTTCTGGTTTCCATTGTGGGTTTGTCTGGTTCTGGTGGATGATAAGTGTCTTGGTGTTTAACTTAGAGATGAATATTGTCTCCTGGGAGACTGCTGACAGTAAAGGTTTACATTACATCTAGCAGACGCTCTTACGCTTACTGTAAGTGACTTACAGTAAGTACAGGGACATTCCCCTCTGAGGCAAGTAGGGTGAAGTGCCTTGCCCAAGGAAACAACGTCATGCTGACACAGCCGGGATTCGAACCAGGGACCTTCTGATCACTAGCCTGAAGCCCCACCCACTCAGCCACCTGCCTCCTGAGATCCAGGCCTGTTACCAAACCAGAACCATCTACCACCGTCTGACCAGTCAGCACTATTATGGGATGTTTGGTCCCCATGGCAGTGACAGCACAGTGATCTGCTCTTGGGGCCCCCTTATGGACAGTAAAGGTATTGCTACCTTTTGAGTGAGCATGCAACTCAGGCTAATTCAAGTCATGTGATGTGTTACTGTAATATCTACCCACCATGACCAAACAAGGTCTGGCATTATAAGATAAGGGTAAATCAACAAAGATTACTCAACAAATAGGGTTTATAAAACCTTCATTTGATTCAAATAATTACATAAATGGGTGTATTACACTTAATCAATCGCTGAGTGAATCGATTCAGCAAGGGTTAATGAGACTAATTAATAGAAATGACGTCATACCAGTCTGATTGCCTGTGGGAGATGTAGTCTTTCCTCCCCACAGTGGACTACAGTGAGAGGATCGTACAGGGGGAAGCACTGCAGCACACATGGGATCAAAACAATCGCCTCATTGTGCAAGTTTAGAAGTGTACAAGCCTGTAGTGATGCGTGTGTTTGCACTTCCAAAACTGGTTAAGGAGTCATGTGGCGTAGTTGGTAAGGGAGTCAGGCTAGTAATCAGAAGGTTCCCTGCTCGAGCCCTGGCTGTGTTAACATGAGGCTGTGTCTTTGGGCAAAGCACTTCACCCTACTGTCCTCAGGGGGGAATGTCCCTGTACTTACTGTGAGTCACTGGATAAGAGTGTCTGATAAATGTAGTTAATGACTTAAATGATAAGCATTGGAACGACTCACACTTGCCTGGCACAGTCCAGTGAATATTATTCAATGTGCTGTAAAATGTAGTCCATTATTCCTTATAATATCAAATTATATATATAAAATTGTAATCTGTCAATCTAAATGAGCATGCCTCCTAAAAGATTAAAAACGTGAGAATCAGAAAGATATCATTTCTGAAAAACAGCCGTGCAAAACTGAAGAAAGAGTTAAATCCTACAGTAAAAACGTGACAAGACCCAGAAGTGCATTTCGTGTAACTGTGTTTGAACTGTGATATTTAGAACATGTTCGTGAGGTCTCTGTTCACAGCTGTGACTCTGCCGATGTGCCTGGGGAATCACATGGATGGGTTATATTCAAATAGAATACATAACAAGTTTAGTTTAATTGACCCCGGTTTGTTGCATATTCTATCCATTCATCGAGTTATCCTTTCATACAGTTATACCTGTAATATATTGTGTAGCTATTGCCTACTATTTTATTTTAAATCTTTATTTAAAGTTCCATATATGTTCTTCGTTTGAAACTTTGTGTTTGTGTAACTTATGAGTCAAATAGAAACTAATTTTGATTCTGATAACACCAAGGTAGCATACTATGTTTCCCCTGCTTGAAAGGTGAGATGGTTTAATCATGAGATGGATGGCCTCAGGAAGTTTATTTACAGACCATTTGGTAACTATCTCAGCTACAGTAAAATAGGTGGGGATCCGATTAATTAGTCATTTATGAAGCATGGAGAAGTGTTGTGAAATGTTGGTGATTGAAGTTGCAGTATTTTCTCACAGCACATTTAAAGGACATTTCCAGCGCAACATACTGTGCTCTCTCTATCTCTTTCCCCTCTCTCTCTCTTTCTATCTCTCGCTCCCCCCTCTCTCTCTCGCTCCCCTCTCTCCCCCCTCTCTCTCCCCACTCTCTCTCTCCCTCTTTCTCTCCCCCCCCTCTCTCCCCCCTCCCCCCTCTCTCTCCCCACTCTCTCTCTCCCCCCTCTCCCCTCCCTCTCTCCCCCCTCTCTCTCCCTCCCTCTCTCTGCTGTTCACTGCAGTTATGTAACCTTCCAGTCTGTCTATATCCCTACTAGCACGTGGCTGCACTATCATTAAAGAAAACGCGTTAAGCTGTAATATTAAAGATGTTCTCAAACTGTAATATTAAAGCTATTCTGACTCTGCAATATTAAAGATGTTCTGACTCTGTTCGTCTTTAAGTGACTGACTGCTCATTTTAGTAGTGGAGACCCAAATCATTCCTATGTTAGACAACAGTTTAAAATGTGCCCATAGGAAAGGATTTGAACGACTGAATCGTTTGTTCGTATCGGGAATATTTAACAACTCAAATATTTACAAAGCATGTCTAGTGTGACCATTGATACTCTGCAAAGGACGAGTAATGCACGAGACCATCCAGTCCCCCACGTGAGGGGGTCTGTTCATACATGAGATATGTGGTCAAACAGCAGGAGCAGAACCTGTCTCTCAGCCTGTCTGTCTCTCAACATGTCTGTCTCTCAACATGTCTGTCTCTCAACCTGTCTCTCTCAGCCTGTCTGTCTCTCAGCCTGTCTGTCCCTCTCAGCCTGTCTGTCTCTCTCAGCCTGTCTGTCTCTCAGCCTGTCTGTCTCTCAGTCTCTCAACCTGTCTGTCTCTCAACCTGTCTGTCTCTCAACATGTCTGTCTCTCAACCTGTCTCTCTCAGCCTGTCTGTCTCTCAGCCTGTCTGTCCCTCTCAGCCTGTCTGTCTCTCTCAGCCTGTCTGTCTCTCAGCCTGTCTGTCTCTCAGTCTCTCAACCTGTCTGTCTCTCAACCTGTCTGTCTCTCAACGTGTCTCTCAGCCTGTCTGTCTCTCAGCCTGTTTGTGTCTCAGCCTGTCTGTCTCTCAGCCTGTTTGTGCCTCAGCCTGTCTGTCTCTCAGCCTGTTTGTGTCTCAGCCTGTCTTTCTCTCTCAGCCTGTCTGTCTCTCAGCCTGTCTTTCTCTCTCAGCCTGTCTGTCTCTCACCAAACCAACAACACGCCCTAACCTCCCAGACCACAGCTCTCCCTCTCTCACACACATTTCTCAATCTTACACACGCGCACACACACTCCCTTCCTCTCCAAAGCTGTCCTGATCCTGCAAACCCCCGGATGCACGCAGAGACACACAGCAACATGGTTGTTTGATTCTGGGCTGAGTGTCGGAATCTGCCCGCCGTCCTGGAACCCTCAGGAACCTTCAGGAACCCGCAGGAACCCGCAGGAACCCACGAGGACACCAGAAGCACAGACATTCAGAGGAAAAACAGATTTGACGTTGAGAGAAAACAACGACACGTATTTTTGGTGTCGCATTCACCGGCGGTAAGAACATTTCACTATATCTGCCATGACCTCCATGACAATCTGTTGATTTCTGTTTGTTTGTTGTGATTTCGACATCATATATTATCTTATTATGGGTTTATGGTTTAGTAAACTGCGCATAAACAGACCGTCACGATAAACAGGCCCCTTATTCTAGTGTGTTTATACACTCATGTTGTTTCAGGCCAACACAACATCAACACAGCGACACGAACAGCCAGATAGCCAACATATTCGTGTTTGTTCTCATGTTGAAGACAAAAGAGCCCCCGTCTCAAAGCAGCAGAGCCTCTATCACAGGGGTGCACCGCACGAGAGGGGTGCTGCACGAGATGGGGGCTGCACGTGCGTCGCCATTAAGTTTGAACATTGTAATTGTCCCTCGGGGCTTTTTGTCCACCATTATGAATCAGCAGAGATAAAGGGCAGAGTTGCTGTGGTCGGTAACCTTCAGCCATGTCACAGTGGACTGAGGAAGAAGGTTCTTTGATCGGACACAAGTGGAAGTGGACCGGAGCGCGTGTGTGGTTCTGCTATGTCGGCTTAATGATCTTTCATGTGGGGATTTAGAGCTGCTCCACGGAGCATGCGCACAACACTGCATTCTCCCTGATCATCTCCTAATGTGGCAGGTCAGGTCCAGCCTGTGCACAGACACAGTCTGCTGGGATAGATCCAGTCTGTGTTCAGTCTGCTGGGATAGATCCAGTCTGTGATCAGTCTGCTGGGATAGATCCAGTCTGTGTTCAGTCTGCTGGGATAGATCCAGTCTGTGATCAGTCTGCTGGGATAGATCCAGTCTGTGATCAGTCTGCTGGGATAGATCCAGTCTGTGTTCAGTCTGCTGGGATAGATCCAGTCTGTGTTCAGTCTGCTGGGATAGATCCAGTCTGTGTTCAGTGTGCTGGGATAGGTCCAGTCTGTGTTCAGTCTGCTTGGGATAGGTCCAGTCTGTGATCAGTCACAGGTTTGGCAGTGGCATAGTGTGAATTGCGCATAGATTCAGTTCAGTGTTGTATTGAGTGCCATACATGTGGAGGATTTAATGAAAGGTCACAGGAGATAAACACGTCCACACAGGTGACATGTCAGCCTACATTATTACCATGTTATTATGCAGAAGGTACATTTGCTAGTTGACTTCAGTCAAATGTGTAGTTAGTCTTAATCTGTCTTTATGCCCCCTTTACTGCCCCCCCCCCTCTACGATTTTACAAGATAGTGCAGACTGATAACCCAACCATAAAGGAAGAAGATATGAGTGTCTGGAGGATAATTTTAGATTAGATATCTTCAAACTATTTCCCCTTTATCCACAACCGACAGTCTGTCAGTCTTTCTACCTGCATATTGATTCAGTACCTTAGCCAAGTAGCAGCTTTCTATACCTAGAATGTGGCCTTGCAGTTCATTATCTTAAGAAAAAAAGGAAAAACATGTTGTCAGTGTCTCTGTCTCTCTCTCTCTGTCTCTCTCTCTCTGTTTCTGTCTCCGTCTCTCTCTCTCTCTGTCTCTCTCTCTGTCTCTCTCTCTCTGTCTCTCTCTCTCTCTGTCTCTCTCTCTCTCTCTCGCTCTCTCTCTCTCTCTCTCATGGTAAAGACTTGATATTCATGTCTTGTTTTTGAAGAACACTGTATGACATTGAAACAAGTGTTTACTCCTGAAAGACAGTATAGTGTGTACAGCATACATCATTTCCTGTTCCATGTTATTCAAGACAGCTCTCCTTCTGAGAAGTACTGTCTTGTGTCATGTCAGGTGGTGCTCACAGGTGGTGAGTAATCAGAAGGTCCCTGGTTCAAACCCTGGCTGTGACGTTGTATCCCTGGGCAAGACACTTCACCCTACTGTCCTCAGGGGGAATGTCCCTGTACTTACTGTGAGTCACTCTGGATAAGAGCGTCTGATAAGTGACTGAATGTAATGTTTTAGTTGTGAATCACTCCTTGCCTGGCTCATTGAGAAGCCTCCAGCTCGTGTTGTCAAACACGTGGGAATGATGACTGTCCCTGGTTCTTCTCTTGTCCTGCTGGCCTGTGGTTTTCCAGGGCGTAGTGTTAAGGCAGTGATTCATACAGCAGGGTGTGGTGGCTTCACAAACACTGTGCTTGACTTTCTCCTGTTTTCAAAAGGACAAAAAAGATGGATAACCAATCCTGCCTAACCTCTTCAGTCTACTGACAGCTTTATGAGGACTGATAGACATGACTGGATTTGTGTTGTGTGCACAGACTGTGTGTGTGTGTGTGTGTGTAGGTGTGTGTGTGTTAGAAAAACAAGTACTAGCATTGTTGTTGATCAGAAACAGCCTAAAGCAGACTAGAGTGTGGAGTGTTTTCCCCCTGGTGTTCTGAGAGTAACTTCATCTGTTCATCTCACAGCAGTGTCCAGTTCCCACACACTGTCCCCCCTGTCAGCAGCTCAGAGGGGCTGTTCCTGTCCTGTCAGTGTCTGTCTGTCTGTCCAGGCGCTCTGACGCTGCCCCCCCCCCCCCCCCCTCAGCCCCCGCCCGGCCACCCTGCCGTCTCATCACAGTGTCTGAATGGAAGAACGGGTCATTTTAGATAGAGACGCTTCTGGAATTATAATGAAGAGCTTTTCCATGACGAGAACTGTGCCACATGCAGACAGGCCTGCTGCTGGGGGGGGGAGTGGGTGACACTGGGGAGGGAGGGAGGGAGGGAGGGAGGGGAGGGCAGGGGGGGAGGGAGGGGAGGGCAGTGGGAAGAGTGTGGGTGACACTGGGGAGCGAGGGAGGGAGGGAGGGAGGGGAGGGCAGTGGGAAGAGTGTGGGTGACACTGGGGAGCGAGGGAGGGGAGGGCAGGGGAGGGGAGGGCGGGGGGGGAGGGCAGGGGGGGAGGGAGGGGAGGGCAGGGGAGGGAGGGCAGGGGAGGGAGGGCAGGGAGGGGAGGGCGGGGGGGGGGGGGAGGGAGGGAGTGGTTGTCAGAGGAGGCCGTGCCTGTGTCTCACCTCGACCGTCAAAAACAATTGCGCTTATGTTTGAGTTCTTCTTCGCCATGGCAACATCAGAAGTGGTTTTGTCGAGTCTTTCATGTTTGTTTGTGTGTGTGTGTGTGTGTGTGTGTGTGTGTGTGTTGGGTCTGGACTGTTTAATCTTTATTGTCCCCAACAGAGATCCTACCACACACAGCGCTGAAGTGTCACTCAGCAAGTCTGACAGTGAGAAGCAAGGAGGCTGGGGGCTGGGGAGGAGGCTGGGGAGGAGGCTGGGAGTAATGTCTCTAAAACTCGTCTCTCCTACTTTTCTTTACTTTTCAAAATAGTTTCATCGGTCAAATCGTTTTTGAATGTGAGTCAACGTGCCCTTTGAACCCGGCTTGTGACAACACTGTTGAACAGTTGAGTCTGCATGCTTTCACAAGCTGTCCAGCTTCCTACTGTCCTACAGTTCAGTCCTCTACAGCTCTAGAAAGTTCTGCAGTGTTGTGCTGCAGTTCTGTGTGGGTCGACCAGGATTGGCTGTGGATCAGACAGAACACAAAGGCCTCAGCAGGACGATCGTTTACATTGATGTTTTCTGGGATCCAAACAGTGGACGTGTTGTTGTTCAGCTAGCGCTAATCTCATTAGCTTTGTCAGTGTCCTGCTGGCTGTGTTTAACTCTTTATGACAGAGAAACAGACCACAAGTTTGTCTTCGTCAGACATGTTTTGTGGATTTTTTTTCTTTGGGGGGGGGGGGGGGTTGTGAAGTAAAGTATGAAAAGATAGAGAGAGAAAGAGGGAGAGAGAGTGAGAGAGAAAGAGGGAGAGAGAGTGAGAGAGAAAGAGTGAGAGAGAAAGAGAGTGAGAGAGAAAGAGAGTGAGAGAGAAAGAGAGAGAGATTCAGCCAAGCCTGGATTCAAACCCAGGTCAGGCTGTCCTCCTCACCCATGGATTCCTGTGATCTGGACTCCTATTCCAAGGGGCTTTTTGGCCCAGTCTCCCCTCCCCGGCCCCCAGTCCCCTCAGGGTCCCCCTGCCTGACCCTGATGCAGCTTCCTGGCCCCCAGCCTGGCCCCCAGCCTGGCCCTCAGCCTGGCCCCCAGCCTGGCCCCCAGCCCTGGATCCCAGCCTCACCACACAGAGCTCCTGCTGTGCTGTGATGGAGGAGGCTAGATAATGACAGGCTGGGGCCTCATGTAGGAGGCTGTCTTGAGGCCAGTGTGATGGACTGCACTGGGGTAGGGGCCAGCTGGGACCGGGGCTGTCAGGGAGGATACTGTCTGCCTGCAGGTGTGGGGTCACTTAGGGGCTGGACAATAACAGCAGCGCAGTGGGGGGTCAGCTGGAGGGGGGGGGGGGGGGTAGTGCTCTGTCTTCTGGGATGTTCCATCGCTGTAGCAACATTTTCCAACCGTCTGGTGGTCAGAATGACTTTACCAGAGACTGACTTTACTAATATGTGTGTTTATAAATCTTGTTTGTAAATCTTGTTGTGTGTTTTTTTCCCTCGTTGTGGTTGTGGTGAGACACCTGACTGTGCTGATCGGAAGTGAGTCGCTCCGCTTGTCACAGTGACTGGAGTGGATGTTTGTGTTGATAAAAATAAATGTTGGTAACATTCGGTGTGGGGTATTATGTGTCAATAGTTCAGAAGTTTTAAGTCAATTTAAAATGTAAGCTGTAACAAAATGTGGAGGAATTGTAATACTTTATGAATAAACGGTACTTTATTAAGTAGAAATGTGCTAATCTTTGCTTAGGTCTGACTTGACTCTCAAACAATAAATGATGTTGGAGTTTCTGTGACTGGGTTAAGGGTGAGAAAGTCTATCCAACAGTTAGGGGTGTTTGAACAGGTGTGTGTGTGTGTGTGTGCGTGTGTGTGTGTGCACACGTTCTTGCCTGCTGGGTGAGAATGCACAAGCCTAGCTTAGTTTCACTGTCCATGATGGGTCTAAGAGAAAAAGTGTGTTTGACAAATGAAGGATTATCGAAGTATGTCTTGATGAATGCATGAAGGTGTGTGGTTCTGTGATGTTCTGTTGTGTGTGGTTCTGCAGTGTGTGTCTGGAGTGTGTGGTTCTGCAGTGTGTGTCTGGAGTGTGTGGTTCTGCAGTGTGTGTCTGGAGTGTGTGGTTCTGCGGTGTGTGTCTGGAGTGTGTGGTTCTGCAGTGTGTGTCTGGAGTGTGTGGTTCTGCAGTGTGTGTCTGGAGTGTGTGGTTCTGCAGTGTGTGTCTGGAGTGTGTGGTTCTGCGGTGTGTGTCTGGAGTGTGTGGTTCTGCAGTGTGTGTCTGGAGTGTGTGGTTCTGCAGTGTGTGTCTGGAGTGTGTGGTTCTGCGGTGTGTGTCTGGAGTGTGTGGTTCTGCAGTGTGTGTCTGGAGCGTGTGGTTCTGCTAAAGGCTGTAGTCTCCATGTAAGGCTGACTGCTAGCTGCTTGATGCTGGACAGCCTCATGTGACACAGCTATTTGTAGCCTGGTTGTTCCTCTGGCTTTAGTAACAGCAGGATATGTGACACCTCTAGAGCCACTTCCTGCATGGGTGGACAGAGTGGACAGGGTGGACAGGGTGGACAGGGTGGACAGGGAGGACAGGGAGGACAGAGTGGACAGGGTGGACAGGGTGGACAGGGTGGACAGGGAGGACAGGGAGGACAGGGTGGACAGGGAGGACAGGGAGGACAGAGTGGACAGGGTGGACAGGGTGGACAGGGAGGACAGAGTGGACAGAGTGGACAGGGTGGACAGGGTGGACAGGGAGGGCAGGGTGGACAGGGTGGACAGGGTGGACAGGGAGGACAGGGTGGACAGAGTGGACAGGGAGGACAGGGAGGACAGGGTGGACAGGGTGGACAGGGAGGACAGAGTGGACAGAGTGGACAGGGTGGACAGGGTGGACAGGGAGGGCAGGGTGGACAGGGTGGACAGGGTGGACAGGGAGGACAGGGTGGACAGAGTGGACAGGGAGGACAGGGAGGACAGAGTGGACAGGGTGGACAGGGAGGACAGGGTGGACAGGGAGGACAGAGTGGACAGAGTGGACAGGGTGGACAGGGTGGACAGGGAGGGCAGGGTGGACAGGGTGGACAGGGTGGACAGGGAGGACAGGGTGGACAGAGTGGACAGGGAGGACAGGGTGGACAGGGTGGACAGGGTGGACAGGGAGGACAGGGTGGACAGAGTGGACAGGGTGGACAGGGAGGACAGGGTGGACAGGGTGGACAGGGAGGACAGAGTGGACAGGGTGGACAGGGAGGACAGGGAGGACAGAGTGGACAGGGTGGACAGGGTGGACAGGGAGGACATGGAGGACAGGGTGGACAGGGAGGACATGGAGGACAGGGTGGACAGGGAGGACAGGGTGGACAGGGAGGACAGGGAGGACAGGGAGGACAGAGTGGACAGGGTGGACAGGGTGGACAGGGAGGACATGGAGGACAGGGTGGACAGGGAGGACATGGAGGACAGGGTGGACAGGGAGGACAGGGAGGACAGAGTGGACAGGGTGGACAGGGAGGACATGGAGGACAGGGAGGACAGGGTGGACAGGGTGGACAGAGTGGACAGGGTGGACAGGGTGGACAGGGTGGACAGGGAGGACAGGGAGGACAGGGTGGACAGGGAGGACAGGGTGGACAGGGTGGACAGGGAGGACAGGGTGGACAGAGTGGACAGGGTGGACAGCCTCTTAGGGGCTCTGGCCTCTAGCCAGCCTCTTAGGGGCTCCGGCCTCTAGTCAGCCTCTTAGGGGCTCTGGCCTCTAGCCAGCCTCTCAGTTAGGGGCTCCGGCCTCTAGTCAGCCTCTCAGTTATGGGCTCTGGCCTCCAGTCAGCCTCTTAGGGGCTCTGGCCTCTAGCCAGCCTCTCAGTTATGGGCTCTGGCCTCCAGTCAGCCTCTTAGGGGCTCTGGCCTCTAGTCAGCCTCTTAGGGGCTCTGGCCTCTAGTCAGCCTCTTAGGGGCTCTGGCCTCTAGCCAGCCTCTCAGTTAGGGGCTCCGGCCTCTAGTCAACCTCTTAGTTAGGGGCTCCGGCCTCTAGTCAGCCTCTTAGTTAGGAGCTGTGGATAAAATAGCAGAGATTCCAGCAGACAGTTTGTCCCTCCTTCCCCTGGGAGATGAGTGTGATCTGAGAGGTATTTAGGATTTTAATCAAGAGAAAAAGGTCATTAACATGTGGCAGATCATGGTTGGGCCATTTGAATTGTATGAAGCTCTCACTCAAGGAGGACATATTTATAGTCTCATTCATATGACATCATTTCCTTTGACAAGAGCCCCCTGCAGTGCTAGTCTAGACCCAGCATCTGTCCATCTAATTAACCAATCAGTCAATCACATTTATTTATAAAACACGTTTAAAAATATGTTTTTACTTAAGGGCTGTTCAGTATCCATCTTAAAATCCACAAAAATGCTTAACACACTTTGCACACACACACACACACACAACTAAACACAGGGGAGAAACAGCAGTTCCACCCAGATTCTGTCCTCTTCCTCAGTTCCTGATCGATCTTCCTCACCTTCCAGAAGATTCACTCAGTAGAACTGGTCTAGCTGTCCAGACATGCTTCAACACAGTGGAACCTGGATGAATGACTTGGTTTAAGACTTCATGTTCCCTTCATGGGAGTCATGTGGTGCAGGCAGGTTAGGGTTAGGAACTCAGCCTGGTAATCAGAAGGTACCTGGTTTGAACCCTGGCTGTGTCAACATGGTGTTGTGACCTTGGGCAAGGCACTTCACCCTACGGTCCTCAGGGGGAATGTCCCTGTTCTTTCTGTAAGTCACTCTGGATAAGAGCGTCTGCTAAATGACTCCATGTTAATGTTACTAGTGACAGCCAGCCAGCTCTCGGTTTGAAGATTAAACTGTCAACAAAGTGATTTACAAAATCCAATCTAAAGTCTTTTTGTACCTGAGACAATTTTAGCCTGAGAACCAAGACTGTCTGGGACATGAAGGATGTTTGGATGAGGGGCGTGTCCAGCCTGGTGCTGCCCCCTGCTGGTGGGACAGGGAGGTGCTGCTGGGTGAGGAACAGTCCTGTTCTCCTCTGTGTTCAGGATCATGAAGACTCACTGCAACACAACACACACACACAGTCCCAGAACACACACAAACACACACACACACAGTCCCAGAACACACACAGTCCCAGAACCATGTTCTCCAGATACAGAACACAAGAACCCACCCTCCTTGTTGGGGGATTTAGTTTGGTTTCCTGCTTGGGGAGTTTCCTGTCCATCGCCGTGGTCCCAGAAGTTCTGCTGTCACACACACCATCAAGGCCAGAGATGCTTCCTGATCTCAGAGCTGAAGTTTATTGGACAGACTTGTTATGAAGACTTACCAAACTCCCTCTTAAAGATAAGATGTTCCGATACTCAAGAAAATGTATTGGACTCAAAGTCCAGTTCATAATATGTTAAAAACCATATATACACATAAAGACCCACGTGTTGAAGCAGCCGCGGTCATCTGCCTCCTGTCGTACACAGAGTACAGGACCATCACAACAAGGTGCTGCCACTACCAGGGAGGGTGCTGGGACAACCTGTCTGACTGACTGTGCGACTGTCTGTCTGACTCTGTGTGTCTGTCTGACTGTCTGCCTTCTCTGCAGGGGGTAACTGTCTGTCTATCTGTCTGTTTGAAGGAATCATGACTTTGTAAACATTTGAAAAATGCATCTCCTCGTGTCGTGTGTAGAGGAAATCACACTGAGGAATGCAGCCCCCCCCAGCCCCCCCACCCCCCCTCCAGACACACTAACCTGTGATAAGTCTCTTCTGATTGGACGTCTAGATGGCCTCTCCCACAGAGCTGGTCCACACCTGTGGATGAGCCGTGATCCAGGCTGGTTTCCTGTAAACTGGCCCGACCTTGATGTGACCTCTCAGAAAATCACAGTGAGGGTTCAGGGTGGTGGAGTCGTCATGTGAGATTCCTCTCCTTATTGTGACAGCCTCTGCTCTGCATTCCAGCTCAGCTCTGCATGAACCATTAGCTCAGACACACATCCCAGTATTAAATTGGAGGGGTTTTCACCTACAATAACAGTCTGGGTGTAATCCTGTGACTCGCTGGCCTAATCCTCCAGGGCCCTCAGGAGAGACCCAGGCACGAGACTGCTGACCAGGGGAGAGTGCCCAGCGGCAGGTCCCTGACTCCCTCCCTCCCTCCCTCCCTCCCTCCCTCCCTCCCTCCCTCCCTCCCTCCCTCCCTCCCTCCCTCCCTCCCTCCCTCCCTCCCTCCCTCCCTCCCTCCCTCCCTCCCTCCCTCCCTAACCCTGGGAGGGTTTCTAACCCTGTTAGATGGGTCATGTGCTGAAAGCCAGGATTTGAAACTGCAGGATCCGGCTTAGGGTAGCCCGGGTGCACACACACACAGTACACACACACACGCGCAGTGTATTCAGTCGTGACACAAACACACAGCCGTGTGTGTGTGAGGCCTGTGCACAGTCATCAGAGTGAAACATGAAGCGGTGTGCAGCTGATACTGCTGCAGTGTTCAGTCCACAGCCACACCTTCACCTGACCACAAACATGGAGACTGTCAGCCATGACACTCAAGCTCTGAGAGGGCAGCAGCAGTGAGGGGGGAGAGAGGAGGGGGGAGAGGGGGAGGCTGGCAGGGGGGGAGGCTGGCAGGGGGGAGGCTGGCAGGGGGGAGGCTGGCAGGGGGGAGGCTGGGATGGTCATGGGTGAGAACAGAACTCCAGGAACGTGACATTTGTGTGTTTGTTGACTTCCCTGCAATGTTTCCTGCTGATCCGGGGTAGTTATCACTGGTGGGGGGAGTCACCTCACACACACACACACACACACACACACACACACACACACACACACAGCTTGCCTCTCTCTTAAGGTCGGGTCTCAGAGGTGAGGAATATCTGTTCTGTTATCTTGTTGCTATTCTTAGTGCGCTGCTGTTGTTGTGGCATCGTCCAGATTTAGGGTTCAGCTGAGAGATGATTGGCTGGTCCTGGTTCATCTGAGAGATGATTGGCTGGTCCTGGTTCATCTGAGAGATGATTGGCTGGTCCTGGTTCATCTGAGAGATGATTGGCTGGTCCTGGTTCATCTGAGAGATGATTGGCTGGTCCTGGTTCATCTGAGAGATGATTGGCTGGTCCTGGTTCATCTGAGAGATGATTGGCTGGTCCTGCATTGCAGTGGTATGGCCATTGACCTGCATCAATCAGAACATTATTTGTTGTAACTCATGAATGGTATAAATTGGATGACTTTACTGAAAATACAGTATTCAAGATCTGTGTATGATTACTGGAGTTGCTCCTGACTTGTGTAAGAGTGAGTTTCATACAGTCTTGAAACTGGAGAGAGCTGACCTTAAGAGGAGCATGTAGACATGGGGCTACCAGCCCTGCAGGGGGCCAGAGGGGGGGGGGGGGGTTGTTGTAGCTACAACCTTTTTGTGGTGTGAGTTGGCAAGAGACTGTTGTGATTCATTGAAATTCCACTCAGCTTGGCACACAGTGACAAGTGTGTATCTTCAAAAAGAATAAAGATTTCAAGCTTAACTTACCGCTAGCGAGGATGTCTCCACAGAATGAAAGCGTCTGAATCACGATGTTGTCAAGGCTGATGATTGAGTGACTGCACGTGATTCAAATATCACATGCTTATCAAAGATTCCTCCAACTGAACAGAACAGGATCAGTGACAGATGTGTTAGAGACATCCTTAAGACATGTCCTCTGTGAGGTGCTGTGTCTGCTCTCTGTCCTCTGTGAGGTGCTGTGTCTGCTCTCTGTCCTCTGTGAGGTGCTGTGTCTGCTCTCTGTCCTCTGTGAGGTGCTGTGTCTGCTCTCTGTCCTCTGTGAGGTGCTGTGTCTGCTCTCTGTCCTCTGTGAGGTGCTGTGTCTGCTCTCTGTCCTCTGTGAGGTGCTGTGTCTGCTCTCTGTCCTCTGTGAGGTGCTGTGTCTGATCTCTGTCCTCTGTGAGGGGCTGTGTCTGCTCTCTGTCCTCTGTGAGGTGCTGTGTCTGCTGTCTGTCCTCTGTGAGGGGCTGTGTCTGCTCTCTGTCCTCGGTGAGGTGCTGTGTCTGCTCTCTGTCCTCTGTGAGGTGCTGTGTCTGCTCTCTGTCCTCTGTGAGGTGCTGTGTCTGCTCTCTGTCCTCTGTGAGGTGCTGTGTCTGCTCTCTGTCCTCGGTGAGGTGCTGTGTCTGCTCTCTGTCCTCTGTGAGGTGCTGTGTCTGCTCTCTGTCCTCTGTGAGGTGCTGTGTCTGCTCTCTGCTGTCCTGAGCAGCTGTCCTCTGCAGGCAGTGCAGCTTTACTCAGTGCTGTGCTTCAGATGCCCTTGGTTTGACTGTTCATCATTTCCTGTCTGGGATCTCTCACTCCCCCCCCTCCTCTCTGTCAACACCCCCTCCCACCACGTGTCTTTGTGTGCTATTGGCTCCCTCGCCTGTCGTCTGGCTGCTGTCAGCCAGTCAGGAGAGTCCCCGCCCCCTTCCTGGCTTGTGATAGGTTGGGAGCGGTTGGGATGCAGATGTCGTCCCTTAAGGTTCTGTCTAGACGTGTGTCCTGGTCCTGCCCACAGTTCTGTACATCCAGCCCAGTCCTCCTGCTCACTAGCTGTCTCTTTATGGTTTCTTTAGCTGTCTGTTTATCTGCGTTTATCTTTCTTTTTATTCTCTCCCTCCCTCTCTCTCTCCCTCCCTTCTGTTTCTCTCCGTCTGATCTGAGCAGACGCTGCATGCATAGGATGAAGGTGAGTGGAGCGATCTGGATCACAGCATCTCTCTCTCCTTCTGTCTCTCTCTCTCTCTCTCCTCCTTCTGTCTCTCTCTCTCTCCTTCTGTCTCTCTCTCTCTCCTCCTTCTGTCTCTCTCTCTCTCTCCTTAAGTCTCTCTCCTCCTGTCTCTCTCTCTCTCTCTCTCTCCTTCTGCCTCTCCCTCTCCTTCTGTCTCTCTCACTCTCCCTCTCCCTCTCTCTCTCTCTCACTCTCCCTCTCTCCCTCTCTCTATCTCTCTTTCTCCTTCTGTCTCTCTCTCCCTCTCTCTCTCTCTCTCTCTCTCTCTCTCTCTCTCTCCTCCTGTCTCTCTCTCTCAGCAGGTATCCTGTGTGCTATGGTCAGTGTGGGCAGCAGTTTTCCTGTTCATAAATCGTTTTAAACAGAGTTCAGATCTGGCCACTTTGCTGTGGAAATGGTCAAGACTAGCTGATGAGGAGGATCTCTGACAGACACCTGCAGCCCACTCTCCACCATGATTTGATGTGTAGAACAGCTTTGGCCTTGTGACTGGGAGAACACACAACAGGTTAATGCCTGATAATACATGGAGAATGTGTTAGTCTGCCTTCCAAGCTGTTTACATTAATGCCCCTTCTACAAGAGGCTTAGTGGGCTCTGAAAAATGTGCAACATTAATCTCTATAAAATGACTTTGATAATAATTGTGTATAGTAAAGGGGGTGGGAGGGGGGGGGGTTGGATTAGTATGTCTTGGTTGGAGATGTTTGTGGAAATGCCTGGTGTGCTGTGTCCCTAACGTTAACCTTCCCATCTCGACCCTGCTATTGTGGTCGACTTCTCTGGAGTAAACAGCACAGTCTGGAACTTTCCAGCCCCTCTCGTTAAAAAAGGTTGGCTCAGATTCGGATGCTTGTGTTTCCTTGTTGATCAGTGGTTCACCCTAAATCCAGCTTCCTGATTTATACACTAAAGCACAGGAAGGAAAAATAAATACCTCAGGAAGTTTAGGACTTAAAGGATATGACATACCTGGCAAGTATGACCTCACTTCCTGGTCCCGCCTTCCTGATCAGCTGAACTTGTGATTCTCCAGGTCTGAGCTCTATGTAAACACGCTGATAGTGTTATCCTGACTGCACTGCAGTCTTAAAGGAAATCCACAAATACGCTTTCTTTAGCGGAGTAAAGCTGCTGGGTGTGAGCAGCTCTGGAGCCTGGAGTCATGGATCCTGGGGAGGAGGAGGCTGTTTAACATGTCCAGCCTGTGTTAACCACATCGTACCGTGTGTTAGCAGTCAGACAGCAGAGCGCTGAGCAGAGCGCTGAGCAGAGCGCTGAGCAGAGCGCTGAGCAGAGCGCTGAGCAGAGCGCTGAGCAGAGCGCTGAGCAGAGCGCTGAGCAGAGCGCTGAGCAGAGCGCTGAGCAGAGCGCTGAGCAGAGCGCTGAGCAGAGCGCTGAGCAGAGCGCTGAGCAGAGCGCTGAGCAGAGCGCTGAGCAGAGCGCTGAGCAGAGCGCTGAGCAGAGCGCTGAGCAGAGCGCTGAGCAGAGCGCTGAGCAGAGCGCTGAGCAGAGCGCTGAGCAGAGCGCTGAGCAGAGCGCTGAGAAACTCAACATGAGTTTGAAGTGAGTTGTAATTCCAGAGTGATCCTGGTTATAGTGTGTATCTGTTAGCTGGTGATGGAGATGTTTCCCTGCAGCGTGACTGAAGTTAGACTGAGCCTCTCCTGATGCTGCTCAGCTGCAGATACTGAGCTGGCATGAAGAACGGCCCCCTTCATCTCCTGTCTCCAAATCTCTCATTTCCCTCCCTCCCTCTCTCCCCCCCCCGGCTGTGGTACTAACCCCTGTCTCCTGTCCTGTGTCTGTGTCTTGCAGGTGTCAGTTGCAGTGTGGAGGCTCCTCATCAGCTGAGTTATGGAAGGCTGTCCCCCCCCCCCCTCCTCTGACCTCCTGTCTTCCAGCTCTGTTCCTCCTGCTCAGTTAGCACTTTGCTGCTGCTCTTAAACTCATCAACACCCAGAGGACACCAGCAGAGCAGTGAGACAGCAGCAGAGCAGTGAGAGACCAGCAGAGCAGAGCAGTGAGACAGCAGCAGAGCAGTGAGACAGCAGCAGAGCAGTGAGACAGCAGCAGAGCAGTGAGACAGCAGCAGAGCAGTGAGAGACCAGCAGAGCAGAGCAGTGAGACAGCAGCAGAGCAGTGAGACAGCAGCAGAGCAGTGAGACAGCAGCAGAGCAGTGAGAGACCAGCAGAGCAGTGAGACAGCAGCAGAGCAGTGAGACAGCAGCAGAGCAGTAAGACAGCAGCAGAGCAGAGCAGTGAGACAGCAGCAGAGCAGAGCAGTAAGACAGCAGCAGAGCAGTGAGACAGCAGCAGAGCAGAGCAGTGAGACAGCAGCAGAGCAGTGAGACAGCAGCAGAGCAGTGAGACACCAGCAGAGCAGTGAGACAGCAGCAGAGCAGTAAGACAGCAGCAGAGCAGTAAGACAGCAGCAGAGCAGTGAGACAGCAGCAGAGCAGTGAGACACCTAACCAGGAAGCTCCGCCTCTTTCTTCTCTCTCTGGAAGTCGTTGATCCGCCCCTCCATCATGGATCTGGAACCCTTCCTGTGGATGGTCATCCTGGGCTTCATCATAGCCTTCGTCCTGGCCTTCTCTGTGGGCGCTAACGATGTGGCCAACTCGTTTGGTACGGCGGTGGGGTCAGGGGTGGTGACCCTGAGGCAAGCCTGCGTCCTGGCCTCCATCTTTGAGACTCTGGGCTCCATTCTGCTGGGGGCCAAGGTGGGAGAGACCATCCGCACTGGGATCATCGACGTCCAGCTGTACAACGAGACGGTGCCTGTGCTGATGGCCGGAGAGGTTAGCGCCATGGTGGGTGAGTTCCAGCTCTGCTAGAGGACCAGCCTATCAGCTGCAGCCTGACTAGAGGACCAGCCTATCAGCTGCAGCCTGACTAGAGGACCAGCCTATCAGCTGCAGCCTGACTAGAGGACCAGCCTATCAGCTGCAGCCTGACTAGAGGACCAGCCTATCAGCTGCGGCCTGACTAGAGGACCAGCCTATCAGCTGCGGCCTGACTAGAGGACCAGCCTATCAGCTGCAGCCTGACTAGATGACCAGCCTATCAGCTGCGGCCTGACTAGAGGACCAGCCTATCAGCTGCGGCCTGACTAGAGGACCAGCCTATCAGCTGCAGCCTGACTAGAGGACCAGCCTATCAGCTGCGGCCTGACTAGAGGACCAGCCTATCAGCTGCGGCCTGTCTAGAGGACCAGCCTATCAGCTGCAGCCTGACTAGAGGACCAGCCTATCAGCTGCGGTCTGACTAGAGGACCAGCCTATCAGCTGCAGCCTGACTAGAGGACCAGCCTATCAGCTGCGGCCTGACTAGAGGACCAGCCTATCAGCTGCAGCCTGACTAGAGGACCAGCCTATCAGCTGCAGCCTGACTAGAGGACCAGCCTATCAGCTGCGACCTGACTAGAGGACCAGCCTATCAGCTGCAGCCTGACTAGAGGACCAGCCTATCAGCTGCGACCTGACTAGAGGACCAGCCTATCAGCTGCGGCCTGACTAGAGGACCAGCCTATCAGCTGCAGCCTGACTAGAGGACCAGCCTATCAGCTGCGACCTGACTAGAGGACCAGCCTATCAGCTGCGGCCTGACTAGAGGATCAGCCTATCAGCTGCGGTCTGACTAGAGGACCAGCCTATCAGCTGAGAGCAGCAGAGGGATGAGAGCTTCCTGCCAGTAAGTCCAGGAGCTGATGTCATTTCCTGTCCTGTCTTCAGGGTCAGCTGTGTGGCAGCTGATTGCTTCCTTCCTGAAGCTGCCCATCTCTGGAACGCACTGCATTGTGGGATCCACCATCGGCTTCTCCATGGTGGCTATAGGCACCAGGGGGGTCCACTGGATGCAGCTGGTCAAGATCGGTACGGACCGTGTGTGTGTGTGTGTGTGTGTGTGTGTGTGTGTGTGTGTGTGTGTGTGTGTGTGTGTGTGTGTGTGTGTGTGTGTGTGTGTGTGTGTGTGTGTGTGTATGTGTCTGCATTGTTAGGGTGTCAGTGAAGGTCTCTCTCTCCCTCTCCTGTAGTTGAAGGTCTCTCTCTCTCTCTCTCTCTCTCTCCCTCTCCTCTAGTTGAAGGTCTCTCTCTCTCTCTCTCTCCCTCTCCTGTAGTTGAAGGTCTCTCTCTCTCCCTCTCTCTCCTCTAGTTGAAGGTCTCTCTCTCTCTCTCTCCCTCTCCTGTAGTTGAAGGTCTCTCTCTCTCCCTCTCTCTCCTCTAGTTGAAGGTCTCTCTCTCTCTCTCCCTCTCTCTCCTGTAGTTGAAGGTCTCTCTCTCTCTCCTGTAGTTGAAGGTCTCTCTCTCTCTCTCCCTCTCTCTCCTCTAGTTGAAGGTCTCTCTCTCTCTCCTGTAGTTGAAGGTCTCTCTCTCTCTCCTGTAGTTGAAGGTCTCTCTCTCCCTCTCTCTTGTAGTTGCTTCCTGGTTCATCTCTCCCCTGCTGTCTGGCCTGATGTCTGGTTTGCTGTTCTTCCTCATCAGATTCTTTATCCTCAACAAGGTGGGCTGTTCTCCCCCCCCCCCCCCCCCCCCACACACACACACACACACATGCTAGTGTGATTTGAGGTGCGTTGAGGGAGCAGGTTTATGGTGTGTTTTGAGGGTGTGTGTGTATGTTAAGGGTGTGTGTTGAGGGTGTGTGTGTTGAGGGTGTGTGTGTTGAGGGTGTGTGTGTGTGTGTGTTGAGGGTGTGTGTGTTGAGGGTGTGTGTGTTGAGGGTGTGTGTGTGTGTTGAGGGTGTGTGTGTTGAGGGTGTGTGTGTGTGTTGAGGGTGTGTGTGTTGAGGGTGTGTGTGTTGAGGGTGTGTGTGTTGAGGGTGTGTGTGTGTTGAGGGTGTGTGTGTTGAGGGTGACTGTGTGTGTGTTGAGGGTGTGTGTGTTGAGGGTGACTGTGTGTGTTGAGGGTGACTGTGTGTGTTGAGGGTGTGTGTGTTGAGGGTGACTGTGTGTGTGTTGAGGGTGACTGTGTGTGTTGAGGGTGACTGTGTGTGTGTTGAGGGTGACTGTGTGTGTGTTGAGGGTGACTATGTGTGTTGAGGGTGACTGTGTGTGTGTTGAGGGTGACTGTGTGTGTGTGTTGAGGGTGTGTGTGTTGAGGGTGTGTGTGTGTGTGTGTGTTGAGGGTGACTGTGTGTGTTGAGGGTGACTGTGTGTGTGTGTGTGTTGAGGGTGTGTGTGTGTGTGTTGAGGGTGACTGTGTGTGTGTGTTGAGGGTGTGTGTGTGTGTGTTGAGGGTGACTGTGTGTGTGTGTGTTGATGGTGTGTGTGTTGAGGGTGTGTGTGTTGAGGGTGTGTGTGTGTGTGTTGAGGGTGTGTGTGTTGAGGGTGTGTGTGTTGAGGGTGTGTGTGTGTGTGTGTTGAGGGTGTGTGTGTTGAGGGTGTGTGTGTGTTGAGGGTGTGTGTGTTGAGGGTGACTGTGTGTGTGTTGAGGGTGTGTGTGTTGAGGGTGACTGTGTGTGTTGAGGGTGTGTGTGTTGAGGGTGACTGTGTGTGTGTTGAGGGTGACTGTGTGTGTGTTGAGGGTGTGTGTGTTGAGGGTGTGTGTGTGTGTTGAGGGTGTGTGTGTTGAGGGTGTGTGTGTTGAGGGTGTGTGTGTGTGTGTTGAGGGTGTGTGTGTGTTGAGGGGTGTGTGTGTGTGTGTGTTGAGGGTGTGTGTGTTGAGGGTGTGTGTGTTGAGGGTGTGTGTGTGTTGAGGGTGTGTGTGTTGAGGGTGACTGTGTGTGTTGAGGGTGTGTGTGTTGAGGGTGACTGTGTGTGTTGAGGGTGTGTGTGTTGAGGGTGACTGTGTGTGTGTTGAGGGTGACTGTGTGTGTTGAGGGTGACTGTGTGTGTGTTGAGGGTGACTGTGTGTGTGTTGAGGGTGACTGTGTGTGTTGAGGGTGACTGTGTGTGTGTTGAGGGTGACTGTGTGTGTGTGTTGAGGGTGTGTGTGTTGAGGGTGTGTGTGTGTGTGTGTTTTGAGGGTGACTGTGTGTGTTGAGGGTGACTGTGGTGTGTGTGTGTTCAGGAGGATCCGGTCCCTAATGGTCTGCGAGCTCTGCCTCTCTTCTACGCCACAACCATCGGCATCAACGCCTTCTCTATCCTGTATACTGGAGCCCCGCGTAAGACCTGCCACACACACACACACACACACACATGCTAACACACACACACACACATGCTAACACACACATGCTAACACACACACACACATGCTAACACACACACATGCTAACACACACACACACACATGCTAACACACACACACACACATGCTAACACACACACAAACATGCTAACACACACACACACACACACACACATGCTAACACACACACACATGCTAACACACACACACACACACACATGCTAACACACACACACACACATGCTAACACACACATGCTAACACACACACACACACATATGCTAACACATACACGCACACACACATGCTAACACACACACACACATACACACACATGCTCACACACACTAACATGCTTGTGTGTTGTTGTTGAGTCATGGTGGTTCTCTGATGTCAGGGTGTGTTTGTCTGCAGTTCTGGGGCTGGAGCTGCTCCCCATCTGGGCCATCTTTCTCATCACGCTGGCCGGAGCGCTGGTGTGCGCCGCTGTAGTCTGGTTCCTCGTCTGTCCATGGATGAGACGCAAGATAGCAAGTTAGTGTTCCTGGAGGGAGGGGGGCTCCTGGGAGGGGGGCTCCTGGGAGGGGGGCCCTGGGAGGGGGCTCCTGGGAGGGGGCTCCTGGGAGGGGGCTCCTGGGGAGGGGGGCTCCTGGGAGGGGGGCTCCTGGGAGGGGGCTCCTGGGAGGGGGCTCCTGGGAGGGGGGGCTCCTGGGAGGGGGGCCCAGTGAGGGGGGCTCCTGGGAGGGGGGTCCTGGGAGGGGGGCCCCAGTGAGGGGGGCTCCTGGGAGGGGGGTCCTGGGAGGGGGGCCCAGTGAGGGGTGTCTGCTGTGTTCTTACACCCCCCCCCCCCCCCCCCCCCCCCCCCCCCCCCCCCCCCCCCCTCCCCCAGGTCGTCTGAAGAAGGAGCAGGCCTTGTCCAGGATATCAGATGAGAGTTTGGACAAGATCCCAGAGGAGGAAGAGGAGGAGACTCCAGTGTTTAAGGAGCTTCCGGGGGCCCGGGGCCCCGATGAGGCCGTCCTCCCCCCTCACCTCCCGGGCCTCGTCAGAGTCCACAGGGGAGCTGAGCAGCCAGGCTAACGGAGCCAGCGTCCTCCCTAACGGCAGGTTCTATGGTGAGTGCAGCTCTGCTGGTGTGTGGCCCCCCCACACAGGACCTGTGGCCCCCCTAACGTCTCCCCCTAACGTCCCCCCCCTAACGTCCCCCCCTAACGTCCCCCCTAACGTCCCCCCTAACGTCTCCCCTAACGTCTCCCCCTAACGTCCCCCCCCTAACGTCCCCCCCTAACGTCCCCCCTAACGTCCCCCCTAACGTCTCCCCTAACGTCTCCCCTAACGTCCCCCCCTAACGTCTCCCCCTAACGTCCCCCCCTAACCTAACGTCCCCCCTAACGTCCCCCCTAACGTCCCCCCCTAACGTCCCCACCCCC
>CM059309.1:9282500-9307500 GCA_030340665.1 Neosalanx taihuensis | reverse complement strand
CTCATGTCTTCTGTGTCTGTGTGCTTTAAAACCAGATCTGCTTTAAAACCAGCCTCACTTCGCAGGATATATCAGAAGCACAAAGTAATGAAACATATTTATGATGTGATCGACCCTTCGTCTGTCTGCTTGAGGAAAAGGCACAAGAACCAAAACTGAAGTGAAATTGATTTAAAATTTTGATGTTCAATTCCTAAAGATCAACATGCAAACCATTTCTCTGTGACTATCTTCTTCCAGATCCCCCTCTGATCTTACCCCCCCCCCCCCAACCCCACCTCAGACCTGCTACACTCTGCTAGAGGTCATCGGTCTTTCTAATCATCAGGACTTGTTGGAGGATGACCAGCAACACAGTGATGAGCAAGAGAATCACATTCCACATTCTAACAGCAACCAAACTGCCAATAGTCTGGTTCAGTCAGTCAAGACTACAACAGGACTGGAATATCTGTGGAAGTGCTGATAAAAAAAGATATATATATATATATATTAACATCTGTATTTTAGATTATAGCTAGTGAGGGGGTGGAATTTATTCTTTTTGAGATTCAGAATTCAGAATACTTTATTAATCCCCGAGGGGAAACTCTTTAAATTCACTGTCATATGAAGGTCATCCTCTTTCAAGTCAAGTGTGTGTGTGTGTGTGTGTGTGAGAGAGAGAGAGAGAGCGGGATTCCATTCAGCTTGATCCTCGACGTCAATCGAAAACTCCCTGTGAGACAAAAAGGCCAAAACAGACATTGTTCTAATCCTCTGGATCTTTCCGGAAGGTTTGATGTTCTGTTTAGTCTGAGAGAGAGCTGAATGGAGTCTGTCTAAGACGAACGCTGTGAATCTGCAGCATTCCTCAAATACCAGCCCACAGTCTTTCCTCTGATTGGCTGACTGAAACACAGTAGAAAGCACTAGCCAATAGGAGCAGACTGAATTAAATCATTAGTCCTCCTGGTTGTCAAATGTGCGGCCAGATTTACAACTTAATACCTGAGGAATCAAATAAGATATAACATTTTCTTAGATTTTGGATGTTGATTTCGCTAGTCGCTTTGGATGAAAGTGTCTTGCTAAATGAATACATGTTAATGTAGTGTGAAGTCAGTGAGCCAGATACTGAGGCTGGTGTTCAGGTACTGAGGCTGGTGTTCAGGTACTGAGGCCGGTGTTCAGGTACTGAGGCCGGTGTTCAGGTACTGAGGCCGGTGTTCAGGTACTGAGGCCGGTGTTCAGGTACTGAGGCCGGTGTTCAGGTACTGAGGCCGGTGTTCAGGTACTGAGGCCGGTGTTCAGGTACTGAGGCCGGTGCTCAGGTACTGAGGCCGGTGCTCAGGTACTGAGGCCGGTGTTCAGGTACTGAGGCCGGTGTTCAGGTACTGAGGCTGAGGCTGGTGTTCAGGTACTGAGGCTGGTGTTCAGGTACTGAGGCTGGTGTTCAGGTACTGAGGCCGGTGTTCAGATACTGAGGCCGGTGTTCAGGTACTGAGGCCGGTGTTCAGGTACTGAGGCCGGTGTTCAGGTACTGAGGCCGGTGTTCAGGTACTGAGGCCGGTGTTCAGGTTCTGAGGCCGGTGTTCAGGTACTGAGGCCGGTGTTCAGGTACTGAGGCCGGTGTTCAGGTTCTGAGGCCGGTGTTCAGGTACTGAGGCCGGTGTTCAGGTACTGACGAGCAGCTGACCCCTGCTGACCCCGCTGACCCTGCTGTGCTCCCTCCAGGTGGGCTCCGTGGTGGCAGTGGGATGGATCCGCTCCCAGAAGGCTGTGGACTGGCGTCTGTTCAGGAACATCTTCCTGGCCTGGTTCGTCACCGTGCCGCTGGCTGGCCTGTTCAGCGCCGCCATCATGGCCCTGTTCGTGTACGGGATCTTACCTTTCGTCTGAGGGAGGGAGAGAGGCGGAGGGAGGGAGGGGGCCTTAGGCAGGGGGGGAGGGGAGGTGGAGAGTAGGGAGGAGAAAGATAGGGTGAGGGGAGAGAGAGAGAGGCAGAGAGAGAGAGGCAGAGAGAGAGAGAGAGAGGCAGAGAGAGAGAGAGGCAGAGAGAGAGAGAGAGAGAGAGAGGCAGAGAGAGAGAGAGGCAGAGAGGCAGAGAGAGAGAGAGAGGCAGAGAGAGAGAGAGAGAGAGAGAGAGAGGGTGATCTTAGATGAGAGGCTCACATGCTGCCTAGGTCACAGTCTAGAGATATCTGATGACTTCATATCCGTCAATTATTTATTTCTGTTTTTGTTTTGTTTTCTTAATAATTGTTTTTTTTTTTTTTTTGGGCAAAAACTATTGTGTGTAACCTATGTCGTCAATCGTACTGATCAAACTGCTGTAAATAGAAACACTAGGATCCATTCTGTGATAGTTATCATGGTGCATGGAGAGAAACAACAAAAAAGGAGGTTTCCTCATTAGAAAACCTCAACAGCAGATATGGCAACACGTCCTGTTCAAAACATTTTAAAAGATCAATCTCCATGATGCGACTTGCCACCCAATCTACCAGTAAATTTGTTGCATTCGTTGGTGGTGTAATTGGTTAAATAGTTCTTCTTAATGCCGGAAATTGTAAATATTGTATTATTTGACCGTGATTTAATGTGCTGCAGCTTGGAAAACACTAAAGTGCTCGTGTGGGCCTCCCTTCTCCCAGCCCTGCCTGACTTTAGAGACTGGATCCTCACAGGCATATGCAGAGGATTTCATTTACCTTTTTTATTTCAAATAACATATCAAACAGTCTGCAGCGAAAGGTTTCAAAGAGGATTTCATCATTTGAAACCTCCTCTGGTGTTCTGTACAGACTGTCCTCTGGTGTTCTGTACAGACTGTCCTCTGGTGTTCTGTACAGACTGTCCTCGTTGTTCTGGTGTTCTGTACAGACTGTCCTCGTTGCTTAGGGGTCATTTCATTTTTTTTGTGTTGAGTTTTTTTATACATACGTGTCATGGAGTGGGGGGGGGACAGCAGGAAGTGACACGTTAGTTCTCTTGGTAAGCTCTAGTTCTTGAGTGATGCCCAAACAGACCCACTACAGACCCACTACAGACCCACTACAGACCCACTACAGACCCACTACAGACCCACTACAGACTCACTACAGACCCACTACAGACCCACTACAGACCCACTACAGACCCACTACAGACTCACTACAGACCCACTACAGACCCACAACAGACTCACTACAGACCCACAACAGACTCACTACAGACCCACAACAGACTCACTACAGACCCACAACAGACCCACTACAGACCCACAACAGACCCACTACAGACCCACTACAGACCCACTACAGACCCACTACAGACCCACTACAGACTCACTACAGACCCACTACAGACCCACTACAGACCCACTACAGACTCACTACAGACCCACAACAGACTAATTTCACTGTCAGTTAAGAACCAAATGGACGTTTATTCAGTCTAGTGGACCAAAAACTCCTCAATCAGTGAGATTCTCCTTATCTGATCAAGTCAAAACAGGCAAATTAAAATATTAATGATTCAGTAATGACACAATGATTAAATTTGACACAAACTACATAATGATGAAAAACATATCAATGAACTCAACTATGCTGACAGGAATTGGTCAGAACTGCTGTTGAGAACCAGATTATCCTTTTGATCAGCGTATTAGAAGCGTTTTTCTGTGTTTGTGGCTGAATGCACAGGATGACTTAAACTCAATATCTAAATCGATGGATTTTTTTGACGGTACCAAACCTTGCCAAAATAACAAACAAATCGCCATATCAACATGCCAATAAAATCCCAATATCTGTGGTCAAAAGTGCCGTAGCAGCGAAAAGGATAGAACACTACACGGCCTTTATCAGGCTTTAAAAAAAGGTATATATATACATATCCGTTACCTGGAGACCGTTACCTGGCGACCCATCCAGCCAGTCATGTGACAGGGCTAGAGGGTGTGTCCAGTCATGTGACAGGGCTAGAGGGTGTGTGCAGTCATGTGACAGGGCTAGAGGGTGTGTCCAGTCATGTGACAGGGCTAGAGGGTGTGTCTTTAGACAGCAGAGGTATATGGAGGCTCCATGATGATGTCACACCTTCAGGCTAAAGAGTTTCATCTCATTATAATAATCAGCAGGGTCAGATAACCAGTCTGGGTACCTCCCCCTTTTCATAACGGCCCTCCTGATTGGCTGATGCAGCTGTCAGTTTGTTGTCACTCAAGACCGATGTTCTTATACGTATTCTTACCAGAGCAGTGGGATTCTGCTTTTTATTGTTTGGTTAAGTAGCTCATTAGAGGGATAGGACTACTACGATGATCACCAGCATTTCCACATCATCTGAATTGTAAATTGAAAACAAATGGCTTTTAATTTTCAACAAATCCACTGCAAGGTGTGGCTGATATTTCTTTTAATTTGTTCATATTTTTTTTTCTCTTCTTCTCATGAACAAATCTATGCTTAAAAGAAGACGTTTGCCAATAAAGTTGTTTACTGTGTGACTGATACAACAATATAGAAGTACTGTGGTGTTTACATTGTAACCATGTCGTAGGGTAACTAAAACAATTTTTGCCAAATAATGCCAATGAAAGACAGAAACTATTAACCGTGAATTATCAAAGTGCGAGAAAAAAATAATAATACCAGAAGTGTCTAGAAAGAGTGATGATGTATCTTTGTGTGTTTTTAATCATAGTGCTAATCATGAACCCTAAGTCCACCACTCTGCTCATACACAGTAACACGTCATGTACGGGTGCAAGTCAATTGTGAAGCAAATAAATAGAGAAATTTCATCCAGACTATATATTTTTCTACCATATCTGATTTTTAACGAGAGCCTGTCAGAGAGACCTTATGGGGTTATGACATCATCCTGGTTATGACATCATCCTGGTTATGACATCATCCTGGTTATGACATCCTGGTTATGACATCGTCCTGGTTATGTCATCACCAAACCAGGAAGTGTGTTTTACCTGAAGGTGAGCATGCTCTCTGGCCCAGGCTCCTCAGCTAGGGGTCACCTGGGCGTCCTGAGGTGGGGGTGTGGGGGGAGGGTGGGGGGAGGGAGGGGGGGGTGGACATTGCAGACTTTCAAAACTACCATGTTTATTTTTGAATTTTAGATGAAAAATCACTTTGTAATTTTGTTTCCCTGTGAAAACTTGTCCCTTGTTTGTCATGTGCTGCTGGACTGGGGACTGAGGTGTGGCGTCCATGTTGTTTATTAGTGTAGCACAGGAGCAACAGATCAGCTCCTGACAGACCTGAGATCAGATATAGGCAAGCAGCACAGAGTGGTCTGGATCTAAACCAGCCCTCACCACTGACTCTGGAACTGATGTTGTCCAGCCTCAGTGGACAGGAAGTGAGATCATCTGGGCCACAGCAACATGTTCACCAGCTAGATTAGAAGAGAGTGCTTGGTGAAGAGTTGTGAGTTTGGTCGGTTTAAGACTTGTGCTTGTGAGGAAGACTGCTTATTGAGGAAGGCTGCTTGGTGAGGTAGATGTCTTGTGTGGGGAGGGACTGTAGTGTTTGGGGTTTGGGATGAGGAGTGAAAGCTGCCTGTTTTCTACCCCCACACTTCTCCTGTCATGATAGGTTGAAAGGGACGCGTCATGTGAGGCGCTGAGGGATTTTGACCAATCAACATGAATAATCATCCTGTTAAATCATCTAGAGGTGGGAACAGTCTCCAACGGAGGAGCTTGTCTAAAACTGGAACGATCCACTCGTTCTCAGGTCGCAGAACCAGAATGTGCCATTTCCTTTTCTCTGAATGTGCAATAAAAGCTGTTAGTGTCTCCTTACCCACAATGCACCTTTACTTGGAGTGAGATGACATCATTTCTAATCTCCTGTCTTGTAGCCAGCGTGCCACAGTGTGTTGGGTGTGTACCTGCTCAGCTCCTGGTGCTCAGTAGCAGAGTGTGTACCTGCTCAGCTCCTGGTGCTCAGTAGCATGGTGTGTACCTGCTCAGCTCCTGGTGCTCAGTAGCAGGGTGTGTACCTGCTCAGCTCCTGGTGCTCAGTAGCATGGTGTGTACCTGCTCAGCTCCTGGTGCTCAGTAGCATGGTGTGTACCTGCTCAGCTCCTGGTGCTCAGTAGCAGGGTGTGTACCTGCTCAGCTCCTGGTGCTCAGTAGCATGGTGTGTACCTGCTCAGCTCCTGGTGCTCAGTAGCAGAGTATGTACCTGCTCAGCTCCTGGTGCTCAGTAGCAGAGTGTGTACCTGCTCAGCTCCTGGTGCTCAGTAGCAGAGTATGTACCTGCTCAGCTCCTGGTGCTCAGTAGCATGGTGTGTACCTGCTCAGCTCCTGGTGCTCAGTAGCAGGGTGTGTACCTGCTCAGCTCCTGGTGCTCAGTAGCAGAGTGTGTACCTGCTCAGCTCCTGGTGCTCAGTAGCAGAGTATGTACCTGCTCAGCTCCTGGTGTGTACCTGGTGTTTTCACTATTTAACTGTTCCTCTGAAACTTAACCTGGGCTCATACAAGATATAATTACGCTTGTCTGATTTGCATATAATGTACTGTAATGTTGCTTTTATTAACATTTGTGAGATTGTCAGCAATTTAAACAAATTAAATTATGGGAATTAAAATTACAAAGAATATCAAATATAAAATGTTGTGTTGTTTTTTTGTGGTGTGACTGGTTTGTAACAAAAAAGTATGACTTTGTGACCAGGGTTGACGAAAAAACAAATGACAAAATAAACATTTCCTCTAAAACTCACCAGCACACAATCTAAACGGTGGCTAATATCATCTATACTAGATATTCTAATTGGTATCGTAGTAATGCCAAGCAGAAAGGGTTGGATGTGTATTTGGAAGCCCCAGGGCCACAACGGGCTATTTCACAGCTTTCAGAAGTCTAAATCCACCGCTTCTAATGGAGGTTTTCATTTAGTGTCTCCTAGGAGACAGAATACAATGTTGGCCAGTGGAACTTGTGCCATGAATACTTGGCCCAGGCTAATGAAGGGGGGGGGGGGCAGTAGCCCCCTGCATGTGTTCACCATGGAGGCTGAGGCCCCCATGAAGGGCTCTCCTAAGTTAGCTTTTGATTTAAAGTAAAGGTGCAGAAGATAGAAGGGTTAGATGTTTCCCTGCTCCAGCACACCTGATTCAAATGAAGGGTCGTTATGAGGCTGGATGAGGATCCTTCATTAGAATCAGGTGTGTTGGAGAGCTGCTTCATACTGTTTTACACAAACCAGACAGAAGAACAGTTAGATCACCATCCCAAATGCTTTTAATGTCCTCCAAGTAGAACATCTGTACACTGCTGTGCAGGCATGGTGAGCTGGAGACTTTCCAAACATCCCGAGAAAACATTCATCACATTTCTTAAGGTAGCAGTGGAGAAACCTGAAGAGTTCTCATGGGCCGAATGAAGGATGAAGACGATCAGTTTGGGATCCTCTCCTCTGCTGTAGCGTTGACATGAAGCACCTGGATTCTAGAGAAATGCTGAGGAACATCTTGAAGGAACCAAGGTAAGGTAGATATTTTTTAAACTGTTCTAAAAGAGCCAGTTATGCAATAATGGCGTGGCTTTGACCCTTGGCCTAGTCTGTGTGAGGCGTGTGTGAGGCGTGTGTGTGAGGCGTGTGTGTGAGGCGTGTGTGTGAGGCGTGTGTAGTGTCTGCAGAATTCAGATCAAGCTAGGAACCTCTAATCATCCAACCACCATAACTCTGACCCGAGTTACACCAGCCAATCATGTGTTGCCACACTGAATTGGGGGGGGCGGGGCTAAACTTTACAACACAGTGTTTTTTTGGAATCTGTATCAGGACCTTGAAACTATTTGGTGACATTTGACGTCAACGAGCTTCCTGTTAGTTGTGGTCCTGTGTGGCAGTGTGCTGGTGTGCAGTGATGGGGCAGGTCACACTGGACACACTGAAACAGCTCATGCTAGTTTATGATCGACCACATAAGCACTTTAAACAGGAAGCATGAACACAAGCAGCATGTTGTTGGTTGGAAAGTCCTCAGTGTGTTTGTGTGAAGGTTTATCTGACAGCTGAACCACATTCTGCTCACCTGCAGCTAAACCAGACATGGATTATGTTGGAAATTGATTACCAGTGTTCTTAGATATTTATCTGATATATTTAGATATATATATATATATAGTTAGTTTTTTTCCTTCCTCTGGTGTGTCATGCTCTGTAAGACTCTCAGTCCTGTATTTAATGTACACGTGTCGACAGGGAGGGTGAGGGGGAGGGGGGGGGGCTGACATGGCATCAGAACAGGACAGAAGGATCCGCAGCAGAGAAGTCTGTTTTCCAAAACGTGTCATCCCTTGGCAGTCGGCCGCCGTGGCGGTTGAGGGGCGTGGCCTCAGCGAGGCGGTGGGGAGGCTTGCTTCTTCACGGCGCTCGCCTCTCTGAGGTTGAGGTTCTCCAGCGCCACCTCCAGGGTCATCACATCCATGCAGCCCGCAGGCCCGAAGTCAGCGAAGCCTCGCAGAGGGCCGCTGTGTCGGGAGGCGGGGGCGCTGTGTTCCAGCAGCAGTGTAGACAGCAGCAGCTCTGTCACAAACAGACCACGATCTGCCCACACTGACTCACACTCCTGCAGGTCCACCTCCGACAACCTGGGCTCACTCAGCCTGGGGAGGGAGAGAGGGAAGAAGAGAGATTCAAGAGCCAATTCATATGGAATAATAGGAGGAGAATGTGTTCCCCTCCCCAGCACACACACCTGTTGAGGAGGAAGTTGTGTCCTGTGTGTGTGTTGTGCTCGTGCGTGGCAGGGTGGGGGTGGGGGCAGGGGCTGGCGTTGGGGCTGGCGTTGGTGTTGGCGGTGCTGAGGGCCCCTGTGCGCGTGCTGGGGGCCCCTCTTGGGGCCCCGCGGGCTGCAGAGTCCAGCTGCTGTCGAGCCACCTGAGCCTGCTGCCGCTCTAACTGAAGCTGGACCTGAAGCTGCTGGAGCTGAGAGGCTGACGGCCCAGAGCTCATCTGACCTCCTGCTGACCGCCGCACCCCCGACAGCTGGGACAGGAGCTCTGGAGGAGAGGAAGAGGAGGAGGAGAAGAGGGAGAGAGAGGAAGGAGGAGGAGAGAGAGGGAGGAGGAGGGGAGGAAGAGGAGGAGAGGGAGGAGAGGGAAAAGAAGAGGAGAGAGAGGGAGGAAAAGGAGAACAGCTCACATTAAGTACCCCCACAGTATCATCCCCATATCCAGCACACAGCAGTGTCTCAGACCAGATGTCTGAACCAGGTCAACCAGGCTGTGTGGAACCTGGCCCAGACTGGGCGCCACGGCAACCGACAGGCGCCGGCCTGGTTCTAACCCTAGACCCAGGTTACATCGCAAGCAGTCTGCCATGGCAACCAGCACAGAGGAAGCACTGAGCCACAGAGAGAGAGAGAGAGAGTGTTTCTGACCTGCTATAGGGTCCATAGATGAGAGAGAGTGTTTCTGACCTGCTATAGGGTCCATAGATGAGAGTGTTTCTGACCTGCTATAGGGTCCATAGATGAGAGTGTTTCTGACCTGCTATAGGGTCCATAGATGAGAGTGTTTCTGACCTGCTATAGGGTCCATAGATGAGAGAGAGTGTTTCTGACCTGCTATAGGGTCCATAGATGAGAGAGAGTGTTTCTGACCTGCTATAGGGTCCATAGCCTCTCTGTTGTAGTTGGAACTCTGTGAGGAGTTCTGGGTGTTGGAGCCCCCCCCGGTGGACGTGCTGGTGAAGTGCATGTTGGACCTGCGAGCCCTCTGCCCCCCCAGCCCCCGGCCAGGATGGAACATCCTCCTCACATGACGCACCCCGCTGGACTCATCGTGGACAAGACCGTTAAGGAACACACACACACCTTTGGGAAACAGCTAATTCACAAGACCCTGACAGTGTATCTACACTGTCTCTCTCCTGCAGTCCTGCATGCCTCCAGCAGGGGGCGGCAGCAGCAGCAGCAACAGCAGCAGCAGCAGGGTAAAGGATATCAGGTCTCTGGCAGCTCTGTGTTCAAGTGTGAGATGAGCAGCGAAGTCATCTGTCACATGGTTTGGGTCTCCTCCAGGCAGCGCTGCACAGATGGGGCAGATCTGCAGACAGAAGCAGGGACACCTGTTACACAACACTGCCCCTCTGGGCTGGGGGGGTACTGCTTCAGGATGACGTGATGGAGGGGGGGTACTGCTGCAGGATGACGTGATGGAGGGGGGGTACTGCTGCAGGATGACAGGTGATGGAGGGGGGGTACTGCTGCAGGATGACAGGTGATGGAGTCAGTTTGGGCAGGTGTGTCCTGGGGGCAGGTGTGTCCTGGGGGCAGGTGATGGGGGCAGGAGATGGGGGCAGGTGTGTCCTGGGGGCAGGTGTGTCATGGGGGCAGGTGATGGGGGCAGGTGTGTCCTGGGGGCAGGTGATGGGGGCAGGTGTGTCCTGGGGGGAGGTGATGGGGGCAGGTGATGGGGGCAGGTGTGTCCTGGGGGCAGGTGTGTCCTGGGGGCAGGTGTGTCCTGGGGGCAGGTGATGGGGGCAGGTGTGTCCTGGGGGCAGGTGTGTGTTCCTGCTGTACTCACCACCTCAGTAGAGGTGTCAGCATGTTCCCCAGCCACATGCTCCTGCAGGGAGCTCTCTGTGTATCCCATCCTGCCACAGTAGGGACAGGTGTAGGCCTGAGGCTGCTCCATGGACAGGGCCTCCCCTCCATAGTACAGGTCTAAGGGGGGAGGAGGAGGAGGGAGGGAGGGTTAGGGTGACTGTGACTCCCTGATCCCCCATCAGGATCCACACAGAGGCAGCATCCTTACCGAAGTCCACCCTGGTGAGGATGCACTGCATGGGGTGTTCTGTGGTGTGTCTGGTGGTGGTGGCTCCACCCTCGTAACACGACGCACACAGGTCGTAGTCGTAGCAGATTAAACACTTGTACCTCCGACCTCGGAAGTTGCCTTTTAAACACGCGTCACAGCTTACGCCTGCAATGAGAGAACACAGACACACAGTCTGAGGAAGGAGGTTTTCATTCAGATCTGAAGGGAGAGAGTGACAGATGGAATGATGAAGAATGTAAAGATTATTTGGAGAGTGTGACGAGAAATATCCCAATAATATGCTGTATAGCGAACACACGGCAAACTTAATGTCTAAACTCCAGTGCTACACTAATCTATGGACATTGTGTGCAACCATATCACATGTCAGGTTCACATCTCACAGGATCAGCAATATACAGAAACTCTAGCATCTATATTTAATGGGATTATTAGTAACCGGAGCTTGACATCAAAGTTGGCTGTTTATCCAAACAAAAGCTTGTACTTTCACTCTCTAAAACAAGAACTCGCTCATAACCCCTCAGCCTATATAAAGAAGTGGCTATATATAGACTGTCAGACATGTATGAGTTGCACACACACACTTGTCATATCAATAAATCAGAACACATCAACACTTTATATACGACACTAATAATCAAAGCCAGCGTGTTCTCAGGATTCATTCATATCTGCTGTCATTTAGGACTAAAATGTTTCATTCACAAGTTCATCAAACCCTGAGTCATAAGCTGTGGACTGAGATACTGATCTGAAACCATCAGTGTTGGGATGATTTAGTAACTGAATCAGTGTTGGGATGATTAAGTAACTGAACCAGTGTTGGGATGATTTAGTAACTGAACCATCAGTGTTGGGATGATTTAGTAACTGAACCATCAGTGTTGGGATGATTTAGTAACTGAACCATCAGTGTTGGGATGATTTAGTAACTGAACCATCAAGGTTGGGATGATTTAGTAACTGAACCATCAGTGGGATGATTATTAACTGGTTACAGCTGAGACTAACTCCTCCAGGATCTTCTGGATCTATTAACTTTAAGCCACAGGACAGTCAAGGCTACAATATGAACACCTTGGAAATAAATCTATTGTTTCATGGCTATTTTGAGAACTTGGCTTCCATAGTTTTAATGAAGACGGTCAACACAGGACTCTGAAGGTAAGCTGGGCAGAAATAACTTTTTTACTACAAACTATTCTAGGTAAATAGATGGCTAACTTAGTTTACACTGGTACTGTAGCTTAGCTAAACTAGCGAGCTAGTTAGTTCTTAGCTGTAGCTAGTACATTACTGCTAGGCTAGCTATATTAGCTAATAGCTACATTAGTGCTAGGCTAGTTTTGCTAGCTCGTGCTAGGCTAGCTTTGTTAGCTCATGCTAGGCTAGCTATGTTAGCTCTTGCCATGTTAGGCTAGCTATGTTAGCTCTTGCTCGTGTTAGGCTATCTGTGTTAGCTCGTCCTAGGCTAGTTCTGTTAGCTCGTGCTATGCTAGCTGTGTTAGCTGGTGCTAAACGCTGATGACAACGCAAACACCAGCAGAAGTTTCCCCTGGTTTGTGTTGCTGCTACATGGCAACAGTAGCTAGATGAAGTGGGGTGTGTGTGTTAGCAGTGGCTAATGGTTAGCATAACTCAGTCTGGGTTAGTTGTGACCAGTTCACCATGACAACCAGCAGACCAGCTAACTAAGCAGGAGACCAGGAGACACACCAGCCACCATGTTCATCCACTAACTGACCTTAACCCTGACTAAATATGACCCTGTTCGATATCCTGCCCAGCCAGCTAGCTACCTGTCAGCTAGCTTTACTCAACACATGTTGATGTAGCTAGTTTAGTTAGCAGTTTAGCATACTGAACACTTTGGTCTGGGCAGGAGTGAGTGTTACTGTGTTATCAGTATGTAAAAAAACTATATTCCTCCATTATCATGCACAGAAGCAGATGCATTATCATCATTATCAGCAGAAGAGCAAAGCAAGCCAGCATGCTAACGGGTAGCTAGCTCGTTTTCTAGCTCCAAAACCTCCAACTCTGTCTTAAGGACAGTCTTAATAATCCAGTCTTCTACAGTCAGTAGACAGTCAGACAGTCTTAATAAAGCTGCTCCTAAAGAGGAGATCTTTACCTTCATGGCGGGACATCATATGAACCCTGAATCAGCCCCTCTTTACTCGGGCTACTCGTCTTCAACAACACGGAGGAGGTGAAGCCGGGCCTGGCTGAACCCTGGCCGCTTCCCTCATGAAGGATCCGGGTCAGACTCTCCTCCTCCTCCTCCTCTTTCTCTTCCTCCTCCTCCGCCCGCCTGCTGTCACTGCCCAGCTGCAGTGACGCTGCTTCACCACCAGGGGGAGACCGCCTCTTTATTTCTGGTCGCATCGGATCAAGTTTGCTGAAGGAAGGTTGGAGGACGTGCTTGAGACAAGGACCTCCATGTATGACGACACCTGATATGGTGGTTCTGGGTAGAGGTCAGGCTCTCTGGAGATCAGCTGGACTGGAGTCATGGATCTCTCCTGACTAACTGCTTTCAACGAGACAATTGTGGAAAATTTCCTTTCTGATAGAAACCTCCTGAATCACATTTTGATTGACTCTTTGTGGCAGATCTGCTGCTGGTTTGAGAAGATGAGGACTGACTTCAGAGAATATGATCACTGCAAGAGAATAAATTAGAAGATTTATCGTTTCTGGAACCTGAAAACACATCATAAAACCCATTCCTCCGCTTTGATCTGGAATACCAGACTCTGTTATTCAAACAACTCAAAGCATTCCACGTATTCATTTTATAAGAAGCACATTTTTCCAGAGTGACTTGCAGTCAAACCTGCAACGTCTTGATCAGCAGTCACACACTCAACAAGGAAACATAAGAGGAGCAGTACAGTGAGATCTCAGTTCAATGAGATCTCAGTTCAATGAGATCTCAGTTCAGGATCTCAGTTCAGTGAGATCTCAGTTCAGGATCTCAGTTCAGTGAGATCTCAGTTCAGTGAGATCTCAGTTCAGGATCTCAGTTCAGTGAGATCTCAGTTCAGTGAGATCTCGGTTCAGGATCTCAGTTCAGGATCTCAGTTCAGTGAGATCTCGGTTCAGGATCTCAGTTCAGTGAGATCTCAGCTGCTTCTTGTCAGGGAAGCAGGGGTAATGAAGACCATGTGTCTAGATAAAGACAGTAGTCATGTGATGAGATAACGGCTCTGAGGTGTTCTGTAGAGCAACAGAACCAGAACTCATGAGGAACTCAGAACCATCTCTGAATATGCAGCCTCTGAATCCAGAACACAACAGATCCTTGGTGATTAAAAAAAAGAAAAAAGTATTTCAACGTGTGTTTTATAAACAAACCGTACAAACAAAAAGATGTCTGCACATGGTTTATCTGCAAAGTTCAGCTAAAGAGGAATTTCAGCCCGTCAAAGGAATCCAGGCTCCCATAATGGAGCTGTTACTGAGCGTCAGTTACACTGTAAGCGATGTATGCTGCAGGACTTAATTTAGGTCCGTGAGCCGCTTCTCTATTCAACACTGGAATGTTGTTGCCATGCCAAAGAGACCTTGTTTAGCAAAACCAGGACATGTTGGCTCAAACCAAGCAGGCCCCAGATACCAGCTGAGATATGAACCCACCCTGACGGTTAACCAAACCCTGGCCTCAGCCACTGAAACTGCTGCTAGACCCTGAGTTCAGGATGGTCCTCACTGCTTAACTGTGGATGCTGAACAAGTGTTTCTGGAGCTCACATCACATGACCTGCAGACCAAAGTGACCTTGTGATACTCGCCTCTTGCTCTCCAGCACAGTGGAAACCTACAAGCTGCTCATTGGAGGAGACAGAAGTGGACACTAGTGTGTGTTTATGTACACAAACAGACGTGTTATTGTACAACCAACACCCGCGTGTGGTTTATTTTTCCTATGATCAGTGGAAACCCTTTGGTGAAAGGAGCACCAATCCCAGACCAGAGAGAGGAGAACCCCCCTCTCGTGAGAGGAGAACCCCCCTCTGGCTGCATTGAGAACATTCCACAGGCTCGCGGCGTTCCCACGTATGCAAATGAGCTGAATGTCATTACACTGATGGACATAAAGCTCAGAGAGGTTATTTCAAGCTGCTTATATGAAGGAAAGAACCGGATCTTAACAGAATGGCTGCTGCTCTAAATGGTGGATCCGTAACCTTCAGGTTGTTGTACTGAAGCCTCTCCTGTCAGGTGCTGGTTTAAAATAAGACTGGACAACAGGTCCGAATGATTAACATACAACAAGCATGTGTCTGTATGGTGACGTCAGTAAGGTGTCCTGTTCTGTTCCACACTGGGGGGGGGGGGGAGGGTGGGGGGAGTCCGGAGGGGGGGGGGGGTCGGGGGGGGGGTGGTCAGGTGCTGCATTGTTTTGTAAACCACGAGCTTATGAATGGGTTAAAAAGCTTAACGTGTGAAGTCTACGACCCATTCAGGTTTTTTCTTGCCACGCCCCTTCAACTTAAACAAATGGGGGCTTGACCAATTAGAAGCCCAGGAGTGATCGTGCGATGTCAGATGACTATAGGGGGAAACTATTTAAAACTCAAATAAGACACTTGATGCCAGCTCAAAGGTTTCCTTAATATCCTCCTGCTCAGTTCACACACCCTTCCCAGTCCAGCTCTTTGAAACAGAATCTAAAGGTTCAAACAGAGAAGCTTCCCCTGCAGGACTGAACTGTGACTTTCTAACATTGTTTTTGGGAGAGAAATGAAAAAAGCAACGTTCTCCTTGTGGATGATCTTTCATTTTGCACTCGGGATCTTTGCATCGAGTTTAAAGGAGAACTCAGTCCAGAAAGGTAAGAAAGAACTTTAACTATTTCTCTTTTAAAGAATCATGCAAATGAACATATGAATCTATAAAAGGACACGCGTGTAACTCGACACCATATCTGCTCTTAACCAGAGGATCTGTCCCCGTATTGAATGAAGGGTTGATGTGTTTAGTTATTAACTTCTGTTAATAAGAGTCTACAAGTTGGTGAGACTTAACGCGATCAAGTGTGACATTTGAAGAGTTCAACTTCAGAAGGATTTCCCTTTTGAAACAGAGTTTAAACGATCTGAAGAGTGAAGCTGGAACTGAACTCTGAGCTGCTCATTCATTAGATCCTGTTTAACAAGACTGATCAGATGCGCAACTTATTAGAAATAAGAGTTTCATTTACTTAGTTAACCAATTAGGCGACATGTATCGAAATATTCTTATATTAAGAATTAGTCCCTATTGATTGATCAAGTATAGCGCCTCTTTTACTTGCATTTCTTCCATGAAATAGTTTTTAAAGGTGTGTAACTCTTCAGTAACTCCATCACACCTATGACCAGTTTATCATGTTGAGATTTAAAACTGCAGAGAAGATCTGGAACTTTCCTTCACTTCATCTACCCAACATCAATATTGACCCTTCTATATTGACTTAGCACAATATTTATGTTTTCACACATTCTGACAAGTTTGACCAAGAGTTAATGTCATGAACAAACTAGTCATATATTCCAATAAACATCTTAAAATATAGAAGTAGTGGAGCTTTAACTTTTATCAGCTTAATATAGTAATACGATAATATAGTATCACGATACTGGGTGAACTATACAATATATCACAACATTCAGGTCTTTATTCAGGTCGATATTCAGTGTTTTAAGTGATTTCTCTGATTTATTAAATTAAAGTTAAACTCATGCCAAAGGTGCAGAGTACGTCGCGCGCTGGTAAGTCAGCCAATAAGATCACGCGGTCATAATATTGTACAAATATTGCTGTAACTCTCTGATAGGTATTGTAAACATTTTATTTTGCAAGAAATGATTTCAGGATGTGTTGGGAAATACTTGTCTGTAAGGTGATGACTGATCACAGCCATGCATGTCATCCTCAGATGAGGGAGATGGTGTATTAATCGATGACAAGGTTCTCCATGATCGGATTAAATACAACATGAGGAAGAGCCTGGATCTGGAGCAGGAGGGCTGCCTGTTGCATCCTGGGAGCTCAGAGGGACTGGAGGAGTGTGGCTTCAATGCCACAGCCAAGACCATCCTGATCATCCACGGCTGGACGGTAAACAACAACAACAACAATAACAACAATAGGGGCTTTTATCCAAAGGGATTTACAGTAGTGGGTGGGTGGGGGGTGGGGGGTGGGGGTGGGGGGTGGTTTAACCTGTGAGCTTTTGATTTGCAGTCAAATCCTTTAAGCTAGATCCATACATCTAGCTTGACTCATTCACACAAGGGAGGGGGAGAGAGGGGAGGTTATGGGAGGTCATTGGGGATCACAGGGGGGGGGTCGGGGGGGGGTCACAGGGTTCTCCAGCACTGGTTACAGTCTATCTGAGGTGAGGCCAGTTTGTAGTGGAGAGCAGATGATGATGTGACTAGCAACAGGTCCTAACTCCTCCTCCCCCTCCTCCTCCCCCCTTGTAGATGAGTGGCATGTTTGAGAGCTGGATGCACAAACTGGTTTCCGCGGTGATGCAGCGTGAGAGTGAAGCGAATGTGGTGATCGTGGATTGGCTGAGCCTGGCTCACCAGCTGTACCCAGAGGCAGTGAACCACACCCAGCGTGTGGGGCTCAGCATCGCCACCATGCTCAACTGGCTCCAGGTAGGCCTGCTGTCCTCCACCCTGGCCAGGACACCTGGGGCTGCTCTGCTTAGGGGCGGGGCCTCTGTGAGGCATGCTGGGTTGTGGCTGATGTGTATTTCTGTTGCTCTGCTCTCTGATAGGAGGAGCAGAATCTGCCCCTGGAGAAAGTGCATCTGATTGGCTACAGCCTAGGGGCTCATGTTGCGGGTTACGCTGGAACATTTGTACACGGGACTGTAGGCAGGATCACAGGTAAGAAGATGAGACGAACACCAGGGCCAAGCTTTACTACACACAGCTCATACAGCCCCCTCCCCCTCCCCCACCCCCACCTCACTTGGATTACAAAAATCATATTTATCAACTGCATCAGGTGTAGAAATCCAAACGGCCTCACCCATATTATTAAACAAACCTGCAGTGCTGGTGTGTATCTACACACACTGTGTAGGAAAACACATGTACACACCTGCAGTGTGTGTTAGCAGCAGCTAACCAGCCCATGTTTCCTGCTCCAGGTCTGGATCCAGCCGGCCCCATGTTTGAGGGGGTGGATGAGCATCGCCGTCTGTCCCCAGGAGACGCTGACTTTGTGGACGTCCTCCACACCTACACCCGAGAGGCCCTGGGGGTCAGCATCGGCATCCAGCAGCCCATCGGAGACGTGGACATCTACCCCAACGGAGGAGACGTCCAGCCAGGCTGCGGCCTCAGCGATGTGCTCAGCGTGGCAGGAAGTAAGAGAATTTTCAAGAACTTAAATAAAGGGGAGGGGGAGGGGGGGGGGTCCTTTTTTTAGTTTCTAATCAAGGACAAGTTCTTGTTAGTGATGTTGCATACAGACACCTCTAGTAGATACCTGTGTGCTTATATCTCCTGCCTGCTGTCTTCTCCCAGACTTCATGGAGGTGATGAAGTGTGAGCATGAGAGGGCGGTGCACCTGTTTGTGGACTCCCTGATGAACAAGGAGCACATGAGCTTTGCGTATCAGTGCACCGGCCCTGAGCGCTTCAAGAAGGGCATCTGCCTCAGCTGCCGCAAGAACCGCTGCAACAACATCGGCTACAACACCAAGAAGATGCGCAAGAGACGCAACAGCAAGATGTACCTGAAGACACGTGCCGTCACGCCATTCGGAGGTGAGCGACAGAAGCAGCGTGACCTCAGGAAACACTCGTGTTGACAAACACGCGTGCTGTAGTGTAATCTACGCTTATTAACGGCGCCATGCCAGAAGTCTACACGCGGAGCTAAACATGACCTTTGCCCTGTGGTAAAGATCTGAACGGCTCCTTATCTTCCCAGGCTACCACTACCAGATGAAGATGCACGTGTTTAACAGGAAGGGAGAAGATGCAGATCCCACCTTCCACGTCAAGCTGTACGGCGCTCACAACGACACCAGCAACCTGTCTGTGGACGTGTGAGTACCAGCCCCCCCCTCACTCCACCTCCTCCCAGCCCTCACCTCACCCCCCCTCCACACTCCCCCTCCTCCCAGCCCCCCCTCACCCCCCCTCCACACTCCCCCTCCTCCCAGCCCCCCCTCACTCCCCTCACCTCACTCCCCCTCCTCCCAGCCCTCACTTCACTCCCCCTCCTCACCCCCACACAGAGAATCACTCCCCCCCCATCTGACTTCCTGTCCATCTCCTTCCTGATCCCAGGCCAGACAAGGTGGGCCTGAACTTGACCAACACCTTCCTGGTGTTCACTGAGGAAGACATCGGTGACCTGCTGAAGATCCGGCTCAGCTGGGAAGGAGCGAGTGAATCATTCAGCTCCATGTTCAAGAGCATCAAGAAGAGCTTCTGGAGCTGGAACAGTACCCCTGTGACCCCTGTCCTGGAGGTGCGAAGGATCAGGGTCAAGTGTGGAGAAACGCAGAAGAAGTGAGTGGGGGGGGGGGGGGGGGGGGGGGGGCTGGATCTTATGGTCTAATGGAAAGCACAAATATTTGGTGTTTATTGTTGATTCACACAGACGCTCTGTAATATTTTTTTCCCTCACGATCGCTTTGCAGGTTTACTTTCTGTGCCCAAGAACCATCCAAAACTGAGATTTCCCCAGGAGAGACTCTCACCTATGTGAAGTGCCATGACGGCTGGGAGGTCAAACCCAGGAAAAGGTGAGTGAGTCCAGCGCCTCTTACACATCCAACAGGAGTATTTCCATAAAGTGTTGTTTCAGATGCCGGTATTGACTATGTGCTTGATTCCCAGGCTGCTATCTTAAAGACTCCCGGGAGCCACTAACCACAGGAGCGGTGGCAGGAGGGAGCGTCTGCTGTTCACCAGAGCACTTTGAAGAGGGGAGGGGGAGAAGCGTACTGTGAGAAGGGTTTGGATGCTTCTGGAAGCACCAGGAGGAGGTGGCTGGACTGGATGACTCTGGGCTGTGACCAGTGATGGGATGACTGCTTACAAGCTGTCTGACAGCTGGAGGAGTTCTGGATGAGGAGGAACGGCTCATCTCTTCAATGTGGATTCGGTTAGACTAGAGACTAGAGTTAGAGGGTGAACTGGGACAGTAGAAAATGCCTGGAAAACTTGTCTATTTACTGTTATGTTTATGTGTTATTTACTGTGTATTTTTTGTATTTTTTATTTATGAGTGAAAAGCACTGCAAGACCAAGCTTATTTATCTACAGCACACCCACTGCTGAAGTACGAGTTTGGATGACTTTCCTGTGTGTGTGTGTGTTTGTGATAGAAGTGGTGTGTGTGTGTGTGTGTGTGTGACGAGAGAGAGTGGTGTGTGTGTGTCTGCATATTTGTACCTAACAGATGTGCCTTTCAGCTGAGATTGGAAACACTGTATTACTGAGAGAGATTGTGAGCACATCATTCAAGTGCAAGCAGTGTTATTGCTGATGACTGTATGACTCAGTGTTATTTTGTGGGTGTGTCATGTACATAATGTAAATAACTTTTGAAAAATGAATAAAATAAACTTGTTTGTAATGTTTCCCCCTTAAGAATGGTTTGAGAGCTGTTATTCCTCTCGTGGTTCTCTGAGTGTTCCTGGTTCTGTCAGAGCAGAAGTAGAACACAAGCTTCACTCTGGTTCTTGTCTTGCACAAGACAAAAGCCTCGTCCACCTTCCTGTTAATCCTGTTCTTGTGACTGTCGGGTCTTTAGCTTCCCCCCAGAAACACATTTGGCTTTGAAGGTGTCTTAACATTCTTGTTCAGCTGCCACATTTATGGTTCCATCTGCTGCACATTTTTGACGCGGTGCAAAGTGAACTGAACCAAAGTGTGCCTCGTAAAGTAGAGCAGCATGCAGGAGCAAATCCAGACATGAACTCTTTGTACTATCACCAACACTGTAACGTGTGTATTCACTCCTAGTAATGCTGGGATTGGTGATTCAAGCAGCATTTATCATTATCAGTAAACATGCTGATGTTATCAGCGTCTTCTAAACCGAAGGACGTTTCCTGCAGTAAAACGTGAGGAGATACTGTGAAGAGGATAATATCATCCCACATCATGTATTACATTCTAACAGATTAGTTTCATTTTTACGTGAGATCAATCAAGAAAAGATATTACAGAAGCTTTTAATACTCAAGAGCGGATCAAACCAGAATACTACTTCCTGTCGCACGCTGACCAGAGTGCTGACCAAAGCTTCCCCTCCTCCACTGTGACCCCAGCAGGCCATACCGGCCTCCACCACAGAAGAAGTCTCTGTGTGACTGAACAATATCACATTGAAACGCTCTCTTCATGAAGTCCATGCAGTCCAGCTCTTCACGTGTTGACCCAGGACTCGGGTTCCTCAGGCCTGGTTCTAGACCCTGTCACATTTTCTCATGGGAAAGAGACCAGAGAACAATGCGGAATGTGACCAAAAAGAAGGAAAAAATCCTTTCTGGCTGAAAAAGAAAAAAAAACTGTATAATCTGTGTGTAGAGGATTTATATAATTATCACACGCCATAAAATCTCCTTATAGGTCCTATTCAGAGAAGGCTTGGATTAAAAGGGCCTCAGTTGTATGGATTACATCTCCAGCTACCTGCTTAAATCATATTACTGTTCCAGTTGTGTCTGGCAGAAAGCAGGTCAGATACTATCCAGAAAGCTGTTGTGGTTAAGAGCCAGTCTCAACAGAGCCAGGCCCAAGGACTGTGAGAGCGCCACGTTAGGAAGAGGATTCACCCACAGTGTTGGGGCCAGTGTGCTGTTCTGTGTTAGGATATCTGTGTTTTGCCATTTTAAAACAAAGCGTGCTTGGAATCGTCACTGCTTTCTAAAACGTGGCTCCACATATCTCACCGCTGTTTTGTTTCTGTGATAGAGTGAGTCAGATCTGTGATGATGAGAAAGTTCATGGCCAGGATCCTTCCTGTGTCACATGACTCTTCTGTAGCTCAGGTCTTCCATGAACCCACAGCGTGTTGTGGAAGGAGCAGGAAACCTCAGAGATGAACTCTACTTCCTGTCCAGTGATGCTTCGCTTGGCTTTTGAAAATCACATGTTTGAATTTCTATGAATCTTACGATATGTGGGCTGCAAATTCTTGGAAAGTCACCTGCATAGATCAAACAAGTCCCCCACCTCCTCCCTCCCTGCCCCCCTTCTCAAAATATATATGATGCTTCAGAGGCTTTCCAGCCTAACTACCTGGTGTTGTGGCATTTGGGATTTACAGTTAAGCTCTTAATACGACTCTGATTTCCAGAAGCATGTTTCTGATGAGAAGTGACAGGGGGGCGATTCTGCAAACCAATGTGGCCTAGTTACTGTACATTAACATTCAGTTATTTAACAGACCCTCTTATCCAGAGCATCTTACAGCAAGTACAGGGTCATTCCCCCCTGAGGCAAGCAGGGTTAAGTGCCTTGCACTTCCTGGCACAGCCGGGAATCGAACTGGCAATGTTCTGACTGCTAGCCCATTTCTCTAACCGCTCAGCCAGCTGACTCCCCTAGTTCTGTGTGATAGTTAGATAGTTGAGGCTCACTGTGTGACCTAGCTCCTCCTCCTCCATGTGTTCAGAAGGAACACTTAGACTCCGCCTCTTCCTCTTCCCTCCCCAGGTGTGGTCTCTCAGGTAGAGTCCCACCTGGCAGCAGACCGCTCCTGGCTGTTTTGGCATGAGGGGTTGAGGTGCTTCCAGCAGGGGTGTGGTGGGAACCTTCACAACACACTGCAGGGTGTGTGTGTGTGTGGGAGGTGTGTGTGTGTGGGGGGGAGGGTGTGTGTGTGGGGTTCTTGGAAGAAGCAAGGTTATGTTACGGCGTTGTTGGAGTTTTCAGTTGATTGGTTGAGTCTTTAAAAGTAGAAGGACGCAGTAATTCAACGCTCTGGGGGAGCTGACAGTGTGATGTCCTGCTCCAGTTACACTCAGGATCTGTGGATACAGACACACCTGCCTCATATTCCCTTGGCACTTCTTGGTTCTCATGATGTATGATTCACGATCTAAAAACCCACTGTGTTCGGGGTCTATCACGTTGCTATGCTCCATGACTGATGCTCTTTGTAAAAGCTCTCTCTTGTAAGTCGCTTTGGATAAAAGCGTCTGCTAAATGAATAAATGTAAATGTAAATACTGCAGACTGAGACACACAGCCAGGCTGGGACTCAGGACTCAGGCTGGGACTCAGGACTCAGGCTGGGACTCAGGACTCAGGCTGGGACTCAGGACTCAGGCTGGGACTCAGGACTCAGGCTGGGACTCAGGACTCAGGCTGGGACTCAGGACTCAGGCTGAGACTCAGGACTCAGGCTGGGACTCAGGACTCAGGCTGGGACTCAGGACTCAGGCTGGGACTCAGGACTCAGGCTGAGACTCAGGACTCAGGCTGGGACTCAGGACTCAGGCTGGGACTCAGGACTCAGGCTGGGACTCAGGACTCAGGCTGGGACTCAGGACTCAGGCTGGGACTCAGGACTCAGGCTGAGACTCAGGACTCAGGCTGGGACTCAGGACTCAGGCTGGGACTCAGGACTCAGGCTGGGACTCAGGACTCAGGCTGGGACTCAGGACTCAGGCTGGGACTCAGGACTCAGGCTGGGACTCAGGACTCAGGCTGGGACTCAGGACTCAGGCTGGGACTCAGGACTCAGGCTGGGACTCAGGACTCAGGCTGGGACTCAGGACTCAGGCTGGGACTCAGGACTCAGGCTGGGACTCAGGACTCAGGCTGGGACTCACACCAAACACACAGTCACAATCAAGCTAAAGTAGAAGCTCTAGGCTTTTAGATGAACCTGCTTTCATGGGAAGTGACTTGTCACCACGTTCAAGCCAATGAGATCGTGATGAGTTTCATCAGACAGAAGCTTGTGAACGTTGGCAGATATTCTGCTTAGTTTACGCCTCCAGGGATTTGAGTTCCTGATGAAACAGGATATCAGATGGATGGGAAATGAGAGAGAGAGAGAGAGAGAGAGAGAGAGGGAGAGAGAGAGGGAGAGAGAGAGAGAGAGAGAGAGAGAGAGAGAGAGAGAGGGAGAGAGAGAGAGAGAAAGAGACACAAAAAGGTTGATTGGTCTAGGGAGTGATGCCTGATTCTAGGAGCTTTCTGATTGGCTGAGAGGTATGGCCTCACCTTGGAAGAGGTTATGTGAGTTCATTGACTTTTTCATGGCTGTGTGTCTGTGTGTGTGTCTGTGTGTGTGTGTGTGGGTCTCTGTTTGTTGTAGGTTGTGTGTGTGTTTCCATTGTGAGAACATGTGTCCTGTCACCATTAGCTCTGCGATCTTTGAGCTTACGCCCCTCTCGCCCGCTCTGACATGAGCCCTCAGGTTATTAAACAGGATTTATTCGTCTACCAGACACATTTCAACGGTCCAGGCGTTCAACTATTCTGGGATTTTGTCTGTAAAACCGTGTTGCAACAGCTTGAACTGGGACTTTGGTGTTTAACTCAGCGAGCTAAAGCCAGGGCTTTGGAAACAGACAGGGGAGGATGAGCACAGTGGAGGTGAAAGCTAGTCGCTAGTAATGGTGATGTTCTTTTCCTGAGCATTCATCCTCCTCACAGCCAGACTGTTGGATGTTCACCCCATCACAACCCCAACTTTCACCCTGACCCCACGACCCTGCAACAATACACAGCTGACCCTAATCCCCTGACCTCCAGCCTGACCTTTAGGCATGTTGAATGCGTGATGATTGGACAGACAAAAGGGACTTTGTATCAAACTCAGATGGAAAAACTGGAAACAAATGAGAGTTTTACAGCCTCATCCAAGTCTGGGCATCTTCCATGTTCAGTTGTTTCACTTATTTGACTACCGACTTATTTGACTGTAATTTAATTTACATGATAACGAAACTTATTTAAATGTTGAATCTTTGATCTGAGTGTTCTGATTACAGGGTGTAGAGGACTGGGGAATCCATAGAGATGACTGAACACAAACTGAACACAAACAAAATGGACACAATGGATTCCCTCTTACTCCTCACAACACACACACACACACACACACACACACACACACACACACACACACACACACACACACACACACACACACACACACACACACACACACACACACACCTAGCAGCTGAGCAGTAACAGGAGAGGTGCTTGGGTAGCTGG
>CM059309.1:9170000-9280000 GCA_030340665.1 Neosalanx taihuensis | reverse complement strand
GTCTGTCTGCCTGTCTGTCTGTCTGTCTGTCTGTCTCTCTCTCTGTCTCTCTCTGTCTCACTGACTTTCCTGTTAAATTTCACTTCACTCACCTTGTCATTTTCTAACATGGATTTGTCATCTTCTTGATGACAGTTAGTAGGATCAGTATCATGACAGTCTGCTTCACACAGTCTAACTCAGCTCCTGTATTCCTCCTGGTTCAGAGGAAGAACGACAGCATTATTCTCTGATGTCTCCTCAGCCGACATCCCCTGACATGCTGATGGAGAGATGACAAGCTTACACAAGTGTTGTGACTGAACCGAGTGACTGAACACAGGAAAGGTTTCAGGAATGCTCAGTGAAACTGCGGGATTGACCCCTGACAGACCTCACAGTGAATTTGGTGATTGTGTCAAAGACCTTCTTAACTACTGCCTCACTACTGGGATTGTGCAATGTTGTGCAACCTGGGCATTGTTCTGTGACCTCACCCAATGAGCTGGAAATATCTGAGAAATCACACAGTTACCATAAACCGTTGATCCGATTCAAATCTATTCTAGATCTTTCTACTCTGTTATTTTTTACGTTTGGATTATAAGAATATGAACGAAGGCTGGAGGACAAAGCTTGTTCCTCTCTCCTCATTCCCGCATGCGTCTGTCGTCACGGTGAGGGTCCAGCCAGACTCTGATTGGTTGTTTGGACGTGGGTTCAGGTGATTGTAGCAGTGTGAGATGCCTTGGCTCTGTGTAGCACACATGCCTGCTGACGTGCAGACGCTGTGCTGTGGCTGCTGTGCTGTGCCTGCTGTGCTGTAGCTGCTGTGCTGTGGCTGCTGTGCTGTGGCTGCTGTGCTGTGGCTGCTGTGCTGTGGCTGCTGTGCTGTGGCTGCTGTGCTGTAGCTGCTGTGCTGTAGCTGCTGTGCTGTAGCTGCTGTGCTGTAGCTGCTGTGCTGTGGCTGCTGTGCTGTGGCTGCTGTGCTGTAGCTGCTGTGCTGTGGCTGCTGTGCTGTAGCTGCTGTGCTGTGGCTGCTGTGCTGTGGCTGCTGTGCTGTGGCTGCTGTGCTGTAGCTGCTGTGCTGTAGCTGCTGTGCTGTGGCTGCTGTGCTGTGGCTGCTGTGCTGTGGCTGCTGTGCTGTAGCTGCTGTGCTGTGGCTGCTGTGCTGTGGCTGCTGTGCTGTGGCTGCTGTGCTGTGGCTGCTGTGCTGTAGCTGCTGTGCTGTAGCTGCTGTGCTGTGGCTGCTGTGCTGTGGCTGCTGTGCTGTAGCTGCTGTGCTGTAGCTGCTGTGCTGTAGCTGCTGTGCTGTGGCTGCTGTGCTGTAGCTGCTGTGCTGTGGCTGCTGTGCTGTAGCTGCTGTGCTGTAGCTGCTGTGCTGTGGCTGCTGTGCTGTGGCTGCTGTGCTGTGGCTGCTGTGCTGTAGCTGCTACTTTGTGGCCAGTAACACTGGCCCTTCACCCTGACCTACAGCACAGATACAGCCTGTACTTTATTACAGGGACAGTTTCTTCAGATACATTAGATGGACGCATGAGGTGGGTCTGTCCTCTGCTGGTTCACAGCTGGTGTCTCTCCTGGTGCCTCTCCTGGACTGACGCCCTGGAAACTGACTCTCAGCTCTCCCTCTCAGCAGAGGATTAAATAAAGAAGACACCACAGCTGAGACATATTGCTGAACCCCCTGAACCTGCTCTCCCTCTCTCGCTTTCTCTCTTTCTCTCTCCTCTCTCACTAACTCGGTCTCTCTGTCTCTCTCTCTGTCTTCCTCTCTCTCTCTCGCACTCTCTCTCTGTCTCTCTCTCAACTGAAAACACTTTAATTACCTTTATTAACTTAAATAGAATCTCTCTGGCTTCAGATCGTTTAACAACTAACCCTTCAATGGGGCTTCTCCCTTCCATCCCCACCATCCCCCTCTCCCTTACCCCACCATCCCCCTCTCCCTTACCCCACCATCCCCCTCTCCCTTACCCCACCATCCCCCTCTCTCCTACCTCACCATCCCCCTCTCTCCTACCTCACCATCCCCCTCTCTCCTACCTCACCATCCCCCTCTCGCTCTCACTCACACCACCATCGCCCCTCATTCTCCCCCCCCCACACACACTACTTTCACCCCACCTTCCCTCAACCCCCCCTTCCCTCAACCCCTTTCATCCCCAGCCCTCTCTCCCCTACACCCCTCACCCCGACACCCCCCGCCCCCCACCCCGACACCCATCAACAAGAATAGCTACTCTGTTTCACACGCATCAATTAGGCCCCCTGAGAGGGTCTTCTGACTCCCAGGACGCCGACATCTCTGTGTGCAGCTTCCCAGACATACTCTCTGCCTCCCTGGACACGCTTCCAGGCACTGGGATACCCAGAACCAGGGAGCTGCGGTCTCTGCCAGTTTCCATGGAGGCCTCTAGTCAAAAGCAGGTTTTATCTGGAGGTCATGTGTTTGCTGGAAGTCAGGGTGAAAAGCTGTCTCTGTCTGTCTGGACAGCAGAACGCTGCTGAGGAGGGGGGCGTGTCCTCACAGTGCTGAGCAGGAATCAACCAATAGGATTCAGGGTGTGTGGGGCTTGGCTGATCATCAGTTAAACACACACACAAACAAGTGAGCATGTTTACACGTGTACCTACGTTCTCACACACGCCCCCGCTAGCACACACCTGTGTGTACATTCCACACATACACAGAAACACATACATGTGTGCAAAACTGGCAAGCCTGCATGAACACACACATACAAAGCGGTTCTCACTTTGTGTAACAAACTCCTTCACACCTGCACACTCCATCACCTTAATGTTGTACCTGCATTATGTATGAGTCACCTGATCACATTCCTTCATTCACAGATGAGGACACACCTGTGATACCTGGAATGAGTCACTGGAACAGGAAGTTCAGAAGGCTCAGTTCCCATCAGATATCAGGTGAGGAGGAAGGTTTAGGAAAAGCTGTTCCAAGTAGGTGTTCTGTAAACATAACTTAATAAATCAAACTGCTGTCATGGATATTAATGAGTATTTAGATGGAACAAAACTGACGTCAGTGGGATTGTGTTTTAAACGAAAGTGTCTCTGATAAATAACTGAATTATTTGGAGAACGTGAATCATTTTCCTGTTTAATCACGATTCTGCGCAGTGAAACAGAGTGAGCAGCATGAGGGAAACATGCAGCCAGACTGACTGAGAGGAACCTTCCTTCATATGTTTTATTTTCTGCATGAATACAGCAGAGTCATCTGTGTGTCGTCATGTAGTCAAGTTCAGCTCTGCTGTGCTTCTATGATAAACACACTGAAAGATTTGTGGAAAGAAAATATAAAATATATCAAAATGGCTACTACAACTAGATGTCTTTCTTTCTAATAGCTGAGGGTTTAGCTGAATACTAACTTCAATAAAACCTTGAAGTGTCTTCTCTGGATAAGTTCATTTCGCAAAGTAGGATGTGGTCTCTGGAAAGTTCTCTTTGAAATGCGGTTTTGTGCTGCGTTTTTTTTAAATCTGTGAACCACTTGTAGGTTACGTTTATTCATTGCATGTGAGTGATTGTTTTTTTGATGAACCTGTGTCAGGATGTCCTTACCAAGGACATAGTCCTCTATCCACAGATTACTTGACACAACATTCACAAGACTTCATGTACCTCAGGAGTCAAATATACTTTAAAACCACTTTCCATGAAAGGACTTCACAGTTGTACTGGTCAGTCTTTCTGGACACAATCCCACCACCCACTCCCAGTTCTCCCTGTGGATGGGACCATGTCTACTGGATACCAGGGAACTCATTGAACTGGCTTTTTTTCCCTTCATGAAGCAGCTGACTATGTGAACAGTGAAAAAGAAATACTGCGTCTGAAACTGACCAGAAGAGCTGTTTCAACATGAAGCAACATCTGGGTCCCCCCCCTCTCTCCCCACCTGCAGACAGACCCACCCAGGGAGAAGCCTGACCCAGCCAAGCACAACAGCCCAGCCTCGCTCTTCACAGACATATGGTTCTGTCCACTATGGATTCCCAGAACACCTTGCATGTTTCCCTGAGCTCAGCACATGTGGTGATGGTCTGAAGAAGCAGCGCAGCGTCACACCACAGGCTGAACCGACCTGCTGAACCTGGAGAGGGAGGCCTGGAGAGGGAGGCCTGGAGAGGGAGGCCTGGAGGTCTGGAGAGGGAGGCCTGGAGGTCTGGAGAGGGAGGCCTGGAGGTCTGGAGAGGGAGGCCTGGAGGTCTGGAGAGGGAGGCCTGGAGGTCTGGAGAGGGAGGCCTGGAGAGGGAGGCCTGGAGAGGGAGGCCTGGAGAGAGAGGCCTGGAGGCCTGGAGAGGGAGGCCTGGAGGTCTGGAGAGGGAGGCCTGGAGAGGGAGGTCTGGAGAGGGAGGCCTGGAGGTCTGGAGAGGGAGGTCTGGAGAGGGAGACCTGGAGAGGGAGGCCTGGAGAGGGAGACCTGGAGAGGGAGGTCTGGAGAGGGAGGTCTGGAGAGGGAGGCCTGGAGAGGGAGGTCTGGAGAGGGAGGTCTGGAGAGGGAGGTCTGGAGAGGGAGACCTGGAGAGGGAGGTCTGGAGAGGGAGACCTGGAGAGGGAGGTCTGGAGAGGGAGACCTGGAGAGGGAGGTCTGGAGGTCTGGAGAGGGAGGTCTGGAGAGGGAGGTCTGGAGGTCTGGAGAGGGAGGTTTGGAGGTCTGGAGAGGGAGGCCTGGAGAGGGAGGCCTGGAGAGGGAGGTCTGGAGAGGGAGGCCAGTGTCTGGCTCAGTATGCTCAACCTCTGAGATCAAACGTCTCAAATTTAAAGCACGTTTTTTTCCCAGAAACAAACATTTATCTGGAGAAGAAACTGTCCAGAGTACCTTTCTGTATGTCTGATGTTGTGAGGAACAGCACAATGGTTAGATAAAACTTTACTACCTTAAACCATGAAGGACTTTCAGTAATATTAGTGAAACCACAGGTAAAATGTGGTCTTTTAAAACATCATTAAGTTAAAGCAGACAGTCTGCTTGTTAAACACAAGGTAGAGAACATAGCCAACATCTTCAACCAGACTTGGGTACTGTAGAACAGGGGTCTTCAACCCTGGTCCTCAGGGGTCACTGTCCTGAAGGTTCTAGATGTTTCCCTGCTCTAGCACACCTGATTCTAATGAAGGATCATTATGAGGCTTCCACAGAGCTTGATAACAACACATTCATTAGAATCAGGTGTGCTGGAGCAGGGAAACATCTAGAACCTTCAGGACAGTGGCTCCCTAGGACCAGGGCTGGACACAGCTGCTAGAAGAAGTAAACAGTAGTACAAGAGCTTCCCCTGCTGGACATATACTGCTACAGCCATGCTAACATAGAACTGTGTCTCACTTCTGAAACAGCCTTGACGCTCAGCTGGTTCATTTCTCTTTAATTACCAGCTGGGTCTATTTAGGTCAGTAGTGTCCATATGACATCTCCCAGTTGACCTCCACCAGTTGACCTCCACCAGCTGACCTCCACCAGCTGACCTCCACCAGCTGACCTCCACCAGCTGACCTCCATCAGCTGACCTCCAGCTGGTCTCTGCTGCTCTTAAAGAAGGCAGCGCGTCTCCTTCTCTCTTTTCCACCTCTGACGGTGAGGTGCCTGTTCTTCTAGTCTGGTGAAGACATCTGACTGCAGTCATGGTATGTAGCTTTTCTACATGATCATTTGAAGATATGTGTGTGCAGCTGAACATCAGTGCTCAGTAATGTTGATATCACGGTTATAATAAATGTTGAACACACGCACATAGTGTCCATGTTGAAGATACTTGATACAGACCAGGGGAACACATGAGTTGGCTTTTTGGGGTTCATTAACACTCCTAAAATCACAGTGGCTTACTTTGGGTTATATAACTTATAAAATAGTGTTTAGAATGAAGTTAGCATTACTCAGCAGGGGATAAACCGTTTTAAACGTTTAATCTGAATGCGACAACCGTCATTTTGCTGCGTGCAAATTCAGTGGTGCGGATTTTGGAACAGAGTTCCCCTGTTATAAATAGCCTGAACCCGCCTCGTGTTCCCGGAGATGCAGGATTAAAGTTACATGTGTGGAAACTGAGCACGCGCCTCTGCAGTAGGGGGCTCGTGAAGAGAACCGTAGGGACACGAGACAGTGTTGCGTCGGTAAACAACATGAAACACCTGCCACAATAGGAGCAGGTGCGCGTGCTCCCGGTCTTTGACTTGGTGCGTCACGAGCTGCACACTGCCGCAGCGCGAGGATGATCTGATGCATCACACTCAAGTTATAACAAGTGGGCGAGTAGAAACACGTCATGATACAACTACCCCCCTACAACTACCCCCCTTACAACTACCCCCCTTACAACTACCCCCCTGCAACTACCCCCTTACAACTACCCCCTTACAACTACCCCCCTTACAACTACCCCCCTGCAACTACCCCCTTACAACTACCCCCTTACAACCACCCCCTTACAACTACCCCCCTTACAACTACCCCCCTACAACTACCCCCCTGCAACTACCCCCCTACAACTACCCCCCTGCAACTACCCCCTTACAACTACCCCCCTACAACTACCCCCCTTACAACTACCCCCCTACAACTACCCCCCTACAACTACCCCCTTACAACTACCCCCTTACAACTACCCCCCTACAACTACCCCCCTACAACTACCCCCTTACAACTACCCCCCTTACAACTACCCCCCTACAACTACCCCCATACAACTACCCCCTTACAACTACCCCCCCTACAACTACCCCCTTACAACTACCCCCCTACAACTACCCCCCTTACAACTACCCCCCTTACAACTACCCCCCTTACAACTACCCCCCTGCAACTACCCCCTTACACCTCTCATACTGGTCTTCCTCCTCAGGTGAACTTTACAGTAGATCAGATCCGTGAGATCATGGATAAGAAGGCCAACATCAGGAACATGTCTGTCATCGCTCACGTGGATCATGGGAAGTCCACCCTGACCGACTCCCTGGTGTCCAAGGCTGGGATCATCGCCTCGGGCCGGGCGGGAGAGACACGCTTCACTGACACCAGGAAGGACGAGCAGGAACGCTGCATCACCATCAAGTCAACGTAGGTGAACAGGTGCTCACTGTGTTCACTGTGCTCAGGTGTTCACTGTGTTCAGGTGTTCAGGTGTTCACTGTGTTCAGGTGATCACTGTGTTCACTGTGCTCAGGTGTTCACTGTGTTCACTGTGCTCAGGTGTTCACTGTGTTCAGGTGTTCACTGTGCTCAGGTGTTCACTGTGTTCAGGTGTTCACTGTGTTCACTGTGCTCAGGTGTTCACTGTGTTCAGGTGTTCACTGTGTTCAGGTGTTCACTGTGCTCAGGTGTTCACTGTGCTCAGGTGTTCACTGTGTTCAGGTGTTCACTGTGTTCACTGTGCTCAGGTGTTCACTGTGCTCAGGTGTTCACTGTGTTCAGGTGTTCACTGTGCTCAGGTGTTCACTGTGCTCAGGTGTTCACTGTGTTCAGGTGTTCACTGTGTTCACTGTGTTCAGGTGTTCACTGTGCTCAGGTGTTCACTGTGTTCAGGTGTTCAGGTGTTCACTGTGTTCAGGTGATCACTGTGTTCACTGTGTTCAGGTGTTCACTGTGTTCAGGTGTTCACTGTGCTCAGGTGTTCACTGTGTTCACTGTGTTCACTGTGCTCAGGTGTTCACTGTGCTCAGGTGTTCACTGTGTTCAGGTGTTCATTGTGTTCACTGTGTTCAGGTGTTCACTGTGTTCAGGTGATCACTGTGTTCACTGTGTTCAGGTGTTCATTGTGTTCAGGTGTTCACTGTGTTCAGGTGTTCATTGTGTTCACTGTGTTCAGGTGTTCACTGTGTTCAGGTGATCACTGTGTTCAGGTGTTCACTGTGTTCAGGTGATCACTGTGTTCACTGTGTTCAGGTGATCACTGTGTTCAGGTGTTCAGGTGTTCACTGTGTTCAGGTGTTCACTGTGCTCAGGTGTTCACTGTGTTCACTGTGTTCAGGTGTTCACTGTGCTCAGGTGTTCACTGTGCTCAGGTGTTCACTGTGTTCACTGTGTTCAGGTGTTCACTGTGTTCACCGTGCTCAGGTGTTCACTGTGCTCAGGTGTTCACTGTGCTCAGGTGTTCACTGTGTTCAGGTGTTCACTGTGTTCACTGTGTTCAGGTGTTCACTGTGTTCACTGTGCTCAGGTGTTCACTGTGTTCAGGTGTTCACTGTGTTCACTGTGTTCACTGTGCTCAGGTGTTCACTGTGCTCAGGTGTTCACTGTGCTCAGGTGTTCACTGTGCTCAGGTGTTCAGGTGTTCACTGTGTTCAGGTGATCACTGTGTTCAGGTGTTCACTGTGCTCAGGTGTTCACTGTGCTCAGGTGTTCACTGTGTTCAGGTGTTCACTGTGTTCACTGTGCTCAGGTGTTCACTGTGCTCAGGTGTTCACTGTGTTCAGGTGTTCACTGTGTTCACTGTGTTGACTGTGTTCAGGTGTTCACTGTGCTCAGGTGTTCACTGTGCTCAGGTGTTCACTGTGTTCAGGTGTTCACTGTGTTCACTGTGTTGACTGTGTTCAGGTGTTCACTGTGCTCAGGTGTTCCTACAGCTGACAATAGCAGCAAACACAGAATACCTGAGGCTGATTAAACCTCTGAAGATTACTGTTTATACGCTTCTCATAAAGGTGAATTGGTAGATTTTTTTATATGAAATCATCTTACTGGTGGAAACTATCTGAATACAGGCTTCAGTAGACCCAGTCTCACAGCCTCCCCACTGAGTCACACTTCACCTGAACGTCCAGTGGAGATTTAGTAGCAAAGTAGAAACCATAAGTCTCATTCCTCCTCCTCCTCCTCCTCCTCGTCCTCCTCCTCGTCTTCCTCCTCTGTTAACTCCCCTCCTGCAGAGCCATCTCTCTGTACTACGAGCTCAAGGAGAGCGATCTGTCCTTCATCAAGCAGAGCAAAGATGGCCTGGGCTTCCTCATCAACCTGATCGACTCCCCTGGTCATGTGGACTTCTCCTCGGAGGTGACAGCGGCTCTCAGAGTGACAGACGGAGCTCTGGTGGTGGTGGACTGTGTCTCAGGTAGGTGGACTGTGTCTCAGGTAGGCAGACTGTGTCTCAGGTAGGCAGACTGTGTCTCAGGTAGGCAGACTGTGTCTCAGGTAGGCGGACTGTGTCTCAGGTAGGCGGACTGTGTCTCAGGTAGGCGGACTGTGTCTCAGGTAGGCGGACTGTGTCTCAGGTAGGCGGACTGTGTCTCAGGTAGGCGGACTGTGTCTCAGGTAGGCGGACTGTGTCTCAGGTAGGCGGACTGTGTCTCAGGTAGGCGGACTGTGTCTCAGGTAGGCGGACTGTGTCTCAGGTAGGCGGACTGTGTCTCAGGTAGGCGGACTGTGTCTCAGGTAGGCGGACTGTGTCTCAGGTAGGCGGACTGTGTCTCAGGTAGGCGGACTGTGTCTCAGGTAGGCGGACTGTGTCTCAGGTAGGCGGACTGTGTCTCAGGTAGGCGGACTGTGTCTCAGGTAGGCGGACTGTGTCTCAGGTAGGCGGACTGTGTCTCAGGTAGGCGGACTGTGTCTCAGGTAGGCGGACTGTGTCTCAGGTAGGCGGACTGTGTCTCAGGTAGGCAGACTGTGTCTCAGGTAGGCGGACTGTGTCTCAGGTAGGCGGACTGTGTCTCAGGTAGGCGGACTGTGTCTCAGGTAGGCGGACTGTGTCTCAGGTAGGCGGACTGTGTCTCAGGTAGGCGGACTGTGTCTCAGGTAGGCGGACTGTGTCTCAGGTAGGCGGACTGTGTCTCAGGTAGGCGGACTGTGTCTCAGGTAGGCGGACTGTGTCTCAGGTAGGCGGACTGTGTCTCAGGTAGGCGGACTGGGTCTCAGGTAGGCGGACTGTGTCTCAGGTAGGCGGACTGGGTCTCAGGTAGGCGGACTGTGTCTCAGGTAGGCGGACTGTGTCTCAGGTAGGCGGACTGTGTCTCAGGTAGGCGGACTGTGTCTCAGGTAGGCGGACTGTGTCTCAGGTAGGCGGACTGTGTCTCAGGTAGGCGGACTGTGTCTCAGGTAGGCGGACTGTGTCTCAGGTAGGCGGACTGTGTCTCAGGTAGGCGGACTGTGTCTCAGGTAGGCGGACTGTGTCTCAGGTAGGCGGACTGTGTCTCAGGTAGGCGGACTGTGTCTCAGGTAGGCGGACTGTGTCTCAGGTAGGCAGACTGTGTCTCAGGTAGGCAGACTGTGTCTCAGGTAGGCCAGCAGCAGACCTCTCACACTCACTGTGTTATGCTACTGATGCTGCTGCTTGGCTTCAGCACACTTCAACTGATCTTGGCTGAACAAAAACATGCTACAATCCATCTTGAGGAAGTGTTTCCAACACAGGTCTGATATGATGAGGAGAATGGACTGAAACCTGCTCATCAGCTGCAACAATAAAGTCTATAACAAGTGTGTTGGAACGATACTGTTACACTAATCGCTTTCCTAAAACAAGGACATTTTTCTTTTCCAACGGAGTGACTAGTGAGTGTCTTCAGATCATGTCCCCAGCGCATGGCAGAGTCACACAGGTGTTGCTCCTCCTGCTGCAGGTACACCTTCACCTGGACGCTTCAAACACAGAACCACACATGCAACCCAAAAGACTGGCTACTGTGTGAGCATGCTCAGTAATGAACATCTGTGTTTGATGGTTTGTGGTCACTAGTAATTCTAGGATAAGCACACGCATGTCACATGGAACTGATGAAATGTTTTAGATTTTTATGTAACTTCATATCTGATACTCCCCACTAGTGAAAGATCATCTGGGTTGAACACCCCCAGTCACATCAGACACAGTATCCTCCTCCCAGCTCCTAAGCCAGGCTCCCCCTGCAGGTGTGTGTGTCCAGACAGAGACCGTCCTCCGCCAGGCCATCGCAGAGCGCATCAAGCCCGTCCTCATGATGAACAAGATGGACCGCGCTCTGCTGGAACTGCAGCTGGAACCAGACGAGCTCTTCAACACCTTCCAGCGCATCGTGGAGAACGTCAACGTCATCATCTGTACCTACGGAGAGACGGACAACGGCCCCATGGGGAACATCCTGGTACGCCCCAGGGGATTCTGGGACTGGCGGTCCTCCCTTTTTAGCATGACCAATCAAAGCACAGCTGACTAAACATGGTTGACATTAAGGAGATCTGAACTCTGACATTCAGCCAAGTCAGACACATCAGTCAAGCTCAGTCAAATTATACTAAAAACCTGCAGAATAATGTTGATTTCCTTGAAATTAAATATTTGAGCTTCAAATGTTGTATCATGACTGAATATTGGATCTTTGATGTAGTTTTATAATGGATTATTCTCTCTTGTGGTGTGGTGTTTTGGCTGCAGATTGACCCTGTGATCGGGACAGTTGGGTTTGGCTCTGGACTGCATGGTTGGGCTTTCACGCTCAAGCAGTTTGCTGAGATGTATGTGGCCAAGTTTGCTGCCAAGGGAGACAAGAAGAAGGAGATCCCAGCTGCAGAGTACAGCAAGAAGGTGGAGGACATGATGAAGAAGCTGTGGGGAGACAAGTGAGAGCTTCTGACATTCAGGACACCATGGACACATGGTCACTGAGCTACCTGCTACACATGCTAACATTACTGGGTCTATTTCTTGTACACTATCAATTCATATTGACTTTAAGTGGACAGTCAGTCTACTTCAGCTGTCAATGAGTTTTAAATGACAGCTAGATTCTAGTCTACAAAGTCTACAAACACTTAAGTACTTAAAACATATGTTTATATTCCTCCAGATACTTTGATCCAGCCGTTGGAAAATTCAGCAAAACGGCCACAAACGCTGAGGGAACGAAACTTCCTCGAACCTTCTGCCAGCTTGTCCTGGATCCCATCTTCAAGGTCTGCTCACGAGACCAGCCAGTACCAACAGTCCCGCAGTAAACACATCCCTAAAAACAACCACTGAATCATTCATCACACTGTGTTCCAGTCACAGCAACAAAGTCATGTGTCAAAACCTTTCAGGTTTTCGACGTCATCATGAACTTTAAGAAAGAGGAAACCCAGAAACTGATCGATAAGTTGGACGTGAAGTTGGATGCTGAAGACAAAGAAAAGGAGGGAAAACCGCTCCTGAAGGTGAACTTAATGTCTGTCTCCCATGACAACTAACTCAACACGTTTATCCAGTAACATACTAACTGAAAGATACAAGTGCTTATGTTTTAATACACGGTGAAAAACTGAAATGAACTAAGAACAAGAGCGAAATCTAAGAAGATTCTAAACCCAGTTTGGTGTTTTAACTAGTGTTAACTGGCTAGTTAAGCCTCTTAACTACAGACTCAGTTAAGTGAGTTAGGAACTCCAGACTTCCTTCCTGTTGGAGCCATGATCTCCGTCCAGACGTGGGGTCACGCCCCCCTGCTGTGTCCCCCCAGGCAGTGATGCGGCGCTGGCTCCCCGCTGGTGAGGCCCTGCTCCAGATGATCACCATCCACCTCCCATCACCCGTCACCGCTCAGAAGTATCGCTGTGAGCTTCTGTACGAGGGTCCTCTGGATGATGAGGCAGCCATGGGTCAGTACACAGCCTTCTTAACAACCATGACATGGAGCTGGATTTTTATACACACAACTACTGGACTAAACAAACGATCTGAATCCTCTCTGCTGGACTTTAAAACTCTCAAACGTCCAGAGGTCAAAGTTCGTGTTGAGTTGTTCTGAAGCTACACTTGGTGACTTTACGAGTCGATCCTGACGTCATTTGTGTGTTGTTTTTTTTGTCAGGCGTGAAGAACTGCGATCCTAAAGCTCCTCTGATGATGTACATCTCCAAGATGGTTCCCACCACAGACAAGGGCCGCTTCTACGCCTTCGGTCGTGTCTTTTCTGGCATCGTGTCCACGGGGCAGAAGGTTCGCATCATGGGGCCAAACTACATCCCTGGGAAGAAGGATGACCTCTACATCAAACCCATCCAGAGGTCAGAGGTCACACCTCACCTGCTTCAGGAGGTTTAAACCATCTGTTCTCTTTTCAGCAGAGGACTGAATGATTATACATCAATAACAAAGATTCGTGATTAAAAACTTTATTAAACATTAAGAGTTCAGTCTGTCTGCACACGCTCACTCCTCCCCCCCCCCCCTCCAGGACCATCCTGATGATGGGGCGCTATGTGGAGCCCATCGAGGACGTCCCCTGCGGGAACATCGTGGGTCTGGTGGGCGTGGACCAGTTCCTGGTCAAGACAGGAACCATCAGCACCTTTGAGCATGCTCACAACATGAGGGTGATGAAGTTCAGCGTGAGCCCTGTGGTCAGGGTGGCTGTGGAGGCCAAGAACCCAGCTGACCTGCCCAAGCTGGTGGAGGGGCTGAAGCGCCTGGCCAAGTCTGACCCCATGGTCCAGGTAAACACAAGAGGCACAACACAGCATGTTCAGAATAGCTGTGCCGACTGCTGTGTTCAGTGTAGCTGTGCTGACTGTTCTTCTGTGTTCAGTATAGCTGTGCTGACTGTGTCCTGCTGTGTTCAGTGCATCATTGAGGAGTCAGGAGAACACATAGTGGCTGGAGCAGGAGAGCTTCACCTGGAGATCTGCCTGAAGGACCTGGAGGAGGACCATGCTGGCATCCCTCTAAAGGTGACCTCACAGCATCCACACCTGACCTCACTGCAGCCACACCTGTAAAGGTGACCTCACTGCAGCCACACCTGTAAAGGTGACCTCACAGCACTGTAACACGGTCCTCTCCTCCCCCCCTGCTGTCCCCTCCAGAAATCTGACCCTGTGGTGTCGTACCGTGAGACTGTCCAAGAGGACTCAGACCAGATCTGTCTGTCCAAGTCTCCCAACAAACACAACAGGCTGTACATGAAGGCTCGCCCACTGTCTGACGGCCTGGCGGAGGACGTGGACAAGGGGGAGGTGTCGTCCAGGCAGGAGCTGAAGCTCAGGGCTCGTTACCTGGCTGAGAAGTACGAGTGGGAGGTGACCGAGGCCCGCAAGATCTGGTGCTTTGGACCGGACGGGACGGGACCCAATATCCTGGTGGACGTTACCAAGGGGGTGCAGTACCTGAACGAGATCAAAGACAGCGTGGTGGCTGGGTTCCAGTGGGCCACCAAGGAGGTGAGGAGAGGGAGAGGGGGGACAGAGGGGGGAGGTGAGGGTGAGTGGAGAGAGATAGCTAATCTTATCCCTGTTCTAACTCCTTGCTCAGTCCTGACCAGCTCCTGCTCTCAGTGGTTCTTGTGCAGCTCAGATGAAGCTTCTGTCTCCACCCAGGGAGCTCTGTGTGAGGAGAACATGAGGGCCGTTCGTTTCGACATCCAGGACGTCACCCTCCACACAGACGCCATCCACCGTGGCGGGGGGCAGATCATCCCCACGGCTCGCCGCGTCCTCTACGCCTCCGTGCTGACGGCCCAGCCTCGCCTCATGGAGCCCATCTACCTGGTGGAGATCCAGGTGAGGACAGCAGGCGGAACACAGGGGAGGCAGCTGGCTGAGCGGGGAGGGTGATGGTAATCAGAAGGTCCCTGGTTCAAACCCTGGCCATGCCAGCATGGTGTTGTCCTTGGGCAAGGCACTTCACCCTACTGTCCTCAGGGGGGGAATGTCCCTGTACTGCTGTAAGTCACTCTGGATAAGAGCGTCTGATAAATGACTACATGTAAATATAATGTCACCTATGAGGCTTACTGGATGGAGCCCAATGGTTAAAAACACAACGCTCCTCCAGAAAGGGTGTGAGATCATGTGGAACCTTCATGTGGAACCTTCATGTGGAACCTTCCTGTGGAACCTTCCTGTGTTCCTCTTCAGTGTCCAGAGCAGGTAGTTGGAGGAATCTACGGTGTGTTGAACAGGAAGAGGGGTCATGTGTTCGAGGAGTGTCAAGTCGCTGGAACTCCCATATTCATTGTCAAGGCCTATCTTCCTGTCAATGAATCATTTGGTAAGTAACACTATCACACAGTCTTTGTCTCTTTTAGAATTCTGGTGTTTATTTTCTGTCAGTTTATTAACATTGGGATGGCAGGTCGTCCCTTTGGACTGGGAGGAGAAAATACCAAGTGTCTTTCTGGTCGGGTGAAGGCGAGAGAGGCAGCAACTTACTAAAACTAACAACAGATGAACATCTGAATGATTCTAACAGAACCTTTAACCTTCCAGAAACAGCTGCTTGGTTTAAAGAGGTTCAATCTACCAGGATTCCTTAAATAAGCCTGTTGTCTTCTTCTTCTTCTCTCTCCTCAGGCTTCACAGCAGACCTGCGGTCCAACACAGGAGGCCAGGCCTTCCCTCAGTGTGTGTTCGATCACTGGCAGATCCTTCCTGGAGATCCCTTCGAGGAGAACAGTCGGCCATGCCAGGTAGTGGCAGAGACACGCAAGCGGAAAGGCCTCAAAGAGGGCATTCCTGCACTTGATAACTTCCTGGATAAACTATAATGGGCTCCTTTTTTTAAACTGCTTCAGAGAAATTGGTCATTATAGCACTTAACTGTTTAGCTAACAAAATAAAAAACAAAAATGAATGAAAACGCATAAAAATTACATGCAAAATAACAAAATGGGGAAAGGTTTACAGTGAATATAGTTTAGGGTGAATTAAATAATTGACATTTGTTGAATCCTATCCAATAAAAAAGAAGCACCTTATTTTGTGTTTGTTTGTTTACAAGGATATTGGCAGGAAGAAAGATCCGTACAAATGAAGGTTTACATTATAAACAAGTTAAGTTTTCTGCTAAAACAAAGACATTAACTAGATACAAAAAAAAGTACAGTATAAGAATTGTTTTGATGTTTTTCTCAATTTCTCACTTGCATAACAAAAATGCTGCTTTGCCATTTTGGAAATAATAACAGTGATTTTAGCTGAAACTCATTCCTGCAGATTTTTCATACATAAAACACTCAATACAAAAGCAATGTGGAAACTTAACAAGAGAATGGAGATGAGGTCAGTGAGTCCTGGTCCAGTCCAGCTCAGTGTGAGCGAACAGACGCTCATCTGAACGCTGTCTGCTGAGCACTGTCTGCTGAGCACTGTCTGAGCCTGGAAACCAGGCTGCCTTCTTCCTGTCCAGCGTTCCACCAGTCTCCTGTTAGCTGCTGGTTTAGAAGGTTTGAAGAGATCATTGTCATTTCCATGCTGCTGCTGTTGGCTGGAGGAGGAAGAGGAGGAAGAGGAGGAGAGGGGGGGCTCAGTCGAGAGAGATGATGTCTGATATGCTGCTGGTGCCTCCTCCCCCACCGCCCCCCAGCCCCCCGCTGGTGATGACTGCCGTCTCGTGGGCCTGGGTGGCGTGGAGGCCGTCGTAATGGAGGGTGGAGGACGACACGAGGCTGGTGCTGGCTGAGGCTGCACTCTGCAGGCTGCTGGACAGGTTATCCAGGAACATGGGGGCTCGGTAATGCTGAAACAACAACAGAAAGGGGGTTTATGGACAGATCTGGCAACTTCTGGTTTTGATTTCTAGGTATACTAGAATCATTTCCATTATAATAACAACTAAGGACTGGAAGCAGTAACTTTTACCGAAGATCTACAATCAAGACATGAAAGACTCACCTGTGTGTCTCCTTGAATTAAGGAAAACAGGTCGAGATCTGAAAAGTACAAAAGCGTTTGTAAGATCCTTGGTAGCGTCTCCATGGTAGCGGTGTTTCAGTGTGTGTGTGTGTGTGTGTGTGTGTGGGCTCGTACTCTGCATGTCTGTGGGGATGGAGGCCAGGCTGGAGTGGTGGAAGGGGACAGCATAGTCTGCCAGAGAGGAGGTCAGGTAGGGGGCGTCCAGGCTCTGCACTGTGGGCATGCGCACTGAAGCTGGCTGGTAGGTCAACACCCTGGAGGTAAGAACACACACACACACAAAGCTTCTACAGTAAATATGGTCTTTTAACAGGACAAGTCAGTGGCGATCCTGTATGTGTGTGTTCCTGTGTGTGTGTGTGTGTGTGTGTATGTTCCTGTGTGTGTTCCTGTGTGTGTGTGTGTGTGTATGTTCCCGTGTGTGTTCCTGTGTGTGTGTGTGTGTGTATGTTCCTGTGTATGTTCCTGTGTGTGTGTGTTTCCTACCCCTTGCCGTGCACCTCCTCAGTTTTGGACAGGTACCCGCAGCGCTTCTTCAGCGGAGGGTCCTCCTCTTCATCCTCGTCCTCCTCTGACGAGCTGTCCAGCGTCAGGTCGATCACATCTGCCTTCCTAGTGGAGGGAGGCTCGGTCTGGGGGACCACGGCACACTGACGCACCGGGGGGGCTGGAGGACGGAGGGAGGGAGGGGGGTCACAACATGACAGCTCCTCCAGCAGACACAGCCCCCTCCACAGACTGGACCCCCTCCTGTCTTCCTCCTGGATACTTACTCTCCATTTTGGGCAGGCACTGGGAGGACACCTTCACTGCCTCCTTCTTGGGCCTCATGGGACACCAGGTGCCGTCCTCCTGGAATTTGATCTCATCCACGTCCGAACAGTCGTTCAGGATCTCCATGAACAGCCTGGTGAGCAGCAGGAACCCCAACACAGCTCAGTATTAACACAGCAGGAACCCCAACACAGCTCAGTATTAACACAGCAGGAACCCCAACACAGCTCAGTATTAACACAGCAGGAACCCCAACACAGCTCAGTATTAACACAGCAGAGGTGCTTAACATCCTGGAAGGACTTGATGTTGTGTTTTATCTGAACTAGACTTGACTTCCAGGGCGCCTGGGGGGTGGAGCTGCTCTCTCACCCGTCGATGATGAGGCTCTCGTAGGCTGCCTTCTTGTCGCACACGGGGCAGATCCAGGTGGGCTTCTTCTCGTTCATCTGCAGGTAGAGGGCAGCGTCGAAGCACTGCAGGTGGGAGCAGGTGACTGCCCTGCACGGCACGGTCAGACGCATCTTACCCAGCTGAGAGGGGGGGGGGAGACCCACAGAGGGAGGGGCAGGAGGAGAGAGATGCCTCAGTAACTTGCTCAGTGCAGATGCCTCAGTAACCTCCTGATGTTCCATGATGTTCTGTGATATTCTGTGATGTTCTATGGTGTTATGTGATGTTCTGTGATGTTCTGGGATGTTCTGGGATGTTCTATGAACCCAGCTCTTACAGGACACATGAGAGACACTCTCAGGCTGGTTGTAGCGATCTCACTGTCAGGATCTGCCGTCAGCTTCTCCTTTACTGCAACACACACACACACACACACACACACACACACACACACACACACACACACACAAGGTTACACACACACACTCCAGGTTACACACACAGGACACACACACAAGGTTACACACACAGGACACACACTCCAGGTTACACACACAAGGTTACACACACAGGAGCATACTGCCCTCTGCTGGTTCATGGATCATGGGGATCCTGCGTGTCAGAGTGTGTGTGTGTGTGTGGTTCTGGTTCTTACTCAGGGCTCTGGAGTGGTCTGGGTTCCTGATGCCCTTCATACGGAGCCTCTGCAGCAGCAGTGGAGAGGTGAGCTGGCGAACCAGGTACACTGACATGGAGTAGGTCTGAGGGTCACACAGGGGTCACACAAGGTCACGCTCTGCACTGGGGTGTTCTGGGAAGGGCATGTTTCCATCTCTGTCCCTCTCTCTGTCTCTCTCTCTCTGTCTCTCTCTCTCTATCTCTCTCTCTCTCTCTACAGTGATACTTGGTGAATCCTTGGCAGCTAACATACGTACCTTTCCGATTTCAGGAGCCCATGTGACTGTTATCTGATTGGGTACCGCCGAGGACAATCTGACCAATGACGTGATGTTCAGAGGTCTTCCAGGTCTCTTCTGTTCTACTCCATTTTTGGGCGGGGGTGCATAACCCTGGAGACAGGCAAGAAAACAACACAAGAACTCTGAAGTCACCATGGAAACATGAACCTAGAACATCCATATTGATCCTGTTGTGCAGCTGGATATAAACCATAGAAGCAGAACATACAGGAAGAGGAAACAGCTTCCCGTTGACTTTGATGCACAGACTGTTGGGATAGTTATCCTCCTGCAGACAGCTGGTCTCTGACAGACAGAACCTGAACACAGAAACAACAGCGTTCAAAAATGAACATTTCAGGGTTCAGTCAAATGTTCCAAATGTCAAGTTTGACAACATTCAGTGAACATTCTCACCTCAGTTGAATCTGAACCATGTAATCCCTGCGACCGCCTGGGAGGAAATCCCTTCAGACACAAAGAAACAGAAGACTTCACATCCACAGGAGTATGACACAGCACAACGTGTTGAGAACACAGTTAAGTACCTTGAACACAGTTAAACACCTTGAACACAGTTAAACACCTTGAACACGGTTAAGTACCTTGAACGCAGTTAAACACCTTGAACACAGTTAAGTACCTTGAACACAGTTAAGTACCTTGAACACAGTTAAGTACCTTGAACACAGTTAAGTACCTTGAACACAGTTAAACACCTTGAACACGGTTAAGTACCTTGAACGCAGTTAAACACCTTGAACACAGTTAAGTACCTTGAACACAGTTAAGTACCTTGAACACAGTTAAGTACCTTGAAATGCAGACCTCCCTGACTTGCTGGGGGGTCAAGGCGAAGATGAACGTCTTCTCTTGATGGTATCTCTGAACAGTGCTGGCTCCTAAGGAAAAACAAATGCACCCTTCATCACGATGATGTCAGAAGAGAGATGCTTCTAGAACCAAGATGCTTCTAGAACCAAAGACACATGTAAAACCAGGCCGATAGTAAAAGCTGGTTCTGACCCAGGCTGGATGGTTTGATGAGGACGTCCAGCACGTCGTAGAAGGGCAGAGACTTCATCAGCACGTCAGGGTGAACAGGGGGGATGAGGGGGGCGGTCTGCTGCAGGTTCATCCTGGGCTCCAGACCGGACGCCACCACAGAACCTCTGCTCCACAAGGCTGAGTCGCTCGAGAGACTGGGACACAGCGACAGGTCAGAGTTCACGACACTAACACTTCCTTCCTTAGAACAGAAGGCTGATCTGACGCTGGCCAGGTCCGACACCCTGGCCTCGACGGTGTCAGGAGAGCCTTGTTGTTGAAGAGCTGTGATTTGTCCCTGAACAGCTTCACTGCAGCCCTTCCTCAGCAGATGCAGACAGCTCAGAAGGACGTCATGTTCACCGCCACCTCTGTTTTCTCCAGCAAAGTCCAGTAACACTTGCAGTTCTGACGCTGGGAATCTTGATACCATGCTGAAACACAGAGAGAGACACAGGATGATACCATGATGAAACACAGAGAGAGACACAGGATGATACCATGCTGAAACACAGAGAGAGACACAGGATGATACCATGCTGAAACACAGAGAGACACACAGGATGATACCATGCTGAAACACAGAGAGACACACAGGATGATACCATGCTGAAACACAGAGAGAGACACAGGATGATACCATGCTGAAACACAGAGAGAGACACAGGATGATACCATGCTGAAACACAGAGAGAGACACAGGATGATACCATGCTGAAACACAGAGAGACACACAGGATGATACCATGCTGAAACACAGAGAGACACACAGGATGATACCATGCTGAAACACAGAGAGACACACAGGATGATACCATGCTGAAACACAGAGAGACACAGCACACCTACTTTACTGTGCAGTAAACAGGTCTTAAACAGTAGGTATCCCTGTTGTTAATGTTCACAAACCTGCTGTGTTGCAACTGTACCACTTAAACACACTGTGAAGCATATTTAACTAGACCTAGGCAACATGTTACTTTGAAGAAAAGTTATATTCAGTGTGTGATCATCCCCCAAACAGTCCCACAAGAGAAGCCACACTAACCCTTCACTCTACAGTCCTGCTGTGCATATGTGGTTATCCTGTTTATACATTATCCTGAACAAATGGGACCAGTATGGATCTAAAAAAACAAAACCAATAACAGTGATGTTTGACAGTAACTTCAGAAAGGATGGAAACTAGAGAAACACTGAGCAGGTCTGGATGAACCTGCTACTACTAACTACATCCATTATCCAAGAACCATGGACATCTAAAGTCATCTAGTTAGACAGATCCTACTGTAGGCAGCCATCAGATCACTTAGTAAACCTCCTCTTACTGAGATCTCCGATATTAGTGACCCTTTATCAGTGACCCTATATCAGTGACCCTTTATCAGTGACCCTATATTAGTGAGCCTATATAACATCTGGTAGATCTAACTGTACATGTAATGTAGGACTGTGATATTAACCAGCTACATACTTATGAACTTGTTGCTGTTATCATCTTTAAACACATTTATCCAGATACAGTCTGATCATTAATGTAGTTGTTATGAAGTTGTTATTGATAAGGCTAGCTAGGCTACCTCAGGTTAGCGGATGGTCTAGTTCATACTTACACTAGTCCAAATACATGTATGAGACTGGACTGCTTCAACCATTAACCATCACTAGAGTTATTAAATGAACGGTGATAAAGTCACAGAAGTCATCATGTTATAATGTTATATCACCAGTCTTTGTTTTTTAGCCTAACCGGAGCTCGACAAAATCCGCCATTTTCCCTAACGACGATATCCTGGTGATAAATACTTCGTTTTGTTTTAACGGGCAGCACTGCGGGGCTCATCCGTATTCAGACCAGTGAAAACATAGACAAGCATGTGTTTTCCCACGTTTATTTGTATTCTTAATTTTGTACTGTGGTCATTATATCATATTTGTGATAAAAATATCAATGTAAAATACGTAAATGTATTGCTATGGGTTATACATCTTTCCTAACTCCTCCTCCGTGTGGCTGAGCAACATGACGCTCCATTAACCAGTTCTGTTAAAACAAGCAGACCTCCGGGTCCTCAGATGTGTTTCCGGTTGACCCCGTATTTAAATAAACTTAAGAGAACAAATTACTATTTAACTCTTTTCTGTAATCATATTAAAAACATATAGATTCATGTACATACCACGATCTTAGTACCATCCTGATATAGTATATTGTGATTGTCAGTGTTTTAGAAGATAGACATATGGTGAGGAATAGTGTTGTAGTTTGTGTCGGCTAGTTTACGATTGAATTAGGAGGAAAGACATTCGCATAAAACACCTGCATAGTGGCAGTTCTCAAAAAATATATATCCAGGATAATTCTTAAAGGAAGCATATTTATTAGTCAAACATTATTATACGCATCAGAGTCCAAGTACTTTCATATCACCACAAGAGGGCAGTATTTTACAGGGCAGTGACATCCAAGTAACAGGCACAGGTAACCTGCCAAGAGCAATTAAATATCATCATCATCCTCTTACTGAAGTGCCGAGAATATGATTATATTTATGTCCTAGTATCTGTGAAATATGAGTTTAGATTAGGTACTTCAAAAACTAATGCCAGCGAGAGAAAGTTATTCGCATTAATTTTAGTTTTTATTGACTTTTTATTTATTAGCCCAATTATTTCCCCTAGTTAATTACACTGGATCTGGCTCAGCCAATCAGCATCCTCCTGGTCTCACCTGGCGATGACGACATAATTAATGCGCACGTGTCTGTTATTATACACTAATTGATAAACAAGCTGTCGTCTAACCGTGTGTTGAAGTTGTAAAGATGTTCGCGTTTGCTTTTAAAGTATCTATATTTCTATAACAAACTAATCACAGACGACAGGACTCTGTGAAACGTTGCCTAAAGTGAAAAGTATAACAGCCCAAAGAAATGGGTCAAAGTGAATGAAGGATCTTCATAATGCAGCTGATACTGTGATGATACTGCTGTTAAAACACAACAAGTCACTGTGCTTCAGGCCTGGAGATCACAGGGATCTGATGAACATGTTACTGAATTAATGCGTAAAAAAACGCCTTAATGCATAATCATCCTCATCGGATGGATGAACTGGAGAATAACTCCTGCTGCATCCATGAAATGGAAGAGGTCGGTTTCAACCAGTTATTTATTTATTATTGAGCGAGTTCTGACTGCAAACTATATTTTGTCCATTTAAAACGATCTATTTCACCCTATTTCACAGAAAGAAATACTGTACGTTTATTTAAACAACTTTATTATTTGAATATAATTCAGTCAATATTATCTGTATAATATTTTCAATAGTGCTCCTCTGAAGACACTCATTCGTTGTCCTCTCATTACTCCACAGGTTCCTCAGCTCTCTGGATCCATCTTGTTGTCATCATGGAGGTGAGGAACAGCTGCCTGTGTGTCTGTAGGATGAAGCTGAAGGTAGGATGACTTCATCTCAGAGTCTTTCTTTAGCACCGCGACACACGGGAAGATTGCATGATTGATTGGAAACAAATTCAAAAAATTGATTGAAACAAACACAAAAACCAAGGGTCAATTTTCTTTCACTGCGCTGAACAAAGTATTTGCATCTTTGCTGTTTTGCCATTTAAAACTGACATGGAGCAGAAGTTCGTTAACACCCACATCCATAAATATCCACACGTCTAAATGATCGACTTCTTCCAAGTTTCTCTTCATCTCTCTCTCGCTCTTTCACTCCAGCCAGACCTGCTCTTTCTATCTTAATCCAGTCAGAGGCTTTTCACAAGGCAGTCTGTACCTGGGGAGGGAGGTCTGTACCTGGGGAGGGAGGTCTGTACCTGGGGGGGGAGGTCTGTACCTAGGGAGGTCTGTGCCTGGAGAGGGAGGTCTGTGCCTGGAGAGGGAGGTCTGTACCTGGGGAGGGAGGTCTGTACCTAGGGAGGTCTGTGCCTGGAGAGGGAGGTCTGTGCCTGGAGAGGGAGGTCTGTACCTGGGGAGGGAGGTCTGTGCCTGGGGAGGGAGGTCTGTACCTGGGGAGGGAGGTCTGTACCTGGGGAGGGAGGTCTGTGCCTGGGGAGGGAGGTCTGTACCTGGGGAGGGAGGTCTGTACCTGGGGAGGTCTGTACCTGGGGAGGGAGGTCTGTACCTAGGGAGGTCTGTGCCTGGAGAGGGAGGTCTGTGCCTGGAGAGGGAGGTCTGTGCCTGGAGAGGGAGGTCTGTGCCTGGGGAGGGAGGTCTGTACCTGGGGAGGGAGGTCTGTACCTGGGGAGGTCTGTACCTGGGGAGGGAGGTCTGTACCTAGGGAGGTCTGTGCCTGGAGAGGGAGGTCTGTACCTGGGGAGGGAGGTCTGTGCCTGGGGAGGGAGGTCTGTACCTGGGGAGGGAGGTCTGTACCTGGGGAGGGAGGTCTGTATGATGAACTCTAGTAGTCCTGTAAACAGGGAGGTCTAGAATGGAGGTCAGCCTCCTTAGTCTCACATACGACTGTCTGCTCTCACAGTTCCTCTGGAAGTGAATCTGTAGCATTGACCCAGAAGGGCTGATCAACTCTTCCAGATAACCTGACTCCATCCAACCCTACTGTCACGGTTGTCATAGCATCCATTGTCATGGCAATGATTTCTGCTTGGCCTAACGTGTCAACGGCAAAGTGAGGATGGAACCTGTAATAACTCTCCAGCACTGAGTCATGTGGTTCTCCACTCAAAGGAGTCAGGGTTCAGTATGAGTGATGGAAGGATGCAGGTTTGCTGTTCTACTGTAAACGCTCTAGTTTGGAGCTGTCAGAACACACAGAACACGCAGAACACACAGAACACACAGAACACACAGAACACACAGGGCACACAGGGCACACAGGGCACAGACCAGCTGTCAGAACACAGGGCACAGACCGTGATGGATGAACACTTCTCCTGTGCTTGTGCTTTAGCATCGGTGACCAGGGCAACCACCTCTGGCTGTTCATTAGCTGCTCTTTCCTCACTCACTCACACACTCACTCACTCACTCACCACACACACACACTCTCCCACACCACACACACACACACTATCACACACCACACACCACACACACACACACACACACACACACACACACACACACACACACACACACACACCTGAGAATACTGGCTTTATTAACCTCACTAAGGCCTTTTTATGTCAGGAGACCATACTGAGGCAAGACCCCCAATTATTGCAGAAATCAACCTGGAGCTGCTGCTGTGCTAAAGCAGGTGATGTGGTGTGAGGTGGTGTGTGGGACAGCAGATGCCTTGTTAGGCTGCTAAGTGAGTCGTCTACTGGGATCAGCCTGCTCAGATCTGTCAGAGAGCTGCTGTTCTTAGCAAGAAGCCAATCGAAGGCTGTGGAGGTTGTTGCTGCCATGCCAACCACAGGAAACAGCATCATAACGCGGACGTTTTGTTGGCCTGGTGTTGTTGGGTACAACAGTGTTTATGAATCAAGGGGCCTGTTTAAAGCTGCTGTTACATTGTGGGTAAAGATATTGGCACCTATATTATGCTGTATTAGTTCTGTTGGTGAGTCATAAAGCTTAGGGTTCATAAGGTCATTCTTTTTATTTTTGAATAATTTCTATAAACAGAAATCTCAGGAGGGGCTCCGTTACTCAATTATGAATTAAAGACTGACCCAGTGAGATCATATGTATTCATTGGGGGTAATAGCTTTAAGAACTTGACAGCTTCCTCAGACAAGGACAATCTTATCAGATAGAAGTGTAACTAATCTACTTCCACAGAAACAGGAAGAAGATTCCATTCAATTATCTCCAAACTGCAGGAGAGGAGGCAGTCAGAGTTCTGGAACACAGTAAGAGCATCTGTGTAGCAGGATAACAGCAGCTCTTCACCTTAGTATGAGTGCATGGCAGTATCCAGGTAGATGCTCTTATGTAGCTCTGTCTAAAGGAGTTGATGATTCACCACCATCTTTGAGAGGTAGCTTTCCAGCCGCTAGCTGGTCTTTCCCATGTAGGAGAGCCTGTTTGTTCCAGAAAGAATCGTCTTGTTTTCTCAAGGTCACCACCTGCTTCCCATTGGACGTTTCGGTCCAGCAAGACACCTTTATTGATATTTCCATGATGAAGTTAAGCATGTTTATGTGAAGATCTGAAGGCTCTGATAGGCTGTGATAAATCTGTGAGAATGTTTGGAGTGTACACACCTGGCCCTAGGCTGTGTGTTGGCTTGTGTGCGATGTTATTGTATAGCTTGTGATTGAGTCAGGGTCTTTGTGGAGCTGCTTGTTGTTCACAGGGTTATGAGGGCTGAATTTGACAGCAGAGGGGATTTTTTTTCTTCTTTTGCACTTTACTTTCTGTATCTGTCTCTCAAAGCAGAATGTCTGGGGACATTAGTATATGAATAGAATAGTTTCACTGTCAACCAATACAGTAGCTGGGGGCATGAAAGGAGGGGTGTGTGTGTGGGGGTGTGTGTCTGTGTGTGGGGGGTAGGGGTGTGTGGGGGGGGGGGGGGGGGGGGTTATTAGAGCGAGATCTTTATATTTTCTTGTCAGCAGCGACCCTGAATGTGCTCCCTTCTTTTGCCTCCCCTACGTCCTCCCCTCCCCTCCCTCCCTCCCTCCCTCCCTCCCTCCCTCCCTCCCTCCCTCCCTCCCTCCCTCCCTCCCTCCCTCCCTCCCTCCCTCCCTCCCTCCCTCCCCCCTACTCCTCCCCCCCCTCCTCTCTGAGTAGCAGGTGTGCAGCTACTGTTTTGCTGACGTCTTTACCACAGCCACACACAGGCCACAGTAGAAAGCTTTCAAAACAAACTCCACTGTTTTAACCTTGACGGTTGTATGTAAATCAATGTTCTACAGTTGGAAATCATTGTACACAGCAGCAATAACTTAAGCTTAGCGTTGTTCTTGGTATTGAAACGACAACAATAGTGAAACTAAAGACTGTATCCACACATTGAATCCATGCCCTAACACTTAAATCATCTTTTATCAAGCAGCTACCCCTGCTGTCAAAGGAACAATGCTTCAGCCAGCAGCAGTGTGTGAAAGCACTTCTCTGAGACGATGACCCAGATATCCGCTGGTGAAACATAATCCCATCACTATATATTAGGTCCCACACCTAAACCGTTGTTAATAACCAGAAGGTAGCTCTCTCCACCTCCACCTTTGGAGAATTTGTCATGATTTCTTCCAACATTACTCAGACAAGGGCTTCATCAGACTGTCATCACGGGTTGTGTGTGCTGGTATTAAAAGAAGCAGTCACTCATTCTCTCACTGTTCCACTGTCTGACTGTTTCCATAGACTTTATGAAGTGATATTTCTAAGGTGGAGCTCAAGAGCGACTCGTTCAGGATGTTGGTGCGTTGAAACAGTTTCTGTGATTGCTCAGAGGAGGGAGGGCAGGAGGGGCAGGAGGGGCAGGAGGGAGGGCAGGAGGGAGGGCAGGAGGGGCAGGAGGGAGGGCAGGAGGGGGGGCAGGAGGGGCAGGAGGGAGGGCAGGAGGGAGGGCAGGAGGGAGGGCAGGAGGGGCAGGAGGGGGGGGCAGGGGGGGCAGGAGGGGCAGGAGGGAGGGCAGGAGGGAGGGCAGGAGGGGGGGCAGGAGGGGCAGGAGGGGGGGCAGGAGGGGCAGGAGGGGCAGGAGGGAGGGCAGGAGGGGCAGGAGGGAGGGCAGGAGGGACAGGAGGGGGGGCAGGAGGGACAGGAGGGTTTAGGTTGGAGGGGCAGTTCTATAGGTGGCGTGATGCCCTCCGTGACTTGGCTTGTAAAAAGGGCTGCACAAATCTAATAGATTTGGGGAGAGGGTGATGGTTGATAGTTTCAAATGCTAGTATTGCATTAGAAAGCTGTGTGTGTGACCTTGGACACAATGGAAGGTGGGGGGAGAACATGGCTGGATCTATCTGGGGTCGTAGCATGAAGAATTAGTGGATCAGGTTACTTTTGAAGATATACTCAACCCCCTCCCCTGTGAATTTGGACATCGTCCTGCACCTGACACCATGCCCAGGGCTGAGGCTGGACATTCGAAAGAAACTGGATCACCTCACTAGACAACAGTCATGTTTTTTCACGTGCCAAAGAATTTTCAGTCAATGCAATGTGGTAGGTGTTCAGTGACTGAGCAAATGATTCAGCTGAATAGTAACCTGTGTGAATTCCTCAATAATACCTTCCCCCTGTCGATGGATTTGATTGTGAGCAACAGAACACTAGACAGCAGTTTGAATGCTGTTTGTCAAACGGATGCCCTTGCATTGTGACAAGCTCTGTCAGTGCCAATGCTGTTTAGAGACTCTGACAATCTCACCTTACAGCTAAGAGTCAGATCATCCTCAAATAACCTGTGCAGTGGAGAAGTATTACTTTTGTATGCTTTCTAGAACTTTAAACCCATATCTCTGCTTCATTCAACACCTCCATTCAGATAATTGTATAAAAACATTATTATAACATGCAGATATATGTACCCAGTACAAATCTTTATGCTGAAGCGCAGTGGAATGAGAGCATTGTGCCTCCTGAAAACATGCCTGTCAAAGATGAACACACAAAACACAAAAAAAAATTCAAACATCCACAATAGCTATTTTATTAGATGACAATTTTCATTATCAAGTGTGCTGTTGCCTGTGATTTGGCCTTCAAACCCCATTGAATTCTGTAGTCTTTCATCCTGTATAGCTGTTCAATAAGGCGTCCACACAAGAAAACATGTATTTATAATTAGACTCTTCTGCTTCTGTGGCCTAAAATCCCAATACAGCCTTGAACTGGCTGAACCAAGGAAATCAAGATCACCAAGTAAAAGCCAATGTGCTAAAAAGCACTTAACTTATCCTTTTATCTGTTGACTTTAAGATGAAATTATATGATGCTAATGTGTCCCTCAGCAGAGTAACAGTTTAAAATATATAAATACAAAATATAAAGTACAAGATACAGGAAAATATATGGAGATAAAAACCACCTTTTAAACCACACATACTATTATAAATGTTGGCAAATGGAGACAACACAGACCATCACATTATCATTTTATCGTCATCAAAGTTTAATTGACCCTGTAAATAAGACAGCGATGGGGGAGGGAGGGGGGGGGAGGGGGATATTAAATGAATATTCCAGTCCTTGAGTTCTCCAGGTATGTGCTGAAGTTTCTAATTGGTATCGACAGAACAGGAGGCGGTCACAGATCATTGGTGCAGATCAGCCCTGACAGCTACCAGGTGATTCTGGTGTGTGGAATTCCACTACAGAGGTCAGGGGTCACCATAGAAATCAATGGCCACTAAAATAGCAGATGGAGAAGACTGCATATGTGTGTGTGTGTGGGTGTGTGTGTGTGTGTCTCTTATTGATGGGTCATCAAACAGAAATAAGAAGCTTGTAGGCATAAGGGAATACCTGAGGGACATTAGACTCTGAGAACAGCAAGTTTAAACCATTTCAACTGTTAGCAGCCCCACACTAGTAGCTGTTAGCATCAGCTATAACCTTACTAGCTGTGACGTCCTGCAGCAGGCCAGCCACCAGCACCTCCTGCAGCAGGCCAGCCACCAGCACCTCCTGCAGCAGGCCAGCCACCAGCACCTCCTGCAGCAGGCCAGCCACCAGCACCTGGCTCCAGCAGAAGAGCAGCATCATCATCAGGAAGCAGCATCAGCAGACAGGAAGCAGCATCAGCAGGACGTAGCTCAGTGTGATGGTGAATCACCGTCTTCCTCAGCTCCAGCAGGCGTGACGCAGCCCAGCTCAGACCCAAACTCTTTAGGAAAGCAGTGAAAGGTTCTGTCTCCCTCTGCACATTTCCTCCACCCCCTTCAACCCAGATGGATGGTTCGTCTTACTTTATAGTAGCCTTATTGATCAGCAACACCATTGTCAGTGGTGCATAAAATTAACACTGTGTTATAGGAGCATGGATTTCTGTCAATCTCTGAGAAGATAGCCCATTATTGGACAACCACTCCTAATTTGTTTTTGTTTATTCAGAAGTATAAAGTAACAGAGAACGAACCCTGATAATAACTCAATTACCTGCAAATCCCAGCAAGCCCATCAGCAGCCACTAATCTTTGCTGGCACTAATTACATCAGGGTTCTCAGCCTTAATTAACCAATCTTTACTCCATTTTAGCCGCTTAATGCTGCACACATTGAGACATCATTAGTTTAATTGCCTACATTTGCCAAATGGTACTTTGACCTTTGTCCAGCAGAGTAGTCAAGTTCCGCCTGTTCCCCTCAGCATACTGACAACACTAATTGGCTATTTGATTTCTAATTCTGACATCTGCATCTGGAAAATATGAGCAATCCGCTTTTTTTAACGCAATGTTAGTGTGTAGATCAACATGGGAACTGTTCTGTAACGCTTCTAAAAGGGTCATGTGACTTTAGTTATCCGTTGAACGTGTGACATTCTTTGGTTTTGAGCCCCATGAGCACATTTAGACGTTTTATTAGTAGAAGGGCGACTGGGTTTGATTACTGCAGGGTGTTACTGGCCAAATGAAAAGCTGCTCTCTGAAGACTTTCCAATATCTGGAAGTGTTTCATGAATATTATTCTGTAAGTCAACCTCTGGTTCTTATTATTCAACCATCTTACAGTAATATACATTTTATATTTTAAAGATAAGATGCAAAGCAATCAATGATGTTAACTAATACTCTAATAACACTTTTAACACAATTAATTGCATCAAACTCTTCACAGTAAATCTCTTTTTTTATGTGAAAGTCCTTGACCTACACGAAGAACTAAATGAACAAAGAAAAAGCAATCACAATGAAGTTAAAAGCAGTATTTTATTTCTAAATATGCTACAAATCAAAATGGCAAAACAAAACATGTCTTTCACCAGTTTTTTGTGTATGTTTTTAACCCCTGAGCACCGCAATCCAGCTGAACCATTAACGCACTGGATTCATCCAAACTGAACAAATGGTAAATAAAAGAAATATATAAAGCTTTATACACAGCGAATAAACTATTATAGTATCTAAATTCTACCAGCATAGCATAAAATACAGTAAGTAAACCACAAGTTATTTAAGTAATTCCATAAGTGAAAATGATTTTTTTTTCCTCCTCTTATTTTTTACTAAAGCCAATGCTGATCTCTGTTCTGTATTTGGTTAGAATCTTTTGTGATCTTATTTCCTGCTTTGTAATGATCTTTGGTTGTTAGAATGATAATGATGGTGTGATCTTGTTTATCAGTCAACAAAGCCGGCCAACTATTATCAACATTTTCAATCGTCGTATTTGCCTTAAATAGTAGGAAAGCTTGAACTCAACCGTCTTGAAGAACTCTGCCACTGCTGCTTTCAAAACATAAAGCTCTGATGTGACTCTCACAGGCAAGTAGAAACTTTATTGTAAGAGTAAAAATAAGAAATAATAAAGACTTTGTACTTTTGCACATAAATAATTGTGCAGAGTCGGTCCTTCAGTAAAATTGATCTTCACAAACGATTATGGATAGTTGGATATTGTGATTTTTTTGTAGTTTTGCTACAATAAGGATGGATTAACAGATTTTACATTCATGAGAGAAACAAGCACACATTTTTGCAGTCTTAAACTTAATCGATGCCAAAAATAAATCTGGTGAAGAACGAAAAGCTCAAACATTGGTGATTAACATACAAAATTGGACATGTGCTAAAATGTAGTCAGGATTAAGATCTTTTCCTATTCATCCACAATGTTTCATAGAGAAAGAAGGATTTGTTAATCTGTCAATTATTACATCAGGCAGATTCAGACACTGAGCAAGACCTGAAGCCCTGAACTAAACATAGTTCTTTTGGTGTTGATATTAGGCCAAATGTCATTAAGACCCAGAAAGATATTAAAATTTCCTCTTTAAAACAGGAAACCTGTATCTAGACTGGGTTTCCATGGAGATGTGCTTTCGAGCGTCAAGCTTCATAGAAAGTCACATAAACAGCAGAAAATTACCACAACATGACTCTGAGGAAAAGACAATCTAATGACCTGATTTATGAAGAACACATTTCAAGTAAACACTGGAATTAACGAATACAACCACCTTCAATACCAGCAGTGATACATGTCTGACTGTCATCGCTCCATCCAGTTTGATGCTTGACCTCTATTGCGATTTGTGTGATTTAAAATAAAATAAAAAGTTGGACCAAACATTAGTTACATGTGTCATAACAACAGTAGAATTCCTGCATCAAAGTATTTTTTTGGAGCAAATATTACATCTTATGACAAACAAACAAGCAGTGTTGCTTCACACCTTGAATGGTCCGCCTACTTCTCTTCTCAATACGTCTTTAGTTTAGTTTTTTTAGTGTTCAAGCAAATACATGTGTACTGAATGTAAAGGATACACTTAGAAACTGGCATTAAGTATGTGGTCATATGTTGGCACAGTCTATTATGAATGAGGTAGATGTGTGTTCATAAAATATCCCCTTCTTTGGTATAACTATACAAAATATGACAAAAATCCAGTGAATTGTTGAAACACATTGATTTTCAAGTGGCTTTACAATAAAATTATATAAATGAAATATATGAGGTATATTTTGTATTTATATTCTATTATGTATATATACAGTTAGATTTGTGAGGTATTTGTCTGTGATAGAAACAACTTCTTAAATGAATTCAAATAAAAGTGGTGTAGATGAATGCAAGTTTGAAGCCCATGGTCAAACATAAAAACAAAATAAATACAATTTGAAATTATGTTTTTAAAGACTTATTAAAAAGATATATATTTTAAAAACTGTTTCCCGTTTTTCCCTTCATAATAGAGAATGAATCTTAAATCTTTATCAAACAACCCAGAGAAAATTAAAGCAAAAGAAAAAGAAATAATAGAAAGTTAGAAATAGAGAAGTTTAACGTTCTATTATGAGACACGAGTGCATTAAGAAAAGAGAGATAGTAATGATATAAAGCCACTTTGTGATTGGTGGGTAGATTAACACTCCAACACAAGTCTCATCTTCACATCATGTGGTGAAACATTCATCCCACTGTTAGATTGACATTGTTTTGCAGAAGACTTTCTCCCTGCATCCATTCCACCTCAAACCACTAGATACCATTCTGGATTTGTGCTTCTCACTCATTGTGAAATCAAAAACGTTGCTAAACTTCCCTGGTTATTATTGATTGATCCTGGTATGGATTCTACATGTGGATGGAAATGTGTTGAAAACCTTTTGTTAGAAAGAGTCATGCAATCTATACAGTTGAGTTACCCCGCCTTTTGAGGAGAGGTTTTGCCAAAAAGTTTTTTACAATAACTATTATTTGAGTATCTTGTAGTCTTGCTATTTAGTACAACCAGTTCATGAGAAAGGCATTTAAATTAAACACTCACTTATCTTAAATATCAGTGCCTTTCCTGCCTCAGTATCTTATTCCACAGTTTCAAACATTGTATCCATATCATCTGAGATATTGTGATAACATCGCCATGGTGATATCTTCTCTATAAAAGAAAACAACAACAACAAAGTCTTGATTCTGTGGGATATGCTTCATAGGAGATATTTTTCTAGTTTTGATCATTTTGTCTTATCGCTCTCTTCTTACGCTATACGCTTCTCTTAAGCTCAACATACAAGCTTCTTCTTTGGTATTTAAGCTTAAAGCAGCAACATTGACCGATTTGGAAAATAACACAGGTGTTACTCAGAGGTTTGTGATATTGAGTGACAAGACAGACTCCCAAAGCCAAGGGGGTAACATACCCAATAGATCAGCCACTTCCTGTTTAGCTTGAGGTCAAAGGCCAAGCTGATTGGTCGTCTGTAGGCATCGCAGAAGAGTGAGTCAGCATCCTCATGCCTCAGTCCCGTGCTTCATGGTTGCCACGGTGTCACCGTATCAACCAGTCACTCCACGTTTGAGGAAACTGCTCTGAATCGAGCGTCTCGGGTCAGGAAACCAAATGACAGCGATTTGATTCGCTTACACACACAAAGGTGAAAAGTCCTCTACATACATCATCATTCAGAGCTCAGATGAGGCGCAGAGCACAAACAAGATCGTTTATTTCTTTCTACAGATTTTTTTTTCTTCCTTTTTTTCCCTATAAATAAAAACTTTGTTTTCCTATAAATTCTTTCAATTGGAATAAGGGGAGTTTGTGAAAAGGGAGGTGAGGGGGTAAAAAGCCAGTTTGGAAAACAAAAAGTCTCAAAATACCTTCGACTGCTTGTTGTCTTGGGGAAGGATGGGGGGGGGGGGGGCGGGAGAGCGGGGGGCTGGGGGGAAGAGGGCTGGGGGGCTCAGGGGGAGGAGTTTCCAAGTCCGTGGACTGAGGATGAGGAGGATGTTGATGAGGCAGAAGAGCAGGGGGGCTGTATCTGGGACAGTAACCCTGGACTGGGCTTATCCTGAGAGCTGCTGTGGTTACCATGGTGAACACCAGGCATTCCAGGAATGGTTGGTCTCCGAGCAAACAGGACACCTGGATAATCAAAAAGAAATCAGAACAACGTTCAACAAAACACAGACCAAAAACAAAATGGGGATCATTTTTTTATTAAAACGCATGCACATGGTCTAACCTGGAGGTTATGTCCGTACAGGACAGGTAATAAACTGAACACAGACAAGTAAAATCACAGTCTACTAAAGATTCTGTCAGAAATCAACCCAAACTCTTGGAATGTGACAGTGAGGAAACCTATTGAGTCTCCATAGCCCTCCCTAAGATTACAGTCAGCCTAATTAAAGTTAAGTGGGGCGCAAGATCAGCTGGATGAAGCTTCACCTGGCTGAACACTGGCTTTAGAGGAAAAAGCTCCACTAAATATGATAGCCACTTCGGATCCAATGGAAGTTTCCAGAAGGCTTATGGCATGACATGTTCTGGCTGTCTTTAGGTAATTACCACTCCGTCGCTCGAAGACACAAGCGCTGCTTCTCGGGGCTAACCTGGCAGCCCTTCTATCCCAGGCACGTAAGACAATAAGCTCCATCGACCTCAAATCCACAGGCCCCATTTTAAGATATTTAACTTTTTTAACACTATTGGACTGCCACTTCATTACAATGGATTTTATAGCAAAGACATCAAATTGCGTGGAGGACTAGGCACGGGTGCTGCTATAACTTATTGAATTTCCTGCCTGCAATTACATCAGCAAACGGGCGCTCTATTTACCTGTGTAGACAACTCCATTTATTTCTATTGACATGTTGATGCTGCTAATGCCGTTTGTAGACAGGTTCAATGCAGTCTCTTGTCTGTCATCTGTCAAGAGAGGAGGGAAAGAGCGAGAAAGAAAAACTCAATATGAGCATTTTAAAAAGGAACACAAGAAGCCAAGGCACCGCTTCAGTATTGGCGATATCTCACTAGACTGACAGGATAAGAAGCGCTTTATTAAACAGTTCTGAGGGGGCAAGAAATAGCAAAAGATGCTGCTGGTTATTTTTATATGTTGGTCTTAAGGTCGACGTGCTGTCGTGACACATTAAACAAGTTGCTTAAAAACTTTGATGCTATCGATAGGATATAAAATTGTAAGATAATACACAAAAACACACCTTTTCCTCTCTCACACACACAACCACAGCACAGCCAGAATACACACAATTAATATTATAATGTTATAATGTCAGTATCCATCAACAAAGATTTAGTAAACGGTAGATTTATCCAGATGAACATTTCTGTCCTCAGATATCACACCTGCAGACACTCTGGTCAAATCCTACTGTTTTAAATGTAATCTTTAAATTGTAGTGTCTATACTGAGTGGAATTAAGATCTGAACCCATTGTGCCATCAAAAGTGAGGTGCAAAACCTCCTATTATTGTTATTAGGAGAGAGGCAGTGATGTGAAAAGCAATGTTATCCCGCATGAGCGAATGGTCCTCTCCTTCATACTTAGAGCCTCAATCATTAAGTAATGACTTATTGCTTGTCCAACAGCGACCTTTCTGCAGTCATCACAATGAGGATAGACACAATGCAGTTTTACCACGTCAAGGAACTGTATTTCTTCATAGAGTCCCTGGAGTTCATAGCAATTTGCAGATCTTATGATGGATCATTTGCGTATTAGTGGTATTTCACAACAATATCCAACCACCATGATTTATCGAAATAGCATCATTTAACTTGGTAAACCAGCTATTAAGCTGAACCCATATAATGGAAGTGGCTGTTTAGGAAAAGAAAACATGCTGAAGTTTTAACAGTTGTTGACATTCAAGACAGGAAGCTCTGTACAGAGTTTCAGAAAACAGTATTGCTAGTAAAAAAAACATATATATACTGTATATAGCTTTTTCTATTTACCTTTTGTTCCATAAAGCAATAATAAAATGGAACCAACATTTTATAGAGTTCCTTTATTTGTAACTTTTCCTTTGGTAAAGGTTGACATTAAACCTTACAACCTGAGTGTGTGAGAACTTCAGAAAATCAGTGTCATTGATTAGCCAATCAACAACCAACTAAGAGAACCAGGAAAGGCTTAAGTACTTTATCTGACCGTCAAACAGCCCTTCCCATCAAAAAGATCTGCTGTAGCAGCCATGTTCTCTTCTAGCCTAGCTGAGAAAGACCTTTCACTTTACCACAAGAGTTCAGACTTGAATCCTGCTCAGGTCATTTCCTGGAAGTCGTTCCCCCGCCTCTCTCTCTCTCTCTCTCTCTCTCTCTCTCTCTCTCTCTCTCTCTCTCTCTCCCTGCATTACTGTCTCAACAATTGGCTAATCAATAAAAAAGCACATAAAAATCATAGAACTGTCCCTCAACCAACCTAAACTCTCAAGGAAGACGAGGTAAAACTCGCTAGGGAGAAAAAATGGAAGAAACCTTGGAAGGAACAAGCCAGTGAGGGATCCCCTCCTCCAGAGAGGCTTGGTGAAAAAGAGGAGCTGAACACAGGCTGAACACAGGCTGAACACAGGCTGAACACAGGCTGAATACAGGCTGAATACAGGCAGAACACAGGCTGAACACAGGCTGAACACAGGCTGAGTAAAAAGGCACCGAAAATCTCATAATAGCAATGATAGCAGACTTTCCACCAGGTTTCCACCTCACTCTAGATGGTCTAAAGGCTTCAGATCTTGGGAGAAATGATTTCCACTCTCCCACAATGCCTCTGTCCCCCCCCCCTTCCCCCATGGTCTTCCTCACCTCTGTTGTTGAGCTTGATGTTCATGGGCAGCTGCGAAGCCATGGCCAGTAGGTTCTGCTGCAGGGCATGCTGCATCAGCCTCTGCTGCTCCTCAGCCATCCTCATCATCTTCTTCTCTGGTGGCTCTCCGCTCTCCAGCTTCTCCCTGAGCTGCTCCAGGGCAGCGGCCTGGACGGCTGCCTGGGCCGCCACAGCCTGGGCGTGTTGGTGTCCTCCCAGGGACAGAGGCTGCCGGCTGGCCTGGCAGCTTCCCATCAGGGGCTCCTCTGGAGGATCCACAGGACAGGGGGTCAGATTTCGGACCATTGTTGTAGCCTCATTAGTAACGTGCACGTAATGTTTTTAAGGGACCTTTGTTTGGTTCTTTCCCAGTTGAACTGATTGGTTGATGGTTCGAGACGGGAAAATCTAATAAACATCGTCCAGGAAATTGACCTTGATCCAAACTGAAGTGTGTGAAGCAGGACATCGTGTTGTGTTTGTGTGTTCTACATGACAAAACCGTCTGCTGTATCCCCCCCCCCACCCCCTCCCCTTATTCCTTGTGGGTCTATTATCAAAAAACCTATTATGCTTTGTACCACATTTCCCTCTCTGATTTAGGGTAGACTTGGGCAGTGCTGGAACAGGGAAGTCTATCCAGACGTTTCCTCTGGAGCGATGAGTCTACCACCCAGAGCAGAAGCATGCTCAGGGGCTGAGAGAAGACTTTACCTTCTGCTGGTTTGGGAGCAGGCAAACCATAGATAAGAGTCAAAGCTAAGCAGATTGTGTACCAGAGGCCTGGTGGTTTCTGGATCCCAGATCCCAAGAACAGATCCCAGATCCCCTGAACAGATCCCAGATCCCCTGAGCTGATCCCAGATCCCCAGAACAGATCCCAGATCCCCAGAACAGATCCCCAGCCCCCTCACCTTTCTTGATGCCCGGGGACTGGGAGAGGTGGCCTCCGTTGGCTGTGGCCATGCTGAGGTGGGACATGGACATCTTGGGGGAGGACAGGAGGGTGGGCGTGCCCACGGGGGAGTAGTTAAAGATGGCCGAGCCGTAGCTCTGTCTGCGACCTTCCCGCCGGTTACTGTCGATGGCTGCTTGGAGCTCGCCTGGAGAGCTCAGTCCTCTCTTTTCACATTCGTAGGGGTAGAGGTACTTCATATACCTGGAGGAGGACAGGTGGGATAAGGTTACCTGGTCGTCTTGGCCAAAGTTTAAGCCCATTAAATATTTCAACGGATGCGTGATTTGAAAACCACTCGGCATATTTGTGTGACCTTTTGTGTTTTCATGTGACTGGATGTTTTGATGCTGAGTGGGAGTGATGACCAGGGGGGTATTGCACGAAAGTAGAATAAAGAAAGCCAGAATAACTGAGCAAGCGCGGCTTGACCTAGTCTGGCCGTCGTATCCTGGCTTAATTGGTTGCACGTTTGCCAAGCCAGGATGAAAAGGCGCGGCTATGTCAAGCCAGATGTAGGTAGTCAGGATTAACGGCATTCTTAAATAGACCTCGCGATCGCTCACAGAATCACCGATCAGAACATGGAAAAGAGTTACGCAACATATTTCACGGCCGCAGAACAACAGCTCCTGATGGAGTTTTATGAGGAGGAGAAGGATATTAATTAAAAAGGACAATACTCAAGCCATAATAAAAGAAAGAGAATAAACCTGGCAGACAATAGCGGGCCGGATTAATGCGTTAGTATTCAAAAAGTGTACAATCCTCTGGAGCTGTCATAATTGGGCTACAATTAAGCATGTCCATAAGTTTAACTTTTTCTGCGAATGTTACGTAGGTGTACAGCCACAGTAAATTACAGTATTACAATATTACAGTAAACCGCAACTTTATTGATGCACAGGTAGAGAAGACGCGGAGAGACTGTTTATCCAATCAGAATGCAGAACACAATGCACATGGCAAATCCGTGAAGTGAACCGTGATATCGCGAGGATTCACTGTACTGAACCATGATATCGCGAGGGTTCACAGTACTGAACCGTGATATAGCGATGGTTTACTGTAATGCAATAAAACATATTTATGAAACCTCGACGGCAGTTTGACAAGCAGTCTTCATCAGCATATCAATATAACACTTGGCCAGAGTAATAATAATACCACTTAAATCAATATTAAAAGACTGTTGTAGATTTAATTGAAATGAGAAATGACAATATACTAAATATGTGTAAATGTTAAATGCATTATAATTAAAATGATGCAACATATTTAAAAAGATCATGGACATGCTGTAAAACACGTGAATTTCTCACAGGATTGACTGTGGAAATGCAGGTGAATCACTAGGATTAATCTTAGCCTGGCTGTTAGCCTGGTCCGGAGCAGGCTAGCTGCGGAGAATAAATCACCATGGTAACTTGGCCAGGCTAAGTTTTATCGGCTTTCGTGCAACCGACTTGAGGCTAAATTCAGCCAGGATAACCAACATAGCCCGGCTTAATCCCTTATCCTAGTTTTGTGCAATACCCCCCAGGTGTAAAGATCTGCTTCATGAAGGAGAACCGTCTCAAGATCTCACTGTTAAGTGGCACCAGAATGATTTCATTCTGCAATAACAGTCTTTTATATCATGCACAAACAAGTGCTGATCACCACTGTGGTGCATGTTAAATCCTTTAACTACCACACACCTATAATTACCCTGCCACATACTGGTGTGATCAGTACTATAGGATTCACATGCATCTATCCTGGAAGAAAATGATGGGTTATTTAGTCTATTAAATGTCTGGGAAAGTCCAGCTCTGCTGATCCGATAGACGTAAATATACTGTATCATCTGCCATAACAAAGGCTCTGTGGTACAGTCAACAGACAAGGCATCACAGGCTAAAACATCTCAGACTAAACAGCTCAGCTGTTCAGGAGATTGAGTTTATATTTTAGTTTCGTATATTTCTCCTATTTCCTTTCTCTTGCACCTGTGGCTCCGCCAATCCAGAAGGTTTTTCACTCTTTACTGGAAGGTTTGTGAGTGAAGTGGAACAGGAGAGAGAGAGACAGAGAGAGAGAGAGAGAGAGACAGAGACAGACACAGAGACAGAGAGAGAGGTGCAGTGAAGGGCAGAAGGAATCGAACCGAGGTTCCTGTGATAGAGCCTCATGGTCCACACACTCCTCCTGTAAGCTAACTGAGCAGCCCTGATCTGAGTCCTTTCAGTTCCAGGTCGTTCGCAGGTCTTTAAACATCCCCTGCCATCGTACTCACTGGGTCCGCAGAGTGAAAGCTGCACTGGTGATTGAGGTAGGGAGGTTGAGGCCTTTGGTGATCTCGCGCCATATTTTCTTGTTGATGACCTCGACTAAGCCTCCCTTTTCAGTGACAAGCTTGTAGAGTGTGTAGAGATCCAACACCTGCTTGGCCATGATAGGAATCCGATTCACTGGAGTCCCTGCAGATAGAGAAACACAATATCCACAATCAATGCCATTAACTTTAGGCCTCATCGACAAGGCTTCTCAGGGGTCTTATGGGGCTTCTTTATCTGAAGCTTGTCACAGAGCTGACAGATTGGTTAAGAGGGAGTATTACTTTAGGAAAAACTCCTACAGCATATTGTTCTTTTTGTTTTATTGGTCCGTTCTGACAAATTAAATTTGGTCTGAAACATCTCAACATGGGTAAAGGATTGTAGTTTATTATATAATAACCTTTACAAACTTGTGATCATTTTTTTTTTTTTTTAGGACACCATTGAGACCAAGATAACATACTGAAAAGCAAAATACACATTTCAAATACTTCTAGAAATCACTGGAAAACGAAGAAGTGATCTAATTTCAGTGTTTATTCGTTCCAGCCTCTTAATTAGCAGAATGAAGCGTCCTAGATAATAATTTGTACTTGCAATTTAATTTAAAGCTGTAAAGTATAAAAGCCAGGCCTTTGTAAAGGGTTCAGGAGGGGCTGACCCTGACATAATTAACCTGCATTTAGCTGATAGTTTCATTGTGCACATTGGATTTACCATAATAGCAATCAATAGCCGCTGAAATATATTGCAAACAACAGCAAGGAGGGGGTGGGGGGGTGGAGGGGGTGTGTCTGAAGTCAACCTCCAACATGGACAAAACTCATAAATTAAGATGGGTAATTATGGCTTCATTTTGCTGCAGCAGCATGTAAACTGAGAGACACTATTAAAACAAAAGATTGATCTTTCCTCTGCTTGAGGACAATGAGGCTTCTTTATCTTTCTTTTTTTTAACCTCAAGCAGCACCGCCCAGAAAGAAACACACTACTGTCTACAACTTCCCACTAAACTGTCTATATATCACATCACATTGTGGTCTTAGGATTGGGGCTGATCCCAGGAAGGTTAATGGACATATTTAGAAAGGACTCAAATGAAGATTGAGATCATTGATGCTCCCCTCTAGTCAGTCAGTCAGTCTGGAGTTACATGGTGTTGTACCTTCAAATCAGTCAGGTTAAATAACACTAATAAGACTGTAGACCTACAAAAAGAGAAAGAAGCAGTGGTCTCATTGTCACAGCGGAGGGTTCGAATACGGGGATGGATCTATAACACAATTATTTCTGGGAATGTACAAAAACCAAACGAACACTGGAGCCATAAATAACAGACTTGGGCCAAAAGCCTTTTGTCTGACAGAATCTGAAGTGAGACAAGCCTCTTAAAACTTGATTCATGCTCTTTCAATACTCGGGGTTGATGTATATGTGTCTCTGATTGTGTGAAAGAGATACACAGAATAAAAGAAGGCTGGAGACGACAGGCTTTTGTCAGCAGAAACAGTCTGACCAGGCCATGCATCATTATGACAATGAGCAATGGTGGACTGCAGGAGAGACACTCTGTACTGCTGCTTCTGGTTAATCGCTCACTTGCCGAAAAACTGGGGGGGCTTAATTGAAGCGGGGGGGGGGGGGGGGGGGGCTGCAGTGTAATCATCTTCCTGCTTGGCTTCATCACCGATGTGTTCGCTTCACACCTACATCCCATAATAGGATGGGAATTACTCCTCCTTATTGGCTGAGCTCTTTCAACCCATGAAATGAATGATTTAAAGCAGCGACTTAAACAAATGTTTATCCGCTCACTAATGCTACTAATATGTATTTAAAGAGTCTAGTTGCGAACTTTAGTGTTTGAATTACCACTATTGTACTATTATTTTAAGTATTGACACTCTCACTTCTAGGTGCATCTGTACCTTGTGATGACAGCTAGGCTTCAACATGTCAGAGAACCAACTAGAACTACTGGAAACACGTCTTCAGATTAAAGCATCTGTCCTTGATTTGACTGATATGAGAGCCTGTAATGCAGGGCAAGCTACCTACAGTATGTTCATGTTACACACTATTTATTTACTGTTTTCACACTAAAATACTTCTTATCCTTATTATTTAGGTGTCTCTTATTCCTAAAGCTAATCAACGATAAAGAAAAAGACATAACGCAAGTTTTTAGGAAACTCTAATTTAACAGCCCATCATTCTGCTGCATCAGTAGGCCTATTATAGGAGGTAGAAGTGCAATAAATCTCCGTCATTCTGGTACTATAAGAGCAAACAACCTCCACACTAACACTGCCCACCATTCTGTTAACAATACACCTTGGATTGGTCTGAAACCAGATTATTTAAAGGAAGGAAACATTAAGCCTGACAAGTCTTCTCTGGAGGTTTAGTGTTGCCAAAATCCAATAGGTTGTCATTCTTTCAGGAAGAGACGCTTCTTTTCTATTCAAGGTAATTACATCAGGAGACAAAAGTTGACTTATTTGCAAGAAAGTGCTGATGGTAGTTCTGAGGCAATAATCAATTAATACCCAGAGCCTTAAGGAAACAGTAAATCTAACAGGATATTTATCAGTACACAAAAGAGGCTGACAGTCATTGTGTGTCCTTGGTGAGACTGAAGCTCTGTCCCTGATCCTGCTGCTGCTCTGTAGGGTCACACACAAGGCAGATCCTCTGGATGAAGCACACACACGTCATACAACCATATCTAGTTACAGTTGTATTACAAGAGATTTATAATATGATCTGTACTCAGCAGAGGTGGAGTTATGGCGTTCCTTTTATGAAGAGGAATGTGGTTGTTGTCCTCTTAAGAGGACTGGGACAATAAACATCAAATTCATTCTTGTCACAAATCCTATCTTCTTTGACAAACCCTGAGTAAAGCACCATGAAAACACAGATATTAACTTACACAGTTATTTTGCTGGTGCACCAATAGTAGCTTGCGTTTTGAGCTTTGACTGGCAAGATGATCAAGCAGAAACTAGATGTTTTTTGTCCCTAAGTGAAAGGTGATCCCATGTCTTCTCAAAGCTTCCCGTGAGCTGTGGCTGTCGCCAGGCAGATCCTGATTAACGAGGGTAGGACCACCTGAACACAGCCCAGAGGTCGTGACCCTGCTGGGATCCAAACCCACAGTCCTGATAGGCTGAGGCAGATCCACTAACTAGACCTTGGAGTCGCCTGGTATCAGGAACCCTTCACAGGGATTTATTTTTTACACATATTTCTCTAAACATATTTTGGTTGTATTTTGCTCAGGAGACAGGAAATGTTTTCCTCAGGAGTCAGACGTTGTTTTGAAGCTTCGTCAGACTCCTGAGGCTCGGAGATAAAACACCTCCTGATTCAGTCGGTCTTTATGGGCGACAGATTCTGCTTCGTTTGGACTTTGAGTTATACTAACTCATTAAATCAAGATTTAATAACATGATTAGGGTGGTGAAACCCAAATATAAGTTGATATGTTCAGATATACTGCACACTAACCCATATATATGGGATCTATAAACACTGTATTTTTTATATCATGGTGCATTAAGATTTGATATAAAATACAACAGCTCAACATTTGTTCGTTTTTTTTTCTGGAGTCTGAACTATATTTTAGACTTAATACAACAATAAATGTCAAGATTTCGTTTTTTTAACTGGAATCTAATAGTGTGATGATGGTTAATGTAATATTTCAGACTGCTGGGGAGGTTTAAAAAAGAGACAAATCTCTGTGATTATAGGTTAAATAGTGCAGTCAAATGATAGTTATTTTCTAACAGGCCATTTGGACATCGTAAATGAATATGATTTAGATTCTGATAGGCCTGCCTGCATGTCTGGACAGGACCTGTGCAGCAGTGAGCCATACAATGAACTGGATCTATATGGAGACAAGCAGGGGGTGATCATGTGATCATGTGAGGACGTCACATGACCTGCCAGCTTGTTCTCATGTATTGAGGGACAAAGGAGACGTTCAGGACTCTGAAACTTCATCTCAGGTCTCCAAAGTTCCCATGGAAAATTTTAAAGACTTCAAAAACATCCGTTTTGAAAAAATACCCCAAAATAGAACACTTCTCCTTTTCTCAGGAACTCTTGATGTTCATGTACCATGAAAATGGGAGAAATTGAATCTTTTCAACAGTATCATCTTTCAGCATCCTGACCAACACTGTCTGATTTTTTTGTAATAAATGTAGTAATAAATATTCCCACCTGAGGCTGTTCTGTCAAACAATAACACCAGCTTAGAGAAGCTTTATCTGGGATGGAAGGAGGTCTGGTGCCCCTAAGAGCCTGGAACTGCTACCCTCAGGGGGAATTAACCAGGGGAAAACACACTGTGTGTCTGTGTGTGTGTGGTGTGTGTGTCTGTGTGTGTTTATCTGTGAGTGTGTGTGTGTGTGAGTGTGTGAGTGTGTGAGTGTGTGAGTGTGTGAGTGTGTGAGTGTGTGAGTGTGTGAGTGTGTGAGTGTGTGAGTGTGTGTGGTGTTGGCTGTAGCCTTCTGTGTAAATACATTTCCAGAATGTTTCTAATCCATTTCTCCTTGAGTTCATTACTGTATTCTCAGGTATGACTACCTGTTTGTGCTCTGAAAATAGCAGAGAGAATCTCACCAAGACCAGTCAGTAGTCATGAAGTCTTAAACAGACAGGATCTTAGGGTTTCAGTTTAGTTGACATGAATTCATTGAGCAGTTTAAAATGATCCTCAGAGCTCTTTACATGGGATTCAGGATAACCTGGGCCAGCCGCTCATCAGGAAAGTCTAAATATACCGTATCTAAATATCTACTCACCGCAAAACACACATAGCATATCTTATAATTTTACCTCTAGATGGGGTATTTTTTTTTTGGGGGGGGGGGGGGGTTGCGGGTTCAGATTCCACTGTAACCCACACTGGGTGAAGTTATAAATAAAATGGTGGCCAGTATCTTTGATCAATGACCTTTCATCTGCCAGCTTATGACTGAATTTAGACCACAGTAAACATGACCCTCATGGTCAGTCAAATTTAGACCAGCAGCATAACTGCAGATGGACACTTGACAACCTGAGCTTAATCTGTTTCCCTGCAGCCACAGGTTGTGAATGGAGAGACTGAGAGGGTCTGACACAGACTAACACAGACTAACACAGACTAACACAGACTAACACAGACTAACACAGACTAACTCAGACTAACTCAGACTAACACAGACTAACTCAGACTAACACAGACTAACACAGACTAACACAGACTAACTCGGACTAACACAGACTAACACAGACTAACTCAGACTAACTCAGACTAACACAGACTAACTCAGACTAACACAGACTAACACAGACTAACACAGACTAACTCAGACTAACTCAGACTAACTCAGACTAACACAGACTAACTCAGACTAACACAGACTAACTCAGACTAACACAGACTAACACAGACTAACTCAGACTAACACAGACTAACACAGACTAACACAGACTAACACAGACTAACACAGACTAACTCAGACTAACTCAGACTAACACAGGTCTACAGTTCACTGGACAGAAAGCTGTTATGTGAGTCGCTGCTTCCAGTTAGACTCACTGCTCAGTGACTTTAAATCCCTCCTGTGTCAACCTACAGTTTAATACTATTTCAACCTTGGTTGCCATGCTAACAATGTCACCTTGGTTTGTGGCGGTCTGAAGTACAGGAAGACTGAGCCTCATGACAGACTGTACAGAATGTGAGGGCAGCAGACGCCCTGAGAGAACATGCTAACGGCCATGCTAACTCATGCTAACGGACGGATGCCAAGGGACGGATGATGCAACATCAGGGACACGATCAGAGCCGCTCCCCTCACCTGTCTCTGTCCCTTCCTGTCTTCCTAGGGTCAGCTGTAATATGAATCAGCCCCCCCCCCCCCCCCCCCCCCCCCCCACAGATGACTTCTTGGTACGATCCACGCATGCTGAAACTGAATGTTCCTGTTTGTGGGGCCACATGTGATGTGGGGGGGGGTCTTCATCACAGGGGGGTCTTCAGCTGTCAAGTTTGACCACACAAGGGTTAGTTCATGTGGATGGAAGAGGGCTAACCAGGGTTAGTGTCCAGGATCCCAGAATGTATCCACACTATCAATCAAACACTGGAGAGGATTTGGTTTCTGCTTCAAACACACTTTGTCACTCCCACATTTTTAGGGAGCTACTGAAGGCATTGAGACAACATTGGGATGTTTAAATCAAGAAATATATTTTGAAGTCCAGTAGAATGCTGTTGATGAATGCTGTGATGTTGTCGCTTGTAAATGAATGTTGTGCTGAACGACATGTTAACCCTGTAGTGGAAAAGCGATGCTGAACCAACAAAGTAAATGAAATTCCCTTTATTAATCCCGAAGGAAATTCAAGAAGCCATTGATTTGTGTTAAGAGTGTTTGTAGTGTATTTCATGAGCCTGTATCCTTGAAAGGTGCAGGGTTAGTAAGAGACCAGGGGCTGGGGTGAGAGGCTGGGGAGGGGGGCTGGGGTGAGAGGCTGGGGAGGGGGGCTGGGGTGAGAGGCTGGGGTGAGAGGCTGGGGAGGGGGGCTGGGGTGAGAGGCTGGGGAGGGGGGCTGGGGTGAGGGGCTGGAGAGGGGGGCTGGGGTGAGAGGCTGGGGAGGGGGGCTGGGCTGAGAGGCTGGGGAGAGGGCTGAGGTGGGGGAGGGGGCTGGGGAGAGGGCTGAGGTGAGGTGGGGGCTGGGGTCTGGGGAGAGGGCTGAGGTGGGGGGGGAGGGGGCTGGGGAGAGGGCTGAGGTGGGGGAGGGGGCTGGGGAGAGGGCTGAGGTGGGGGAGGGGGCTGGGGAGAGGGCTGAGGTGGAGGAGGGGGCTGGGGAGAGGGCTGAGGTGGGGGGGGAGGGGGCTGGGGGCTGCATGCTGGTACAAGTCCAGTCTGATGGAATTCAAAAGATGTCAGACACGTCTCTTGCCGGTAAATGCGTATCTTGTTATTTCTATTCCAGATTTTTTAGATGGATTTCTTAAATGAATAAGAAGTATTTTGGTCTTGATAAGTTGACAAATGGGTGTTATGCTAGGAAAGCCAGCCAGTATTCACCAGATGGTCTAAGTTAGCTCAGCTGATTGAAACACACTAACATCTGCGTTATGAAGCAGGTCTACCTTCCAGTCATCCAGAATTTTACAAGATGTGACAGATTCTCCAGACATTCCAGGGGAAACACACTCACCAATCACAGGAAGACAGTCAAGCTAAACAGAAATAAATCTGATATTAAAAGACCAGCTGAATGTAAACGTAGAAGGTGTCATTTTAATTGTGTTTAACTTGGGGGGGGGGGGGGAGGACAGTTAGATGATGGGATGTTTTCAAAAGACAATCTGCTTAGTCTGCTGTGATTAAGCATGTCTAAAACGACAGTCTGCAGATATGGGTGTTGGTGATCTGCTACTTACTGACAACCTCTCCTGACTCCCAACTCCAAAATCAATTACTAATTGAACGTCTCTCGACGACGATCCATATCGGATCTAAATCCTGGTGACCAACTTCACCAACTAGATCATCACAAGAACTGGTAGAACTGCTTCTGCCAAACAAAGTTTAAAGATGATTAATGAAGGATATACGAGGATAGTATTGTTCATATAACTGACAATGAGTCATTCTTGGCCTTAGGGTAAAAGCTAGTCGCACCTTAAACTCTCCGAGGCATCCATTAATGGATTAACAGCAACATTTCTCCCTCCCCCCAAATCCTGCGATGGAAGGAGGTATTTAGAGTTGTTTTGTTTGACTAAATCATCTTCACCCTGAGGACTTTCTACCAGGGAGGAGCAATAACCAGTGGAACTACCAAACATGTCGAAACTAACGCATATTATCTTTAACACATTTTTACAGCGTCTGTCAGAAAGTTGCCATTGATTTACCGTCTCCGAGGGCATTGATCGAGGATCCAGCTGTTACATTGTTTGGCTGCCCTTTGCTTTTCTTTAGTAAAAATAAACATTTTATAACAGCTTTTTGGACTTGGCCACTCTTTGTTTTTTGGGGGAGTGAACAGGAAAACCATTGTTACCCAACTCAAAACCAGACTTAACTGAGACTTTAGTTTGATTTACAACTCCTTCATGAAATATGAAGACTATGCTGGTACCACTGTTTTCTAAACATGACATTACAGTCAAGCTTCTTGCTTTTTTGATCTGCAGAGATTACTAATATATTGTTCTGAAAATATATATTACTTTGTAATCTTGGTTATAAAAAATATATAAAAGAAGACAGAGGCAGGAATGGGTCATTGTACCAGTGAATAACAAAAACAAGGTATGAAGGCCAGAGGCTCTGTGCAGTTCAAATACTTGAGCTTCCAGTCTGCATGAAGTGAAGCAGCCCAACACAAACACCTCAGAATAGACCTGTCATTGTGTCCAATCATTGTACCTCTATTCTCTCATGGGGTGGCCAACTTCCTTATATTATGTAAAACCTTCAATGCCAAGCTGCCCCCCCCCCATCCCTCCCTCTTTTCCCTCCACCAATAAAGTGCCCTCTCAGATTCCCGATGGTGGGAAAACTAGGGTGATTTTGGCCACCAGCCCAATAAAGCTGGGGAATTCTTTAAGCTGGCGGAGAGACTGAATACCAGGATGCTGCCCCCCCTGTAGGGCACGGACTTCCTGTCTGTCTGTTTTAACATCAGCTGGGGGGGGGGGGGGGGGGGGATGCCATTGCTGTGATGATGAGGGGTGTCGTGCCACAACATGGAGGCCCACCCAGCCCCCCCCCCCTCAGGAAACACACCCCACACTGCAACAAACACTTTCTAAATAAGGAGACACCTTCTCCTATTGTTAGAGAAATCAAACGTTTCCAACATGTTTTCACAAGGCTGAGGGTGACACACACGAAGAGCTTCTGATGAGGGGAGACAAAGATCAGCTGTTGATCAGCTAAAACATGCCCTTAACTCAGATCAAATGTGTCTATTACTATTTAATATAGTCTAATAATTACAACTTTTTTTGTTTCAGAAACATTCTCTAACATAGATCACTAGAATTACAACACTCATTCATTCCACTGTTTTATACCTGAATCCTAATATAACAAAACATCATCATTTTGATTCATGTGTATTATCTGTTAGTGTTAAACACTAATCCAGAGGAACTCACCTCTCTTCTGCATGAAACTGAACAGATCGTCCAGAAACTCCTTCCTCTTCTCATCCCCGTCCAGCTCATACAACTGGAGAAACACACAAAGAACGATTCCCATCAGAACAGATTCAATATAAAACACTCACTGCTGCCAGTCAGACACAGCTAACACAGCTCACTTCTGATATACACAAACCTCACGTCTATGAAAAACAAATGAACTAAAAGGTTATAGAATATCTCTATAGGCTGGACATCTGTTGTTACTTTCTGTAGAAAATAAGCAGCGATAATTGTTATGATGTGCCTCTTGTCCTTGATGCTTTGTGAGCAGAAACATTGCATCACTGTGGAACATAGAACATACTACTGATGTTCTACAAACAAGGACTTTAGAAGAACAAGGGAGGTATGATAAGAACATGTGTCCCTCCATCATACAGAGAGCTGTTAGCAGAGCACGCTACAGGAAGACTACAACATGGCGTACAAACTGCTTCCCCCTGGCCTCTACTCTCCCCCTGGCCTCTCCTCTCCCCTGGCCTCTCCTCTCCTCCCTGGCCTCTCCTCTTCCCTGGCCTCTCCTCTCCTCCCTGGCCTCTCCTCTCCCCCTGGCCTCTCCTCTCCCCTGGCCTCTCCTCTCTCCCTGGCCTCTCCTCTCCCCCTGGCCTCTCCTCTCCCTTGGCCTCTCCTCTCTCCCTGGCCTCTCCTCTCCTCTGGCCTCTCCTCTCCTCTGGCCTCTCCTCTCCTCTGGCCTCTCCTCTCCCCTGGCCTCTCCTCTCCCCTGGCCTCTCCTCTCCTCCCTGGCCTCTCCTCTCCCCTGGCCTCTCCTCTCCCCTGGCCTCTCCTCTCCTCCCTGGCCTCTCCTCTCCCCTGGCCTCTCCTCTCCTCCCTGGCCTCTCCTCTCCCCTGGCCTCTCCTCTCCTCTGGCCTCTCCTCTCCTCTGGCCTCTCCTCTCCCCTGGCCTCTCCTCTCCCCTGGCCTCTCCTCTCCTCCCTGGCCTCTCCTCTCCCCTGGCCTCTCCTCTCCTCCCTGGCCTCTCCTCTCCCCTGGCCTCTCCTCTCCCCTGGCCTCTCCTCTCCTCTGGCCTCTCCTTTCCTCCCTGGCCTCTCCTTACTGCATCCTCCCAGCCTCCACTGTCCCTGGCCCTGTTAGCAGAGCAGGTCGATGCAGGGAGACAGAGGCTTGACCTTTAGGAAGCAGCAGGAAGCCCTGAACGACCTCCGCAGATAATAACTGATCATTTAGGACTGAACCAACTGGCACCAATATTAGAGAAGCAGCGCAGGTCAGCACTCAGGGGGGGGTGGGAGGAGGGGGGCGGGGCGGGAGGGGGGTGGGGGGGGGGGGGTGGGGGGGGGCGCCCTACAGGCATTCACCGGTGAAAATATGATAGAAATGTTAATAAAGGGAACACATGCAGAAACAGGTTAAGTGCAGAGCTGAGGAGCAGAAGATGGTCAGACATTGATTGTTTTTAGGTGGAGAGAACAAAGACTGGACACCAGTCAGTCACACACACACACACACACACACACACACACACACACACACTGGCAGTAAAGGTTGATAATACACACATTACAAACACCATGTGTGTGTCTTCTCATGGATTGCACTTTAGCGAACCTGGTCAATGTGCAGAAAAAAAGGGGTTTGTGTGTGTGTGTGTTTGTGTGTGTGTGTGTGTGTGTGTGTGTGTGTTTGTGTGTGTGTACCACTCAGATCAACAACAAAAAGCAAAACTCCATGTTCTATCTAAACCCCCATTTGGAGCTGATCTGTGATATTTGAGATGATGAACAGTCAGTCTGTGTTTCCAGGTTGTTGTGTTGAGGTTGTGTTGAGGTTGTGTTGTGTTGTGTCTGTGTTCTGTGGTATCAGCTGAACAAGACTCTGGTCAGTGTGTGCTTGTGCCTGTTTTGTAACAAACAGTTCTCCCCCTACACACACACACACACACACACACACACACACACACACACACACACACACACACACACACACACTCCGTGCACCAGATGAGAGCAGCAGCTTGTCCAGGACAGCCTGTTAGACTCCTTCATGTCTGTCAGCAGGGGGAGCTGTTGACAGTATTTAGAACGGGATGTTCCCTTCTTTCATCCACTGTGGGGTTTTTCCAGTAATGTCTGTCTTTATTTGAATGCTTTTCTTTACACATGAATACCCCAGCCCTGTTTACTGTTTCTGAAGACGATATTTCTAAACAGGATTAAGGATTAACTTGATGTCTTACTTGCCTGTAAGAACACAGGGTTCTAAAGGCCTAGCTGTGAGGTCATAGGGTTCTAAAGGAAGTGAGGTCACAGGGTTCTAAAGGCCTAGCTGTGACATCACAGGGTTCTAAAGGCCTAGCTGTGACATCACAGGGTTCTAAAGGCCTAGCTGTGACATCACAGGGTTCTAAAGGAAGTGAGGTCACAGGGTTCTAAAGGAAGTGAGGTCACAGGGTTCAGATGAAGATCTCTTGCTCTGACTCACTTCTTGATTTCCAGGTTTGTCCCGGAGGGAAAAGAGCTGTTGGTGTTTGTGGTGAAAGTCTGTTGTGCTGCTGTCACACTAGTGTGTCTGTCATCACAGCCCTCTCTGCTGCTGTCATGGAGCTGACCAGAGGATCCAGGACAGTTGAAGAGTAGAGCGGAGAGGGGTTTTAATAAGAAGGAGGAACTGGTCACATTCTTACAAATCTTGTCAAAATACTCGTCCAACTCAAATTGTCTGGAGAAGTTTGTTGTGGGGACATTCTTAGAATGTTCAAACTGGTTTAGCTAGGCTTGTTGTTCATCTTTACAGGCATGGCGACATCGATAATCCATGTGTGGGAGTTCTGGATTCACACGTGGGTGTGTGTCATGCCAAGCTAGCGTGACAGGCCACACACACACACACACACACACACACACATTGCATCAGCACAAGACTGCGTGTGTGTGAATACTTTCAAAATACTGCACAGCGAGCCAAGGATCTTCCTTCAGCTCTTAGGAGTACACTACCAGTGAGTGTGTGTGTGTGTGTGTGTGTGAATTTAAATGTGTGTGAGTGTGTGTGTTGCTGTGTGTGGTGCTGTGTGATGCTGTGTGTGTGTGTGTGTGTGTGTGTGTGTGTGTGTGTGTTGCTGTGTGTGGTGCTGTGTGTGGTGCTGTGTGCGTTGCTGTGTGTGGTGCTGTGTGTGTGTCGCATGTTCACACAGGCTTGACACACACTGACTCGCTCACACACGCGCCTGACACAAGCGTACACACTCCCGCTCACACACACACACACACGGTCAGTCAGAGTGTAGGGCAGCTCTGGTCACGAGGCTGTGAGCTCCAGGCTGACCAGGTCCTACAGGGCCACATCCTAATGAGATCTCCCAGAGTCAGGGTTCATGGCCTGGATTAAAGAGCTGCTTGGCTGGCCTCTGCCTCGGCTCCGGGGACCAGGAAGATAGACCACACTGCAGTTGGCAAAGTCTTTAGTCCTAATATTCTTCTGTCTGCATACATGTGGAATGTTATGTTTTGTTTTGTCTCAAGCTTGAGTGAAAACTCAAGACGACTTTTCCACTTTGGGAGATGATAAATGTCAACACTGTCTTGAACATAATATCATTTATATTGAGTACGACTTAACAGGAAATTACATCAACTTTCAAACTTTCAAATTACATCAACGGCTCCGATGTCAAATCGAGTATCCGACTGTTCATTCAGATGATGCAGGTAGTCAAGACATGATGGACTGGGAAGATGAACAGCCTCATCATAAACAGGCCGGTATAATCCTGCCCTGCCTACTTCCAGGAGAGCTGCTGTAAATCAGACAGCACAGGCTGCTCTCAGGCCACATCCACTTCCTGTACAAGGATGCAGGATCTCATTAAACTACTGATCCTAGTCAAGTCAATGACAGAGATAGACAGAAGATTAAGTGCGGGGGATTTAGTGTCCAAAATGATCCTGATTCCCTGGGAGAGGAATACAGATGATCTCTGTTTTATTCCAGGAGAGAGACCAGTGTGATCCTACACCATGTCCCTGTCAGACCCTCTCATCCTCCATCTTGTAAATCTCACTTTGATATGAACAAGCTGCTGGAGGAACACGGAGCTCCTCCAGGAGGGGGGGGGGGGGGGGGGTCTGCCTTCGACAGCTCACTGGAGGACTGTCCTGGGGGGGGGGGGTCTGTGAGGTGGGTGGGGTCTGTGAGGTCTTTTTGACAGTTCACAAGGGCAAGCTGTTTTTTTTAAGGAATGATTGTCATATTTGACTAGGCAAAATATCCTAAAACGAGGTGTGAAATTACTAAAATAAATAAAAGCGGAGTCAACAGCAAAAAACGGATCAGCAGTAAAGGATGGACAGACAATATTTGATGTAACAAACAAACGTATTTGATGTAATTACAGAGGAGTGTTGACTAAACCAGTTGAAAGGTGTTTGGATGATCCGGTGTCAGACTGGTTAAACTAGCTAGTCACACTTGAACTAGCTCATGACTTCCACCACATCATGTCTGGCACCATGTTGTTTTTCTGATACCTTTGATATCATCTTGTGTTCTGTTTTCTGCTCGTCTTCTAATCTATGGAGCCGTCGGTTGGTCAAGAAAAACATTCTAGTTTTTAATGAAAATAAATGAAGGGGCGTCAATCTTAGAAAGACAGACTTGATGGTAAAATGTATTGATTTACAGACATAAAAATCCTTGTCAGGTATTAATCCACTTGAATAGGCTAGGCTAGGCTAGGCTAGGCTAGGCTAGGCTCAACTGTGTGAAGACCTATGCAGACAGCTTCTATGTAAGACATCAACAAATCTCCATTCACTCATCATCTTATTTATACTGTATGTACTGTACATGTACTGATGCCTCAGATACCCAGGTCATCAGAAGTGTGTCCACATAATGAAAGAGAGGATCCTCCCTCCCTCCCTCCCTCCCTCCCTCCCTCCCTCCCTCCCTCCCTCCCTCGTTGTGAATGTAATTCTCCCTCTGGGTTGGTGATTCCACTTTGACCTGATCCACTGCAGGAAAGAGCGTCTCTTGAATGACACGACCCCATAAAGTAATTTAAGGATTTTCCTGAAAAATGCACCCTGCCCCCCCCCCCCCTTTTTTAATTATGGCCGACCTTACAAGCTTGCTGAGCAGCGAACTGCTGCAGGAGAACCTTATGAATTATAGAGTGTAAAGAAGGAGCCTTATTCTGTGTCTGTTTTCTATTAATTATTCATTTTTATCGCTTGTATCCTTCATTTGATGCTGTGTCCAACAAGGCCCATGATGAGCTGAAGGTGGATTTTAACAGCTTTGTCAAACTCATCCTAACTGAGTCATTCTGTCGTCGTTTTGGCAGAAATTGCAGTTACAGTTACAACAACAATGCCAAGCAAACAGTCATTGAAATCAATGTAATAACCACACACATCTTCCACACACCGCCTACAGCAGAATCCCCACCCCTTCAGATGGTGAAGTAAAGCATGTTCAGTATTGAAGTGTTAGCAGTGTCCAGGTTCTCCTCCTCGTCTGTTTGAACACAAGCGGCTCCAGATGGGTGGAGACCTTCTGAACTGTGTAGCCTCATTCTGTCCAGACCAAGTTTATGGTGGCTGAAGAGGAGCTCTTCTGACTCTTATCAGGGAGGATCCAGGGAAACACTGCCAGACATGGCAGACAGACAGAGGCTGCTGGAAGCTTGTTTGGTAACTAGGAACCTCGTAAAACAAATGTCATGTCAAATGCAAACAGCAGTAACCAGCTTGATATTAACAGGCAAGTGGGGGAATCATGTTTGTACTTCTAAGCTTAACCAATATCAGGGGCATCAAGAAATCCATGTCTACTTGTACTGTAGCAGTGCAGTCCAGTGCTGGATCAAAGTCTGTAAGCGTACTGGAGATGGATGGAGCTGAACTCATAATGTCAGAGAGCTTTAGGAAGTGTGGAAGTGGATGGCAGGTTCTGTAAAAAGTACATCTGCATACGTCTCCCTCCTACCTCCCTCTTTCTCCCTCTCCTCTCTCCCCCTCTTTCTCCCTCTCCCCCTCCCTCTCCCCCTCCCTCTCCTCTTTCCCCCCTCCCTCTCCTCTCTCCCCCTCTTTCTCCCTCTCCCCCTCCCTCTCCCCCTCCCTCTCCTCTTTCCCCCTCCCTCTCCTCTCTCCCCCTCTTTCTCCCTCTCCCCCTCCCTCTCCCCCTCCCTCTCCTCTTTCCCCCCTCCCTCTCCTCTCTCCCCCTCTCTCTCCCTCTCCCCCCTCCCTCTCCTCTCTCCCCCTCTCTCTCCCTCTCTCCTCCCCTCAGTACTGTAATACAATGGCTGGGACTATTATTGTGATCTTTGCAGTGTCTCAGGATAGAGGCTGGTGCTGTTCATGTGTGCCACTTCAAAGCTTTCCTTCCCCTCAGGCTAGCAGAGAGATACAACCACCAATAAATCATTTCAACCACCAGATCTCCTCATCGTGACCCCCTCCCTCCCCTCCCTTCCTCCCTCCCCCCTCCAGCCCCTTTCATCACCATGATCAAGCTGTCTGATGCACCTTAATACCATTTCAAACTTGAACGTGAGGATTCAGTTTGGGTGACTTGATGTCTGGGAGTGTTGTTGAGGGAGTCGCATGGTGGCCCAGGATGTGGTGAAACCTGCTTTACAACATGGAACTCCCCTGTCAGGGGTTATTATCTTTGATCAAGATATCTAATCTTGATAGATAAGTGAAGCCCAGACATTTAATCCGTGTGGGATGAGGAGGACAATAGAAGCCAGCCTGAGCGTGAGTCAGCAGTCTGCAGTCAGACACACGAAGATCTCCTCACTAACTCACCTCCGATGATTAACATGACCTGTGTTGAGGTGTGTTGAGGGATAGCGTGTATATTCACTAAGGCTTGAAGTCCCCAACACAGATTAGTAACGAAACTGTCCTAAATCGAATTGTTGGTCTTTGTATTAAGTTATTTCTTACAAATGTAATATTTCCTTAAATGATCCAAACCCTTCCTGTAAACAGGAGGTGGTAGAAGTACAACATGAAGCTGTTTAAAGTGAGTAAACATGAATCCAGTCGCACCACATCAACGACAAGACTAGACTGAAATGCAAAGAATTTCACATCATCGTTCATCCTCCAAAACGTGTTTTTACAAACCCTGACAGAATCATTTGGCTCAGTTCAGATCAATAAGAAAAGTCACCTTACACTCAAACACACATTAAAACATCACAGTGTGTTTCTCTAACCCTCTAGTGAACTACCATCCAGAAGTTTCCATTTGTAATTTTGACCAAACGTGACAACAATAGGACTTTGCAATGGAGGATGTTGCAACACGGCAACCAAAAATCTGGGTGTGTTAAATGTGAGAGTGTGAGTGTGTGTGAAGGCAGTGTCCTGTGTGTGTGTGTGTGTGTGTGTGTTGGGGGCAGTGTGCAGTGTGCAGTGTGTGTGTGTGTGTTCAGGGCAGTGTCCTGTGTGTATGTGTTGGGGGCAGTGTTCTATGTGTGTGTGTGTGTGTGTGTGTTGGAGGCAGTGTTCTGTGTGTATGTGTGTTGGGGGCAGTGTTCTGTGTGTGTGTGTGTGTTGGGGGCAGTGTTCTGTGTGTGTGTGTGTGTGTTGGGGGCAGTGTTCTGTGTGTGTGTGTGTGTGTGTGTGTGTGTGTTGGGGGCAGTGTTCTGTGTGTGTGTGTGTGTGTGTGTGTTGGGGGCAGTGTTCTGTGTGTGTGTGTGTGTGTGTGTGTGTTGGGGGCAGTGTTCTGTGTGTGTGTGTGTGTGTGTGTGTGTGTGTTGGGGGCAGTGTTCTGTGTGTGTGTGTGTGTTGGGGGCAGTGTTCTGTGTGTGTGTGTGTGTGTGTTGGGGGCAGTGTTCTGTGTGTGTGTGTGTGTGTTGGGGCAGTGTTCTGTGTGTGTGTGTGTGTGTGTGTGTGTGTTGGGGGCAGTGTTCTGTGTGTGTGTGTGTGTGTGTGTGTGTTGGGGGCAGTGTTCTGTGTGTGTGTGTGTGTGTGTTGGGGGCAGTGTTCTGTGTGTGTGTGTGTGTGTTGGGGGCAGTGTTTTGTGTGTGTGTGTGTGTTGGGGGCAGTGTTCTGTGTGTGTGTGTGTGTGTGTGTGTTGGGGGCAGTGTTCTGTGTGTGTGTGTGTGTGTGTGTTGGGGGCAGTGTTCTGTCTGTGTGTGTGTGTGTTGGGGGCAGTGTTCTGTGTGTGTGTGTGTGTGTGTGTGTGTGTTGGGGGCAGTGTTCTGTGTGTGTGTGTGTGTGTGTTGGGGGCAGTGTTCTGTGTGTGCGTGTGTGTGTTGGGGGCAGTGTTCTGTGTGTGTGTGTGTGTTGGGGGCAGTGTTCTGTGTGTGTGTGTGTGTGTGTGTGTTGGGGGCAGTGTTCTGTGTGTGTGTGTGTGTGTGTTGGGGGCAGTGTTCTGTGTGTGTGTGTGTGTGTGTGTGTTGGGGGCAGTGTTCTGTGTGTGTGTGTGTGTGTGTGTGTGTGTTGGGGGCAGTGTTCTGTGTGTGTGTGTGTGTGTGTGTGTTGGAGGCAGTGTTCTGTGTGTGTGTGTGTGTGTGTGTTGGGGGCAGTGTTTCAGCTCCAGTCTCCATGTTCTCACTGCCATCTCAGTCATTAAGCGTTCCTTTCTTGTGTCCGGTCAGGTCCTGTCCTGCTGTAATTGTGTGAAGTTTATCCTTGGGAGCCTCAAGGCTGCACTCCTAATTATCCCCACATGAAAACAGGAATGTCCTGCGCTGTCATTAAAAATAGAGTTAATACTCAGGCCTGTTCTGAGCCCCAAAACAGCTGTGTTCTGTTCATTAGGGGGCGCAACGTCCTTCCACCCCCCCTCCCCTCCTCTCAGCCCCTCCCCCTCACCCCCCCTCCTGGTCCCTCAACCTTAATGTATAAATATCTAACTATGGATCCCTGACCATAACCCTGGCAGCATTGAATGAGTAAAGCTGATGGCAGTGAAGTGTTCAGCAGCTTGTGTGTTCTGGATCTCTCTGACCAGGCTGGTCGTCACAACACACACCAGCACACTCACTCAGGACGCTGACATGCAGAGCTCAAAATATAAAAGAAAGCTTTTAAATGTTCTTTAAAAAAACAAACAAAAAAAACATTCTATCCCCCCCCCCCTCCTCCCGGGAAAACGCTTTGTGTTTCTGGTTAATGTACAACAAGTAATTAGTCCAATCAACCTATCAGAGTTCACTACAAATTCAACACCACTACAAACTGAACACCACTACAAACTGAACACCACTACAAACTGAACACCACTACAAACTCAACACCACTACAAACTCAACACCACTACAAACTGAACACCACTACAAACTGAACACCACTACAAACTCAACACCACTACAAACTGAACACCACTACAAACTCAACACCACTACAAACTCAACACCACTACAAACTCAACACCACTACAAGCCCCATACATCCTGCTCAGCTGGGACAGAGAACGCTCTGGCCAAACTTCTGACGCGTCACTCAGCCTCACACTGACTCTGAGAACAGATGGATCCTCATCCAGTCCCACCAGCCTGCTGCTTTCAAACCATCTGAGCAACAATTTAGGCAATAATAGACTTGACTCAACACCCCCCCCCACCACCCCCACACCCCCACTACTTCCTAGAATCGAAAACTCCTCTTGATGTTGAAGCAGGTCTTGCCCCCCCCCCCCCCCCCGCCACACACACACACACAGGAGCTAATTAATGTATTCCTTTTCAAATATCTGTGTTTAAAGGCTAATGAGAGGCATGTAACAGCTGGCTAACTCAGGGAGCAAGGGTCATTTAAATGGTTAAGCTACAAAGTTGACCATATGTCATTTGATTTATGGTCATTAAATACAAGCCAAAAGACTTCCACTAATGCTAAGAACATCATAAACGAATGCTCTCATTCTCTAATAGTCATTACTGTGTAGGGGGGAGAGGTGTGAGGTGTGTGTGTGTGGGGGGGGGTGTGAGGGGGGAGGAGGGGGGAGGCGTGTGAGGGGGGAGGAGGAGGGAGGCATGTGAGGGGGGAGGAGGGGGGAGGCGTGTGAGGGGGGAGGAGGAGGGAGGTGTGTGAGGGGGGAGGAGGGGGGAGGCGTGTGAGGGGGGAGGTGTGTGAGGGGGGAGGAGGGGGGAGGCATGTGAGGGGACATTGTAAAGAAGCAGTTGAAGGCTGTGTGTCCAAAACTAGATCAATGTTAACATTCACTCCTCCTCATACTCACTTTAACTTCTTGGCACACAGCAGTTCCCATGCAGCTACAGTGCTGTCTCTGTAGGTCTGTTACTACAAACCACAGCCTCACAGGCCTCATGTCCCCCCAGCCTCTCCAGCCTCATGTCCCCTCCAGCCTCTCCAGCCTCATGTCCCCCAGCCTCTCCAGCCTCATGTCCCCTCCAGCCTCTCCAGCCTCATGTCCACTCCAGCCTCTCCAGCCTCATGTCCACTCCAGCCTCTCAAGCCTCATGTCCCTCCAGCCTCTCCAGCCTCATGTCCCCCAGCCTCTCCAGCCTCATGTCCCCCCAGCCTCTCATGTCTTCCTCAGCTTGTCTCTGCTGTGCTCATCAGACATGCTGTCTGTGCAGAGCAGGCAGACTGGTTTGGTAAGATCTTCTCTATGAAACCTTTGCTAATTTCACCTCAAGCAAATAGAACGCAAACCAAGCTGCTCAGCCATTTGTGTAATTTCCTGAGGTGAAATGTGCAACGCATGAGCCAACAGCAGACTGCATGACACACCCTCATTACACACCCTGAAACACCCCAAAACACCCTGAAACACCCTGACAAGGACTCCACTGGTCCACAGCATTAGGGGAACTAATAGCAGGTGAAACTAATAACAGTTTTTAATTGATGTAAATCCCTATTGCGCTATATTAACTATATTCAGTCTTACCACATTAAGAGTTTGACCTTGTCAAAAGGTTTGGTAGGTTTGGTTTGGACTCCTAATCAATGTGTTTTTATCACTCAAAACTCGCAAAACCTGCAATGTTGCTCCTCTGAAGAGACTCACAAAAGTACATGTGTGTTGTGTTCATGCTAAAGGATCATGGATCATGCTCCACAGAGGCCCTGATACCTTTTGATAGTTGATGATTAACATGTTCACTTCAGCAGTGAGACATCCTGCTAGTTCCTCATGGTGTCGTAGTCTCTGGGACTCACATCAAAGCTCTGCCATGCTGGACATATTTGTTCATGAGGGGCACTCTTCAAACTCACAGACACCAAATGGACCCCCCCCCCCCTCCCCCCCCAACCCACAAAAAAAAGAAAAACAAGCTGATCTGCAGACGGCAGTCTGCCCCTGCTCAGGTCTTTTATCCAGCCCAAATCCTGCTCTTGTGTTCTGTCAATTGGCTGGAATGCTAAATATACAGGCGCTGTCATTGGGCGCCTATAACTCACAAAGAGCCGAACCTTTTCCTTTTTTTCTCCTTCTTTTTTCTTTTCTTTTAATGACCCAAAGTTTTCCGTGATATAGACAAGCCTGCCATAGTTTAGTACACACACACACACACACACACACACGTCTCCCATCTCTGCAGCAGCTCTCTCCTCTCTCTCAGCTGTAAACCAGTGTAATGTTTCAACTGTTCCATCTGAGAGGCCGGTTTTTAATGTCAAGTGATAAAGGCATTCATTTCTGTGCTTTAATACACGTATGTGGACTACTGCACCCAGAATGCACCCTTGACTGATTTCTGACTGCTATCTGTCTGCACATGCTGTCACAGGCAGCTCAAAGTCACCCTGAGTCACATTCAAACATTAACTTGAGTTTTAATGACAGAGACACTGGGGATTCAGGCAGGGCCAGCCCAGGGCTGTGATTGGTTAGAACAGAGCCATGGCCAGGTTTGGTTAGGTAGGTCAAAAGGTCAGCCATCTGGAGCGTAGTAAACAGGACCTGAATTAATCACCTCGCATAGCAACCAAGTCCCTGAATGGCTAAATGTTAGGCGCCGTTAGTTTATTAGTTGGTTAACGCAACTGTTTGGAATGGAGTCTGATTTGCGGCTGCGATCGTCCGTCCATCCCCCCACCCCACACCCCCTCCCTCTCCTATTTCCTGTTGCTTTGTGTAAAATTCTGTTAATTCCATTAGGTGTTTACAAGTCAGGTTATGACCAAACTGATCACTGCAGAAATCTGTCAGGCAGAGGAGGGCAGCAGCAGGACGCTCACGCTACAGCGGAGGACTGGGAACACGGTTTGTTGATCCAACAGTCATTTAGTCTCCTAGGCCAGTAACCTTTAGGTTCACGTGTGTGTGTGTTTTAATGTGTGTAGTATAGTAGTGTGTCTTGTGTTAGTCATTGAGGAGGTGTGTGGTATGTCTTCACATGTGCAGAGGTCTAGAGAGCCTCCTTCACACTTTTAAAACTGCTTCAGCAGAACATGATGTTCCCTCAGCTGTTATATATTACAGGTGTGATAAGACTGCAATCGTGTCTTGGCTCAGAATCAAATGATCTGGAACACAATGTTTGTCATTCTCTGAACCTGTTACATAATGTTGTGAAAGTCCAGGTAATCACAAGGAAAGAGAGGGGGAGAGGGAGAGAGAGAGGGAGAGAGAGGGGAGAGAGAGGGAGTGAGAGAGTTGGGGTCAAAAACCTCTCAGACTTGGCAAGACTTTGGTGTGTGTCTTGGTGTGTGTGTGTGTGTGTGTGTGTGTGTGTGTGTGTGTGTGTGTGTGTGTTTGAGTGTGTATCATAGTGTGGAGGTCTGGGAAACCGCCAACTGGACTAAGCAGTTCTGTCTCTGTGTACACGACTGACACACACACACACACACACACACACACACACACAGTCAGGCTCACACAATTAAACCAACCAGACAAATACAGACATTCCAGACAAGTAAGCAAAAATAACTTTACGATTCTACGAACCAAAACACATTTGGGAAAGTATGGTGTGATAAATATCTGTTATGGTAGATCATGTGTTTTTTAATTGTGATTACCAGTAAGGTGCAGTTAAGTTGTTATTGTGCATCATTGTTTATCCGAAGTACAGATGGGAGTCAGGTGCTGAGCGGTTAGGTAATCGGGCAGGTAATAAGAAGACTGAAGGTTCAAATCCCGGCCATGCCAACATGATGTTGTGTCTTTGGGCAAGGCACTTTACCCTCCTTGCCTCAGAGGGAATGTCCCTGTACTCGCTGTAAGTTGCTTTGGATAAGAGCGTCTGAGTCGATAGACTAGACAGCCTTTAGAAGAGTTCTGCTCTGCCTCCTAAGCTGCTAGTGTTTTTGCTAATGTACCGTACAAACATGGTATAATTTTGGCAATATATCTTCTATATACCGTATACAATGGCCTCAACATAAAGACAACACTCAAAAGTCTGATCAAATACCACGCATTAGTGACACTTCAAATCTGCAAACGATGTTTCAGCAGCTGTATATATATATGAGAGGATCTACACAGGAAGTCATGTTTGCCTCTTAAAACACTCTCAAGCAAGAAATATTTCCCAATCACATGGTGTGGTTACGCAATAATTATAACACCCAATTAAAAGGGTTTATAATGAGGCAGGGTTGGAGCTGACCGGGGCCAGCCTGAACTCACAGTGTGGAGCGCTAACATTCAGCAGAAAACAGTTTAGCAGCTCTGTTTACACAGGAATACCCAGAACAAACACAGGCCTTATTAGAGCCCTCATGATGTCTTCAGCAGAGTCAGAGGCCCCTGGAAACACCAGAACACAACTTCCTGTTAATCTGCTTCCCTCCCTGGTAAGAGACTTCCAGTGGGTGTGGAGAGCTGAGAATGCTGCTCTGAACATCTGCCTGAGGTAGATTACCCCCTTCCCCCCCTGCCCCCCTTCCCTAACTCCCCTATCTTTCTATCTCTCTTTCTAGCAACAACAAGACCATAATCACCACCCATCAAAATCACTTCCATTCGAAATCAATTCAACATGTGAAGCTTATTAATTAACCACGGTAAAGCAATATGACCAAAGCTGTTTCTTTAACTAATCTTTCTGCTAATCATACAGTGGTATCGCTCACTATGCCTCAAGCCAGTGATATATCCTGGGACACAGATTATGTCGATTAGAGTTTACTAGAATGTCTAACGTGATCGAGAACTTGCTCCAAAGGTTGCGTAAACCCTGGACTTTCATACTGGCCTCATTTTGTCCAGTAAGATAAATAACAAACGTTTGCATTTAACAAACGTCATGAAATCTTTTACAGTAAGATACAGAAGGACAGATTCAACACTACTGCACACAGACCAAGACAGATTCAACAGATTTAGTCTTATCATAATTAAGTTGGTACATATCTTCAAATAATCTTTTTTGTTTTTACTAAAACGGTTGAAATATATATGAACTATTTGGGCCATCAGAACTGACTGTAGGTATTTCATTATCAGTGCCAGGAGGTTCTGCAGGTAGAAACCTTTTAAAAAAAGCTTATGATTTGCTTCAATCACTTTCACTTGCACAGACTTTTTTAGACTTCATTTACAAGAATAGTTTTTCAGCCTTTGTGACAGAATCTCCTCAGATATTTCCTCCAGAAGCAGGGCAGCAGTCTGAGTCTCTGATATGGATGAAGAAGAGGAAGGTTCTCAGTAGAACTCTTCACCAGTCATGATGGAAGAAGAGGAAGGTTCTCAGTAGAACTCTTCACCAGTCATGATGGAAGAAGAGGAAGGTTCTCAGTAGAACTCTTCACCAGTCATGATGGAAGAAGAGGAAGGTTCTCAGTAGAACTCTTCACCAGTCATGATGGAAGAAGAGGAAGGTTCTCAGTAGAACTCTTCACCAGTCATGATGGAAGAAGAGGAAGGTTCTCAGCAGGACTCTTCACCAGTCATGATGGAAGAAGAGAAGGTTCTCAGTAGAACTCTTCACCAGTCATGATGGAAGAAGAGGAAGGTTCTCAGTAGAACTCTTCACCAGTCATGATGGAAGAAGAGGAAGGTTCTCAGTAGAACTCTTCACCAGTCATGATGGAAGAAGAGGAAGGTTCTCAGTAGAACCCTTCACCAGTCTTGATGGAAGAAGAGGAAGGTTCTCAGTAGAACTCTTCACCAGTCATGTCCAGCCTTCATCAGGCTAACAGAGTGATCCACAGGGCTGCTCTACTCAGGCCAGAGCGTCTCCACAACATCAACACCCCCTCAGTAACCACACCCACTGAGCCAGGCACGCACACGCTTCTGAGCGTGCTCAGATCGCCTGGCTGGATGGAGAGGTGCGCTAACTTGCCCTGCATGCCTGACTGCCCCTCAATGGAGACTCATCAACAGGCTCCAGTCACCCAGGCCTCTTAAAAACACGCTGCCCTCCATTTTGGCTCTATCAAGGCGTGATGTGGTGGGGGGTGGTTATCTACCCTGTAGGGTCCAGGGGGGGGGGGGTTTGTAAAATGGATGATGAATTTGATCAGTTTATTGACGGTTAAAGTTTAATTTTAGTGCTGGTTAATGGATCAGTGGAGCTGCGGAGGTCAAAGGTTGGGAATAGGACAGAAACACTGTCAAACAGACAAATACAGCAGTCACTGATGAGAATACTTCAGCACACACACAACTGAGCTGGATATTTCAGATATTAAGTTAAAGCGTGATTAAAATATAGATAAAAAAATTATCGTATAGGTAGAAAATACAGTTAGTGTGTAAAAACATACTTTTGATGAAGTAATTACAATCAGCAAGATGCACATGAACATTTTCCAGTTGTTCTTTAACAAACTTGTTAACGTTTGTGAACACAAACATTGAACTCCTTTTCTTTAACCCCGCCTCTTTCTGCAAACGCGCCTGAACACGTCTGTGTCTCGGCAACATTAGAGCACATTAAGACACTCTGGATGGAAGCAGCCTCTTGAAAGCCTTCTCCTCCTAAGATGGAGGCTAGATAACGAGCCTTCTGCTCCTTGATGCTCTACAGATGAGGCCAGAACTGGGAGGCTGACATCTTTATAAAATGTCTACAGGGTGTCTGAGAGGGGGGGGGGCAGTAAACAAATGCTTTAGAACAGTCTTGTCCATCAAGGACACTGCAGTCAGCATTGTTCAGTTATACACACACACACACACACACACACACTCACACACAAACGGATTGAAATGTTTCTGGGAGTATTTTTTGTGGATTCACTGCTTAGCTCTTGTCTAACGCAGGAAAAGTGACTGCTGGGGTCAAAATGGACAACTTATATAAAATTATCTGTCATTGTATAAATATTTAAACTCTTAGTCCTGGAGTTTTTATTTTATAGGTAGTAACCGTCGGTCGCAATACTGTGCATTAAGCAGAGCTCGCTGAAATGAAAACCTCTATCTTCGAAAGAGTGAACCTTGGATAAATAAATGAGTGGGAGGTTTAAAAGCTGTATTGTGGTCATGGAAAATGTCTGCTTTTACAACTCAGGAATACAACCCCCCCAGCAGGAATACAACCCCCCCAGCAGAATACAACCCCCCCAGCAGGAATACAACCCCCCCAGCAGGAATACAACTCCCCAGCAGGGCAGGACTGGGGGGGGGGGGGGGGGAATCCCTTTGTTTCAAAATGTTAATGCAATTAGCGTCTTAAATAAATTATATGACTGTGGCGGACAAAGCAATCGGCAAATGACCTGTGTAGGACTGCTGAGGTGTGATTCGTCACTACACACTGGGGTGTGATATAAATGTACAGCACTGTGTGTGTGTGTGTGTGGGGGGGGGGGGGGCAGCATGAAAAGTAACAACCTAGCAGTTTCTCCAGAAGAAAGCAGTATAGTTCTGTGATGGCGAGGAGATATGTCTTCTTCTAGTAAGAATAACAATCATTCAGTTCTGTTTTCATTCTGGTATAGGCCTCCTCTCTCCCGCCTCCTGAAAGCTTGACGCTGCGAACAGGAAGTAGATAATAAGGATCTCCTTCCCCCGCCCTGTATATCAGTCTCCTTGTGTCCCTGATCCTGCCCTTATTAGGCCTTTTAATAAACCACAGGTGAAAGTCCTGTAAATGTGACTTCAGAATAAGAAGTTCCTTAGTCACACTTCCATCTCACCAACACACAGGGTTGGTCAGATTAAAACTCTGAAGATTTCTGTCGTGTTTCTATGTGTCTAATAATAATAATCTGCAAATAATTGTGGGATTCTCTGGGTTTTTGTTGCTGCTGAAACTCTGCTGAACCCTGTTGCCCACGCAGCATTCTTTGACCTTTAGACCCCCCCCCCCCAATAATGGCATTTACTGGAAGGTGTAAAGGCAGGAAGTCAATGGGAGATTTGTTCCCTTTAACCTCTCACCCCTTCCTGGGTCATCATCCATCTGGCAGCTGAACCCCCTTGATGCAGCCAATCAGAGGCAGGACATTAGGACAGGAAGTTAGCTGGTATGGAGCCACCAGGGGCGGCGCCCAGCATCCTTCAACCAGCAGAAGAGAGAGGAGAGGAAGATCTCCCTCCTAAACAGACTGTCATGTGAAGTTCAGGGCTGAGAGATGCAGGGTGATCATGTTCCTCCTCTCCTCCCCCCTCCTCCTCCTCCTCCCCCTCCCTCCTCCTCCTCCCCCTCCTCCTCCTCCTCCCCACTCCTCCTCCTCCCCCTCCTCCTCTTCCCTCCCCCCCCTCCTCCTCCCCCCTCCTCCTCCTCCTCCCCCCCCTCCTCTTCCTCCCCCCCTCCTCTTCCTCCCCCCCTCCTCCTCTTCCTCCCCCCCTCCTCCTCTTCCTCCTCTCCTCTCTGTGTCTCAGTGGGAGCAGTGGTCCTTGTGCCAACACGAGCACAGTATCAGCTGAAAGCTTGGCTCACACACGTGGGGAAACTCTCCTCTCTCACTCACACTCACACACACACACACACACACACACTCACACACACTCACACAGACACACACACACACCACACCACACTTTCACTGAGAAACTTGCTCATAGTGACCTACGCACACGCGTGCCTCCCCCCCCCTCCCCACCACACACACACACACACACACACACACACACACCACAACACACACTCTCCAACACAAGGAGCTCTGTTCCTCTCCATGAAAAGTGAGTAATCGTTCTTGTCTGAAGTAGGTAGCGGATCTTTGTTGAAGCGGTCTGGACGCTGGCCAACACAAGCTGTGGCAGGTCAGTCAGCAGGCAGGCTGCTAAGGCAGCGCAGCAGAAGGGTCAGAGAGACTGTGGCTCTCCAGTCTGGGACACAGATACAGACAGGGGAAGGGGGGGGGGTGGAGGGGGGGGGGAGGTGATGTGGGGGGGCTGGGAGTCCAGCTCCCTGTCACAGCTTCCCCAAACTTCAAATGTTTCACCTCTGTGACACTGTGGATCCGCTTCATAACCCTGGAAACCTTCCAAGGTGAAACAGTGTTAAAAAAGAAGCACTTATTGAATGGGATTTTACCTAGTAGACTCCTGCGAAAATGATCGCACACACACACTTACAGTATGTGCACACACACACACACACACACACACACACACAGAGCTCCTCCTCCATGTCCAGAACCATGGAGGGTTTAACTGTGACTTGCATGTAAACACAACACAGTCTGGACAGTCTAGAAAACAGCATCCAAAGATCACATTTTGACTTTTGTTTGCGAAATTATGCGGAGCTCTTATCTAATCGTATCTAAGTAGAGTCCCAACTGCACTGACATGCCATAAACGTACAAAAATCTTACGCTTATTATAATTTTTTCGGTATTTCACAACTTGTCAAATGTCATTCACATATCAATATATTTGATGGATTTGAACGGACAAACATGACTCTTTTTTTTAAGCCTTTTGAGGTTGTAAACTAGAGTAGGGTTCATTCTGAGGGTCAGTTTGAGCGGTGAAAGCATGTGGCAGCAGTGTGTGTAACCCTGCTCTACACAGAGCAGACATTAGCATACTCAACATAGCTCTGGGGGGGGGCTGTGGGGGGGGGTATGTGAAGCTGTTCGTCATGGAAAATCACCACCACAACGTATAATACATGTTCTTTTACAATCTGGCTAATTGTTTCTCATTGACTGAGGTTGTTGGTTCACTTTGGACACGAGGAACAATGGCTTATCTCACCGACATTTAACAATGGTTAAACACACAAGACACTGAATAAAAATGCCTTCTCGTTGTAAATGTGCTGTTAGTGTGCGGTCATGCGTCGACTTCATTGTGTATCCTGTTTGTCATTGTGCATTTAAACAGCTGATCCATAAGACGCACAAAATCAGTGTGTTTGGTTAGAAAACTGATCGTGCAAATGTCCAGAAGTCAACCTTAAGATAAAGATTCCAACCTTCAGCACAGGACAACACCCTCTTAAAGACATTACATAGGACAGGATGTGGACTGAGGCAGGGCAGACAGACAGGAGGATGTGGACTGAGGCAGGGCAGACAGACAGGAGGATGTGGACTGAGCAGGGCAGACAGACAGGAGGATGTGGACTGAGGCAGGGCAGACAGACAGGAGGATGTGGACTGAGGCAGGGCAGACAGACAGGAGGATGTGGACGGAGGCAGGGCAGGACAGACAGGAGGATGTGGACTGAGGCAGGGCAGACAGACAGGAGGATGTGGACTGAGGCAGGGCAGACAGACAGGAGGATGTGGACTGAGGCAGGGCAGACAGACAGGAGGATGTGGACTGAGGCAGGGCAGACAGACAGGAGGATGTGGACTGAGGCAGGGCAGACAGACAGCAAAGGGGCCTCATTAATGTCCCTAGCTGGGCCTCAGAGCAGACGCCTCTCCTGGTGCCTGACAGGCTACTCCGAATGAGGTTGTTCCCATGATGCCTCTGTTTTTATAGAGTAGCCAACAAATATCAGCGCATGCACGCACACACCACACACACACACACACACACACACACACACACACACACCACACACACACACACACACACACACACACACACACACACACACACACCACACACACACACAACACACACACACACCAATGCTACGTGCTGCAGTTCCCTGCATGGAAGGCAGACTCTGTAAAGATTTATCCAGTTGGTGTTTATGCTGTTATATTTCGTTTTTTAATGGTGGAGTGATTAATCAAGTTACTTTGTTAATCAAATGTACACTATAAATTCAACCACAGTTTTTAACATTCATTAAAAATCTGAGAGAGATTCAGTGTTAAGTACAGTGTTTGTACTGCAAGGAAACCCCTGTAGCCAGTTCCAGATTTGAGCATCAGCTGTGTGAATTGATCCTGTATACTTTGAACATTCTGTCCAACAGCAACACCATTAAATAACCAGATCCAACACTTTAGGAGCAAATGTCTTATATTTCAGTCTTCCATTTACCAATACAGCTTGGTAACTCTGTCAACGTAGATTTGAATTTGATTACCACAACCTAATTTATCTAATAGATGGATGTAAATCAGCCATGAATCAAAGTGGCATATGAACAGACCCTAAAAGACAGGAAATCAGTGAGCTTTGGTGTTGGTTTGCAGACGTATTCTCTGGGTCAGATCCAACAATGACACCCCCCCTAAAACTAAAACCCCCTAATGTAGAGGTGGAGTGTGAACACATCATCCATGAAAACACTGCTAATCCAACCACACACTCAAACTAGACAGCAGAGTGCAGTTCTAAAAGGCAGCAGTGTTTGGTATGTAACTGGTGGGGGAACAGTAAGGGGGAGGTGAACTGGTTAGGAGGGGGGGGGGGGAGGGAGAGGGGGAGGAGTAGCAGGGGGAGGGGGGAGGTTCTGACTCCCTGCCACATCATCACAGTGGGATGGGATTTCCAGACCATTTCCCAGTAGACAGTCAAGCCACCAGCATGTAGCAGATGGAGAAATAATAAGCAGAAATTATGGCTCTACGTCCAAAATAGTTTGGAACCCGAACATAAAGCGTCTGTTTGTTTATCTATCAGAGCAGCGTAGAATCAAATATATCTCACTCTCCTGTCTTTGATTGATCTTTAACTGGTGGACACACTGAGAAGAGTGATCTAAAGAAGAGGATCTGGGGGGGGGGGGGTCAGAAGCCACAGATGCTACTAGTGACAGGAAGTCTTCTATCAGTGTCTTCAGACAGTACAACACTGTGCTGGCTGTTTCTCAGTATCTTCAGACAGTACAACACTGTGCTGGCTGTTTCTCTGTGTCTTCAGACATTACAACACTGTGCTGGCTGTTTCTCTGTGTCTTCAGACAGTACAACGCTGTGCTGGCTGTTTCTCTGTGTCTTCAGACAGTACAGTGCTGTGCTGTGCTGGCTGTTTCAGTCCCTCTCAGTGACACAGCTGCTTCCAGACTGCCTCCCTTGTAAACATGTTCAGCACGTCTTCACCAACACCAGCGCTTGTTTGAACACAGACACTGGGGTGTTCAGCGCTGCACTTCACCGCTCCAGTACGAGCTCAACACAGCTGCTGCTTCACCAGGCTGAGGTGGGATGACTGGTTGGCACTCTGCTTGTTCCAACCTGCTTGTTTGGCTTCAGTACAAACCGTCTGAATGGACGGAGAGAACAGCCACTTAGGAGTGTTGACCCCTTCAATACTTCAATACTTCATGTTTTTATACCAAACTGCAGTGATGTGGTCTGGCTCAGAGCGTTGGTGAGGCTAGTCAACACAGAACCATTAGTGTCAGTGTGGGATTAACACAGTGATTAACACGGTCCCCCAACACTGCAGCCAAACTGATCAACTGTCATTGGGCCCTTCAACATATGGACAACAGCAAGGTGTGTTATCAGGATTCACCTCAGCACCCACCTCACCTCATGTCCTAATATAGGGGTACTTACTGGAATCATCCACACTCACGCTTATCATCCCACTAAGGGAGTAAATTTAATAAAGTTAAATAAAGTAAAGTTTATTTTTCCACCCAATTTAAAATAAAACAACCTACACATTTTGTGTGCTTGTTGAAGTCTATCTGGATGTGGAATAAACACGATTCAGACGTGATTTTAGCACCTCCTATAATGTATATCCAGATCAGTCGGGGGTTCATCACTGTGCAGGACTTCTGTAGTCAAGCTTTAATTGATTCTGAACCGGAAGTATTTCATATCTGTTGTCCCACCAGTAGCTTGTGATCATGTGAGCATAACCACCTTCAGGCCTGCAAGAGCGTCCAGAGTTACAGGTGGAGATGAAACACAGACGTAGTTCTGTTGCCATGAGCCTCACACACATGAAGACCTATCACAACTTTGTGAGAAATTTGACACCATTCCTCCACCTACACTCAGTCTAAAAATGATAACAGTTAAATGATAACAGTTAAAGTACTGAATGAACCACAGTAACAGCAGGCAGTTCTACCATATTTAAAAAAAAAACTAAAATATGCTTTCTTGCCGCAATAGAAGGACTTCTGGCTGGAACTAAAGTGAACTTGTGATCAGTAGAATTTATACTGATCTGATTGACCCAATCTTAGACATTATACAAGAGCTTACACACAGTGTATGCATTTATTTTATGTTTAAATTATACACAAGTTGTTTTCTTGGTTTTCTCTTCTCCCTCTTTCCAAACACGATGCTGTGGTGAAGTCATTTTGTGTTGAGCAGGTGTGGTGATCAATCTCAAAACTGGGGTGTTGAGTGGGAGATGAAAGGTGAACAAAACCAATATTTTGTTATAGAAAGAAGATCAGATCCCATTTATTGAGAGAGGCTGACATTTTTCTATTTTCAAGTTGTCTGACTGAAACCATAGGACAGATCTGAAGTAATGCTATACTTCTCCCTGGTGGACAGGAAATACAACTACTGCTGCCGCTGCAACATGACAGACTTGTTAGATAGGGGTCTCAAACTCGTGCAATCAAGGGCCAAGAGAGTGCAGGTTTTCATGTCAACCAAGCACTACTCAACTAATTTCACTAAGTAGAGAATCCATCTCAACCATCTCAGTGACTGATCTTATACACAACATCTCCCACTTGCATGACCCCAGTCTTCTTGACTGTGTACATCTGTCCAAAGAGAGGAGATGTTTTGTAAATGCTCTTCTCATCCGGCTTGCACTGGCGGTAGCTGCAATGCAAATTCCATAGGTGAGTTAGTCACCAAACCACGACCGCATTATTAACCTTCAAAATGACATCAACAAGATATTCTTCCTTGGAAATAAATATATAAAAAAGCATTTGACAGATCAAGAGGTGGGAGGTTTCAATCTTTGTAAAAAATAATACAATACATGCATTGACTTCAGTCGCAGCAGACTGATCCCTTAACAAGCCTCTCTAAACCAGCTCTCCTAACAGTACTGTTACCTTTTAAGAGTATCCAGTGGCTCCTTCCTGCTTATCACTCCAGTCTCTGGGTCCACAGTGGTGAAAATGCACCTGTTAGGCAAAGACACGCTATTGGCTAGAAGCACTCCTGCGAGGAGTTGGAGAGGTCAAGATAACCATAACACATGGTCAATAAGCATTCTGGTAACAAATACTACAGTACCTTCCACAGGCCATAACACGATGCAGGCGGACTTTGCCAATCTGGATGTCATCCCAGGAATCCTTGCCAAGATAAAATTGGTTGATGTATAAAGAAAGGTTCCACATCTCAGAGCAGAACAACACACAACCTTCCAGGTCTGGAAGTCATTTAATATGACCTAACTTCAAGATTGGTCAATTAAATCCATATTTTGAAAAGTGACATTATTCAAATACATTGTTTGTGTGGAAGAATCAGCGAAGGGGGATCCCACCTCATCGAAAGCTTCGCATCCGCTGACAACGACGCTGGGTCTGAACCTGCCCACCGTTACCTTGCTGTCCAGTCGGCTGCTGAGGTCGTTCACTGACGACTCGGATAACAGCATGATTGGCCCCAAGTCAGGGTACGCCACCTAGAGGTTGATTGGGGAACAGCAAAACAAACAAGCAGCACTGTTGAAAAATCTCCAATGTAAGAACATTGTGAACGTGAGAGTTGAAGCTGTGAGAAGATTCCTGGTTGTTACCTTTGTTTGTTGAGGGAAGAGAGGCTCTTTCTCTCCTGGTCTCCTGGGGGTCATTTGGGGTTCAAAGTGCACCATGCGAACAGGCTTATCTGCAGCCAGGTAACGAGTGAGCCAGCTGGAGACCTCCTCACCACAGTCTCTGCCTTGAATGTCCACACTGAACACTCTGGGACACACACACACACACACACACACACACACACACACACACACACACACACACACACACACACACATCATGAGCTTATGATGCACAACTTGGAAACGTGAGAGAGAAAAATTGTCAAATATTGTTGTGAATGTCTGGATAAGAGTATGAAACTTATTTTCGTTGGACCTGCAGTCCTTGATGGCGTTGTCTGGCTGTGTGACAGGGAACGTCAGCGGCTCCATGTCCGGGGCGTTCAGACACATCTGCTCCCCTTCCATGGTCAAAGCCACCAGAACCAAGCGCGGCTGCTGTCTGCCGGTCACCATCTGACCATCCTCCGTAACCACCAGCCAGTGTCTGCATTTTACACGAGACCCATTTTACACGAGTAGGATTTCAAATCCCCAGACAATTTGGCAACATGGCAACATAACTCAAGAAGCCGTCTGTTTCGGTAAGTAGGATGAAAATGACTGGCAATACAAGAAGTGGCATTTACCGATCTTGAAGCGCTCCGTACTTTAGGCCCATATCTTGACATTCTGCTAAGGCCACGGATACAGCTTTACCCGATTTCAGCGGGTGAATGAGAAGCTGTGACACAATTCCGACACGGGTAACTTTCTCTGGCTTTAGCAAATACTTATACCCAAGTACCAAACCGACTGCAGTTAAAGTCGCTCCTCCTACCAGCATAAGGAGTTTTCTATCCGTAAGGACATTTTTTAGCTCACTGAAGTACATTTTCTTACTAGTATGCTTTACACCAGACTGTTACTTTGCAGGTAATAAAAGCGTGTGAACGTTGAACCGAGAAAATAACAACCAAACTATGAAGGGGTTGGGCTTATGAAGGGGCTTGTTCCAGCGAGTTAGTGACTGAAGTGTGGAGTTGAGGTTATTTGTAACAAGTGGTTGGTGCTTCTCAATATCCATACTAAAGTAATATTTACTATGGCAGACAAATATTTTTTGTTGGTTTGTCCCATGGTGTGTCTAATGGAGAACGCTTATGCCAGAAAATTCCAGGCTGTCCTGCTGCATCAGGTTGCATTTTCAGTATGTAGCCTACAGATCCGTAGATTATCCTACCGAACCAAAGTGAACTGGAATTTTTAAATTATTATCTCAAAGGACGTTTCGCTCTATATTTCATTAAATCATCAAATAATTCATTGGTTAGTGTTTCAACAAACGGAAATACCCTTAGCACTAGGCTGCGTCTCTGGCAGGACTTCGAGTGACGTCATGGCAGAGCTGACCTTCCACGTGAAACTATTTTGGTCTTTGACATAAATACGGAGGTCTATGGGCAGAGTAAAAACAGCAGATGCTAAATCCGCGGGGGAAGTCAATACAGGGACTTGTCAAACGGACTTTCCTTCTGTCGTTTTCCTGCGCACGCCTAATAGATGCAGGCAAAACACATGGGAACCGAGCCAGTGAGAGCTGCTTGGCTGGACATTGCAATGACACCCAAACTCAATGACATTTGATCACAAGACAGAAATGACACCCACATACTAAAATATATTTGGTATTGATTTATTTAAATATAGGTTGTTGTTATTATTATTAGTAGTATGTACCTTGCTACATTGATCATACACATGACATATTATCATAGTATCATATCTTTCATGAGATGGAGTGACATCAACACTGAACAACTCAATTCGCTCATAATTTGTTACATTGTGAGTAGAAACACCATGCTTGCCTTTGAATAGTTTTAGCAGTCAACACCAGCCACACATGGAGAGTTACAACGCACGAATCTCCCTGCTTTAACTTAAGTGTGTTTGGTTCTTATTATAGTACACGAGTGATCATTGTATCAAGAAACACAAATAATCAATAGAGGCACTTTGTGTCTGCATCAGTCTAACATAGCATCCATGCAACAGTTGTGGTTGTGTTAGTCATTGGCAATGACACGGTCAATCTTTTCTCGTAACTGGGCTGGGCTCTACACTCTACACTTCAACTCTGCAAGCGTGACCAGCCTTCGCCAACAAAACAACTGCATGAGAGGCTTGCATACATACCAGAGGAGCAAGTTTGGCTAATTCACATTGGCTACACTCACACAGGTGTTCTGCTGGTCCCTGGTTCCCCAAAGGACATGTGCACCAGGTAGGTCATTCTGAGCGGGAACTCATTCTGCTAGGAATGGATGACTGGATGACTGTTCCAGACTGGACGTTGGAGTTTGGGACGTCCCCAGGTCAGACAGAGCTGCGTCTCTTGAAGGCTGTGAGGGGGGACAGGAAGCGCAGGCCTGAGGAAATGGAGCTGATGCTGCAGTGGTGCCTGCTGCACACGCAGCCCACAGTGTCTGGGTCCAGGTGGTGCTGGGAGATGCCGCTCCGCTCCATGCACACCTCCGAGAGGGACAGGTCGTCCTCGCGGCTCGTATACCACAGGCAGGAGCACATAGTCTGAAAGTGCAACACCTCCGTGTAGACGTCCTTAACCCCCCGCTTTGCGCCGCTCCGGCCATCCACCAGGGCCTCCGAGGAGGAGGAGGGGAGGGAGACGGCGGGCAACAGACGCTCATCCCGTCTCGGCCTCCCGTCGGTGAGCAGGGCCCTCTGCTCAGCGTCCCGCCGCTCGTCCTCAGCGTTCATGGTCAGAAAGCGCAGCACCACCAGGTTGAGGAAGGCCCCGATCACCGTCAGGCCCGTGAGGATGTAGACAAAGCAGAAGGCCACGTACCTGGGGTCGTTCTGCAGGGCGTGGTCCTTCTGCAGGGCCACATAGTCCCCGAAGCCGATGGTGGTCAGCGTGATGAAGCAGTAGTAGAATGCGTGGAAGAAGCTCCAGCCTTCGTACTGGGAGAAGGCGAGAGAGCCCCAACGCACAGGGTGCTAATGCAGGAGAAGAAGCCCACCGTCACCATGTTGGCCATGGACACCTGGGTGTGACGCAGGCCCAGGCACTTCTTGACGCCATGCAGCAGATACCTGACGAAGGTGTTGATTCGCTCCCCCAGGCTCTGGAACATGACCAGCGTGAGAGGGATTCCCAGCAGAGCGTAGAACATGCAGAATAGTTTCCCTGAGTCTGTACCTGGGGCTGCATGTCCATACCCTGGGGGTAAAGGTCACCGGTATCAGTAGAGTTCAGAGGTCTTGGCTAATATAACCAGATGTGTTTTTTATATATACCTTATGTAAATACATGTCTTTACTCATGAAGAACAACAATACAACCATCTTTAACAACAATCTTGAAAATTCATGAACCTGTTTACTTCCTAATAATCCTACAGAGCATAAATTAAGAATGCTGTTGAAGCTACTAATCAGGTACTGTAGACAGCCATTAAATAACTTTTTGTTGTTGTGTAGGTGTAGCCTATGCATTTCCAATAAAATATACATATTGCTAATGATAAGACACGTTTTTTAAGACAATGTTTTTATTTGACTCAGTTTAAACAATTTATCAGAGACGAGAAGCATAACTTGTCTTACCTATAGTTGTTATCACAGTGATGGCGAAGTAAAAAAAGAGCCGGCAAACTTCCACTGCACCCCAGCCTTGTGTGGTTTTAACTGCAAAACCACCACTTCAATCTCGTCATATTTCTCTTTGGTTAAATTATATTTGCGCATAAGCTCGTATTTCCTGTCGTCTATCTTTTTCTTCTGTGTTTTTTCCTGTTTAGACTCCAGGGTATCAAACACCGCGGCTCCAACCAGCAGGTAGGTTAGAATGCTGATGATGAGCATGAGGGTCCGCGCGTTCTGTTTTTTCATTATAAAGACACCAAAAGTTGGATCGCAGCTAAAGAAGGGTTCTGAAACGTCCCATGTCTGAACTGACTATCCTTAGCGATGGAAAACAAGCTCGAGCACCTTTAAGGAGACTGCATATGCTCTTCGTATGGAGCTGTTCTTTCAGAACCACCCCCGTCACAGGGGGTGGCGACCTTATATGGCCAATTCGTCACGAGCGTATTTGGCATGGGTTCAACGGCCCTGGTCTGACGGTGGCTCATATCCACCAATAATATCATATTACTAATCACATAAATGTCTTATTTGGTCCAATATGTCTATGTATTCTACCAATGATTCTACAAAATAATTTTCAGACCTTTTCATTAAGCAGTTCCGAACACTTCATCAAGCATGATGTGTCCTTTCAACCGTAAAGACAATATTTATGCTGGAACTGGACGACGATATATCGTTTCCAGGCTTCATAATGTTGTCTAGCAACACTCTTCTTGTTAATAAATTATCACACTCCTCCAACTCAACGTGCATCCTTTCCATAGCAATTATGTTTGACTTGATAAAAGTACAAATTATTATATGTGCTCAGCATGACATGAGTAAAAAGCTTGCCATTTTACATCCCACAAGCAGCAGGCCAACTTCTAGAGATTTGTGTGGGATGCTGTTATTAGAGTCATTTTTGTAGATAAAGGTTGTCACATTTCACATTCTTGAATCCAAACAAGATAACCATAGTGTTTATCGGTCTGGAAGTATCATCGTTTCAAAATATATGTAGGCTACAAAGCAAGGATGTGCACAAATTTTAGTTAAATATATGTAGGCTATAATGAGAGTATTTGCACAAATATTTGTTAAAATAGTGAAAATAGTCTAAATAAGGGCACAAGTTGTTCTCATTTGGTCACACAAAAACTGAAACTAAAATGCATGATGGTTGTAATAGTTTGCTCAGTGTGTTTTTTCAATCAATTACAAAGAAAACATCCTATGTAACTAACGCTGATCAAGTTAACAATCTCAGGACCCCTAGAAACTAAATACAGAAGTTTCTCACATAGTCACCTCTAAGAATTAAAACAGTGTTCATTCTTATTACAAATTAAAACATTACCCAGGAGAAAATAACTGATCTGAAAAAATGTTCACTTTCCAAAATATTACAAGCCAAAAGTCAAACACTTTCCTCAACGAGACTACAGTTAGCGGTGCCGTCTGGTGTGGCCTTTACAAGGCCTCAAACTCATCCACCCTCTGCTTGGTGTTTCCCTGACGGATCTGACGCAGGGTCTTGTACTTGTCGCGGCCCACGCGCATGTTCTCGTTGTGCAGGAGATCGTTCTGGGTCTTCTTGGTGTCGTCCCGAGCTTCAGCCAGCTCAGAGCTCAGGGCCTGAAAACACAGAGAGACGGTAAACAACTAGCATGAAGTCTCCTTGTTCTGGAATTTTCATTGCCATGGTTATAAGTAGAGAGTGGGAGTGTAGAGTAAAAAAGATAGTGGATTAGAATACAATATAGAGTTAACAAGAGAAGTCATGCATTCATTGGAGTTGGGGTTGGTTTCTTCTTCTCATATATCCAACAGTCAGACACACGCACGCACGCACACACAGGCACACGCATGATCAGCCCACTCTCACCATCAGCTGCTTCTGCACGCGTTCGTTCTTCTCCGCCTCCGTGATGCGGTCTTCCTCGTTGCGGTGGTCATCGATGTCCTGTGCGTGCAGCTCAGCGCTGTAGGTGCTGTGCTCCTCGCTGTGATCCTCACTGTGATCCTCACAGTGCTCACCGTTCTGCTCCTCGTGGTCGCTCTCGCTGTCGGAGCAGGACAAGGCGGGAGCGGCGGCGGGCGCCGCTGCCGGAGGAGGAGGGGCAGGGGCGGACATCACCATGTGCAGCTCCTCCCTCGTCTTCAGGAGATCTTCCTGAACCTCTTTAGCCTGGGGAGGGGGACAGGAGGGAGTCAGAGGGGGCAGACTGATTTATATCACTCTGGTCCTCTCATAGTTATGTTTGGCTGTAGTGAGGTGATCTTTGTGGAAACAACCCCTCACTTTTTTAGGCCATTTAAACTCTGTGATATGTTAAGTGTAGAATGACAAAAAGTGTCACTGAGATAGATGGCCAAACTTGAAACTGAACCCTTCATCTGCAGGAGTACTGAACCAGGCTCACACACTCATAGTGTCAAAAAGAACATACTTATGTTCTTACTAGACCTGCTCAGACTCACCCACCCCAGTGTTAGACCTGCTCAGACTCACCCACCCCAGGGTTAGACCTGCTCAGACTCACCCACCCCAGTGTTAGACCTGCTCAGACTCACCCACCCCAGGGTTAGACCTGCTCAGACTCACCCACCCCAGGGTTAGACCTGCTCAGACTCACCCACCCCAGTGTTAGACCTGCTCAGACTCACCCACCCCAGGGTTAGACCTGCTCAGACTCACCCACCCCAGTGTTAGACCTGCTCAGACTCACCCACCCCAGGGTTAGACCTGCTCAGACTCACCCACCCCTGTGTTAGACCTGCTCAGACTCACCCACCCCTGTGTTAGACCTGCTCAGACTCACCCACCCCAGTGTTAGACCTGCTCAGACTCACCCCACCCCAGGGTTAGACCTGCTCAGACTCACCCACCCCAGGGTTAGACCTGCTCAGACTCACCCACCCCAGTGTTAGACCTGCTCAGACTCACCCACCCCAGTGTTAGACCTGCTCAGACTCACCCACCCCAGGGTTAGACCTGCTCAGACTCACCCACCCCAGGATTAGACCTGCTCAGACTCACCCACCCCTGTGTTAGACCTGCTCAGACTCACCCACCACAGGGTTAGACCTGCTCAGACTCACCCACCACAGGGTTACACCTGCTCAGACTCACCCACCCCTGTGTTAGACCTGCTCAGACTCACCCACCCCTGTGTTAGACCTGCTCAGACTCACCCACCACAGGGTTACACCTGCTCAGACTCACCCACCCCAGTGTTACACCTGTCCAGACTCACCCTGTGCTCCCAGGTGTCGGCCTCCTCTTCTTTCGCCTTCTTGGCCTCCTCAAGGAGGAGTATCTTACTGCTGTACTCTGCCAGCTCTGCTGCCTACACACAGGGGACAGAAACACAGCCCAACAATAGCAACGCTTGTTTCTTCCAAACTAGTGCACCTGCTGTTTTTTGCTATACATGTTTCGAGAAGACTACAAATGTGAATGATTTGGGTACGAAGAAGACTACAGATCCCACAAATGGTGCAAAGCTTTTCGTTTGCAGCTTGACAGGAAGCTCAGCCTCTCCCTGAACCCACCAGCTGCTCCTGGCTCTTCAGCTGGTCCTCCGCCTGGCGGGCCAGAGCCTCCTTGGCCAGCACGGCCTCCTGCCTCTCAGCCTCCAGCCGTGCGGCCTCCTGCTCCACTCTCCTGCGCTCCTCCTCCAGCCGGGCGGCTCTTTCCAGCTGCTCCTCCATTTCTGAGGGACACAAGAGCGCCATGTCAGCACTGGAGGCCTGTTTAGTCAGTGTTTAGAGGAAACTATGTGGTCCATGTTTGGTAAGACTTTGTGTTTGACTAATGTTCAACTGAAGAGCACTGCGTTTGAGAAGACTAGAGTTTAACTACCACTTTAACTACTTCAACTATTAAAGTTAACTACTACTACTACTACAAACTACTCCGTTGAAGACCCTTAGATCTAAAGTGAATTACAGGGGAAGTGGTCTGCAGTCAAATGCTTGCTAGCTATACCAATGCCTTAACACTACATGTTATGTTACTACAACCATCACCTTTCTTTCCATAATTCGTCATGGTTTGACAGGATTATGTCAATGTTTTGACTGGATGGTCTCGCACTCTGTCAATGCCATACTTTCAGATGTAGTGCAGCAAGTGGCCAGCAGAGGGCAGCCTCTCTGAAGCCCCTGGGCTCACCTTTCTGTGCTTTCTTCGTGGTCTCTTCAAACTGGTAGAGTCTCAACATCAGGTCCTGCTTCTCCTTCTCCATGTTCTCCTTCTCCTTCTCGATGGCCTCTCTCTTCTTTTTCTCAATCTCCAGTTGAGCCCTGTTGATGTGTTCAGGTGAGGCGATCAGGTTGACTACCCAACCTTTCCCCCCTTCACCCTCCCCACATCCACAACCCTCCCCCACCTCTCCAACACCCACTCCCAATCCTAACCCAAACCCCCCAGCCCATCACACACACACACACCTCTCCATCTGTTTCTGGTTCTTCCCCTCACGGGCCTGGGCCTTCATCTGCTGGACCTCTATGGAATCAGCCTTGCGCCGCTGCATGTACAGCTCATGGTTCCCCATGCAGAGCTGCAGGATGTTCTTGTTGACGCGCAGGCGGGGCCGCGTAGAACAGAAAGTCCTGGAAGGAGACACGCCGAGAAGAATTTAGACCGGGCGTGGTCGTGATGGCAACCCTCTGTGTCAATATCATCCCCACAGGTAAGGTATTGAGTAAGTCAGAGGAAACCAAAAGTCATTTACTCACTGGAGCTTTCTTATCTATGGGCTTGATGATGAATTTCTTATCGTTGAATGAAATGTTTCTGATTTCACTCCAGGGGAATCCAATTTTTGGAGTTAATCTGAAAGATAAGAAGGCGTTAATTAAGTAATGAAGGTGTAAATGTGAAATGGAAGAAAAAAAGAAGCTATTTCCGCCAACCCTGAGTCAACTGTTTACTGTGTTTGACTCGACCCAAACTTGGGGAATGACCTCGTCATCACAACAACCAGCTGGTCACACGCCAGCACAGCTGTGGCGGCAGATTGGTGGAGGTCGTGACTGGGGTGATTGAACCCCGGGGCGCTGCCCAGGTACAGGCAAGGGGTCACTCGACAACCACGCAGGACAGGAAGCCAGATTTGATGTCATTATTTTGTCCCGTGGAGTTAGTTTACTTGTAGATATTACAATTGCATTTTTGTACATTTGCTAACGAGACATTTGGGAGGCTAACCCTGATCTGACCCATATAATTTGTTTTGTTTGCACAAGGGAGTGGTCATATTTTACATTATTTCAGTCTCATAATACTCGACTGTTAAAGAAGTCTTTGTCATTGACTGCGAATGTTATGAACAATTAACTTACACTTTTAAAAAATGTTTTCTATATTATATATCTTATCATATGAGATGTTGTATGTCTTGGGATATTTACTTATCCTCCTTTTCATAGATGTTGAGCCCGAGAGCATCCACGCCCAGCCACAGGTCGGTCCCTTTACGGTTCTTGATGTCAAAATAGTTCACGCCATACATCTCCAGGTCCTGGGCGATCTTAAGATACTCCACCATGGCATCCTCCTGCTCAGGATGGGTCCATCAAGAACACTCGTGAGAGTCATGAATTCATCAACAAAGCGGTGAAAGGCTACGTCATTCTGACGTGATGGAATATAATGTTGACGTTAGCGAGCGCTTACTTCAGCATGTTCCTGTGCTCCTCATGCCAGGTCTGAATGCGTTTCTCCCACTCCTCCTTGGACAGCTTGTGTTGGTCCAGCACTCTGACAAGGGAGGAGAAAAATCATGATTGAGCAGTATGGGAACAGAACATCAAGAATGATGGAACCTGCACCCTGTACTCATGTTTACAGTACATTTACAATACATGCTAATGCTGAAGACTAACTGTATTCTGCATAACTATACACTACAATTTAGGCTATATCAATATTGAACTTGGTGTCCTGCATAGTTTGTACATTGTGTTGCCTTATATATATACTGTTTACTTTTTAGTATATCTTGTTGCCCCTACTAATGAAATGTAAAAACGGTGCAATTTCCAGAGAGCGAATAAAGCTTGACCTCTGACCCTCCCCTCACCTCTTGGGCAGCAAGCGCTCATTGCTGAGGTAACCGCTCCGGTGCGTGTCTTTGTTGTAGTCTCCAAACTTGGCCTGGATGGAGTAGGAGGCCAGCAGCACAGCGGACTCTGGGGGGCAGTACACCTCGTCGCTCAAGATGGCCTCCTTAACCTGCAGGAAGAACATCTTCTGGGTGATCTCCTGGATGAGCTCCTCAGACACGTCCTCAGGGTAGAACTTGGCCCGGAACTTGAACTGGAGCGGGTTCTCCTTCTTCACATCCTGGGCTGTGACCTGAGGAGAGGTTAGGGGGAGATGGTGGGCTTTATTATTGCGTGTGGCTGTGTGTTGTGTAGTTTATTCATGGTGTGGTTGTGTAGTATGCATATGCGTTGCTGGGGTAGGTAGGGTTGTGGAGCAACCGCACCAAACATACTTTCTGTACATGCTGTACATACATTTCAAATATAATACAAACAACATGTTTATTAACCTTTTTATCAAATTTCAGCCATGTGGAAAATCCTTTATTGTCCACAAACTGCAGGCCCAAAGTACCAGACTTCCCTTAACCCCACAGTCCTGACCACCTGAAATACAAGACACGAGTCAGAGCAGAAATCACCTTGACAAGATCACTGAAAACTTTAAGATTTGAACTAGGACTGTATTGTTGTGATTGTGGTGCTGGTTATGGAGAGTCTGTGTCGTGACGGACTTGTTCGAAGAGCTGTTTTCCTGTGGTGTTGGGATGGAAGGAGAACTCCAGCTCCGCGTCCATGGTGGTCACTCGAACGTTCACCTGCAGAAACATCAGAGGGAGGACCTTCACTTCCATGTACTGGCACGTGATGTGTCCATTGGACTCAAGCGATAATGTAATGCCGGATGTACACTGATTGCTCATGTTTATGATCCCTCTCAAAGTTTCCGCCCAGGTTTGAGGTCATGTCCATGTTTTGCAACACCAAACCCATTAACTTTGAAGGGATTATGTGGACTTGATTTGAACTGATTGAGAGTTGCAAACAGATGGGCGTTATTCATGAATGTAGACCGAAATGCCTCTCTCCCTGAACCTCTCTCTCACCTGATATACCACCTTCCTAACATGTGAGATATATGAATAATTTGCCAACTGTTACTTAGGCGTACTGGCCCTTTAATGTGTGGCAGTAAAATGCTTTGCTCATAAATCATTTGTAATTGCACACTATCTCATTAGACTTTGGACTACCTTTGCATGGTGCCAAGAGTTAACCTCAAGGTAGATTTTAAAAAGCAGTCAGTGTTCTCCAGACAAGCAGCCTCCCTACATTTCATGACAACATCACTCATGACGCTGGTGTTCAACTGCTGTTACACATGTAAAAACCAAGGCAACAGGACTTGAGGGATACGTTGGATATCTCTTCCTGTAGATATCATTGTGTGGTCTCCTGCACAATCAATAGACTCTATAGAAAGCTACCAGGGGTTTCGGAACGGCGGGGAAACTCGCTGAATTGTATCTGCTTTCCTTTGCAGAGCAATTTTATAACTAATCCATGAACCTTGACGACGTGAAAGCATTGCACAACCCTTTTTTGAACTTCAGAGCCCCACCTGTTATAAAGATAGCCCTCTTGTACTTAGCCAACACACGGGAACATCCATCTTTATAATCGCCATGTTTCCTAAAGAAGTCCGCCCTTTACACACTTGAGAGATAAAGCCTTCAACTTTCACATGCATCCCTTTAAAGTGATTCGTAAATTATTTGAAAAGAAGGATATACGTTTCCATTGAACATGTTACAAGCATGAAAACTTGAGCACATACAGGAACCCTATACGAATGTGTCCTATACTCATGTAAATATGCCTGACTTCATAACCATCTGGGAGGGAATGGCTTATCCTGAAGTGGCAGTATGTACAGTAGAAACCACGTCAATTTGACTCATATGGTAAGACATTCTCCTTGGGCCTTGTGTTTCAACTGACATTCCTGTCATTATCCTGGAGAACTGTATTAGACACAGATATGATAGGCTTGGCTAAAAGGGGCTATTGCTGGGCCCTTACTCAACCAGTGACTCATTTCTATCCACCTTGTCATTTTGAAATTGTCGACTACACAACACCTAGTCCTTAGTTGGAGTCACCCTGTTGTAAATCACGTTGAACGCTAGACAAAGTTTCTTTGGATAACAGCGTCTGCTAAATGACTAAAAGTAAATATTGTCAATACCGCTTTTTGGAAAAGAACATACATATTTGACGTACTGCGGTGAGTCTCTTATAACTTGAATGAAGCATTAATGAGGCTTATGTCACGAATTGTGACTGAGTAACTGGTGTGCTGGAAAAAAAGAGGCAGATCATGCTCTGGTTAGCCAGTAGAACGGAATTGGGTGTGGGTCAAACTCTGTTTAGTTAATAAGTTTCAAGAAGGCTCAATCCTACCTGAAATTGACTCGTTGGAGTTTCAAACTCAACAGACTATGGATTTGTCTGCGTTTAATTAACACCTGACCATCAATAACTGTCACACATGAGACTTAATAATGATGAATGAGAAGAGTTAGTTTGTAAAATTATGCAAGTAAAAATGTAATACAATTTTGAAACAAATTCACCAAATATTAACTTCTCAATTTAATCATTTTATCATACATCATTTGTAGTCCTGGATTTACGAATCACTTAACAGGTGCCTTGTCAAAACTAAACTTTCACACAAACCAGGTAACGGATTTGTGATATTTCACATTTACAAACACATAGTTGGGGCAAAGTCTCACCGTTTTAGGCATCTTGACGGTTAGTGTTGCAAAGGCTCCCGAGGAATAGCGTGTTCTCCTCGGGATCGGGGATAGTAGTGATCTGAACCCAGTGGAACCGCTCCCTGATAAAGAACGCGAGACCTGCCCAGGGACTCCAGGAAGGGCGCATGCCCTTTGAACTCAGTTCTAGATTACTTTCTTACTGACGTAGCGCGTTACTGACTCACTTCTCGGTATATATAAATATATATTTTTAAAATCTCTACGCTGACTACCGCCTCACCTGCACCATGACGACTTCCTATCTGTGTGAATAATATGTAAGGCTCCACCCTAACAATCTCTACGGCTTACATCAGCACCCTGGGTTTTATGACCTTTGATCAATTGGAGTTGTATTGAAAAATGTTTTGTATTGTACATTTGTTTTCTTTAAACAATAAATAACGTCATATAAGCCTGCACGAATTATGAACTTCCATCACTGTGTTTGTGATTGATTCATGTTTATAGTCATATTTGTTTTAAAACGTGCAATCATGTGGTGTAGTCGGATAGGGTGTTGGGTTGGTAATCAGAAGGTTCCTGGTTCGACACCCTGGCTGTGTCAACATGACGTTGTGTCCTTGGGGAAGGCACTTCACCCTACTTGCCTCAGGGGGAATGTCCCTGTACTTGCTGTGAGTCGCTCTGGTTAAAAAGTCTGATAAATAGCTACATGTATACCCTCCCATTCAAGTTAATGGCACAATGTGTCTAAACTTTTGACTGGTAGTATGTGATATATTAAGTATGTAGCATATATGCAGTAAAGGTGCATCAGTACTGCAGTAAATAACATGGCCTAGACCAATTGATGTGAATATACTGTATTTAATGTTTCATTGTATTATTTTAATGTAATACCGTACCAACATCACAAACAGGTCTGGATAAGGTGCCACTGTGTCTACCGCTCTGGCCCTAAACAAATTAATGATATACCGGTAATAGAAAATACTGGAGTGCAATACATTTTTCTACATTCAAACACCACTGCCGTTTTCATTGACTATCACCTGTTTTGAAACCTTCATTGTGGTAAACTACTTTAACATGAAAAAACCCCATTGGATTAAAACTCATCTTTAATTTTAAATTGTGGCTGGTCCTCGGGTTTGAAGTTCTCCTTTGGACTTCCGTCCTCGTTAAGAATGCGTGAGGCAGTGTAGCCTACAACAATAGGATACTTAGTCTTGTAAGTGCCCTCAAATATACTGTCCAACCCCTTCAATTCTTCTGCAGTGAGGCCTGTCTGTTAGAAGAAGAACAAATACACATTCAGAATAAAATGGAAACTTAAGACTGACAGCTATCCATATACCGCTACTCTGTCGTGACCTTTCAACTCACAGTGTCAGAGGTCAAGTCGGCGGGTTCGAGGGACATCTTGGCCACTGCTCTAGTTGAGTCTTTTCCAACCAAAGCATTATATGGCGCGCCTTTTCCGTAGAACTCTGAGAGTTTAATAAGTATTTAACTATTGTTACCATTTATCAACATGGACAAAACAATGATGCACATGAGCCTGGGTGAAATATAGAATTTGCACTTAAGCACTATGGCAACATAGCTTAAGTGTTTCCCCATAGGACCTGTCCCACCCATACAGTGATAAGTTATCTTTTGTTCCGATGTGGAGAATCCGTGACTCTCTTATTTACCTTTTCCCTTGGTAACATCAAACACCACTCCTTTGATTGCCATGTAAATAGGTCGCCCATCCTGAACAGGTCATAGAAAAGTTTAAAATAACTCGTTAAAAGTAAGTGAGTTAAGTCATATCGATCGAACCATCTGCTTTCAGGGTGATGGTGTGGAGGATACCTCACTCCCGTCGTGTCTTCTTAGTTCTTCGTCGGTGAACAATCGCACTGGCTTTGAGTCTTTCTTGTACTTCAGTTTGGTATCCTCTGTCACACACGGTAAGATGAATGTAATGCCCAGTACATACAGCCCGCACAGTTGCACAGCTCCCATGGTGAACCTGTCTGAAGTAACAACACCTGTGATCCGGAATCCTTCTTCACCAGCTTCCTTCTATCAAGAAACGCCGTCTTGCACCCGAGTTCAGCGTTCCAACAAAAAGTCTGTATAGAGCAGAATGTATTTGACCTATTGCCTTTAAACTAGCGTGACAATCACACATATCACTAGAGAATATGGTTTATTACTTTGCTCAAGTTTCCAAGACAGTTTTTGAAAACATTCAGTCGTTTCATTTTGACGGTCATGTGGGATTCGGGAGTGTTCCAAAGAATCATAATACCAGGATGTGCATCCAAGCCGGTCTATGCTGCGCAGTTGGGTTTCCCTAAAGCACAGCAAGTCTGACTAGGTGCGCTGCTGTACACAGCCCACTGTGCCAACTGACACAACCACGTACCTGCGAGACGACTGGGGTACCTCTGAGAAATGACTTATATAAACTTATAGTTGAAAATGACTCAAATTGGTCAGTTCTAGCCTAATAACTTAGTAAAGGAAAAAAGCCCGGCTGTTTAAAATAACATTTTCAACTTATCGGAATGCTAAGAAAGGAGGCGTCCCGGTCTTATCAAGAGGTAGGCTGGGGGGCGGGGGGGGGACTTACAATGGCAACAATTATCCGATTGTCGTCTCGTTTTCTTTTTCAGCGCTGTTGCAAATTTAACTTTCACAGTCGCGCATTGATTTCACAGATGATCAATTTCATGTATCGAGCTTTAGATCGGGAACAAAGGCCCCGCAGACAAGGGTCGCCCATTCTCAAGACGGGCACTCGTGTGTCATCATGTGATCTTACTGCTGACAGGAACATGGAACCATGAAAAGTTATTTATGCTTAGTATGACATGGAACAGACGGGGATAGTATATTATGTCGTTATTAGCCTATATTAGAATATGCAATATACCAATCGTTATAATGTACATGCAATTAACAAATATTTTTGTAACCATAAATGCATAGCAATGACCAACACTTGGAATGTTTGCAAAAAAGGAAAATCCGTTTTAAACTAACAACAAACGATAATTTAAGGACAGTTTTAACAGTATTGTTTCACATATTTGTTCAATGTAGTTTAATGATGATGCAGTCGATTCTCCAAGCTCAGACTATGACCAGAAAGATGGTGGGGATCAGCAGACGATGGAGGACTCCAACGGGAGCGCGCTTCCAGGTCCTAATAACAACGCTTTAACAAAGCTCTCTTCAGAAACATTAACGTGCCCGTTAACCTCAACGTGGTTCTCATTTTGATCACAGATGACGACACAAGAGATAGCAGCTCGTCTATGGCGTTCAGTAAAGCGTGCCTAAAAAGTGTATTTTCAGTCGTTTTGATCCTCATCTACCTGATGCTGACCACAGTGGCCCGTGTTCCTGGCCTACCAGACCATCACTGACTTCATGAAGAAGCTCAGCCAGCCTGTCATGTCCGTCACTTACAAAGAGGTTGACTCATTTGCTCCTCCAGGTATGTGTATCTGGCTTTGGGAGAAAGAAAGGAAAACTATAGGGCTGATTGTGTTGCTGACTTTTAATTGTGCCTGGTTGCCACATTAATGTTTATCCTGTTGATGGTTTGGAGCAGGGATTGCTCTGTACCCAGGCAGAGCCCAACTCCTGAGCTGTAAGCACCACCACCACGACCACATCCCCCTTTGGTGGCCCCAGGGAAGCCCCAGGAAGGAGACTGTGTCATGCAGGACGTCACATACACTGGCCCTTACACCAACCATACCAAGGTGAGACCACGCTGCTGGCACAAACACCTTCCATTCATTATGCCTTCATTTTGCTGACACTATTATTCTAAGTGACGTACAGGGGTGGGATTCAAACATGCAACCTCTCGATTTGCCGTGAAGCTCTAAATCTATCTACATATTTTCATGTACATTGAACAGAAGAGAATTGCGTGAGTTTAACAGATGCCTTTCGGCAAAGCTACACCCCACGTGATGATAAAAAAGCCCTTAAGTTGTCACTGATGACCTCCTGACCTGGTTTGTTGTTAAAGCAAGCTTTGGTGGTCCGCGGTCCCTCGGACGTACGCAACAGAGAACTGATCTTCCTGCAGTTCAGTCAGAATGAAACTGAAGAGGATTTCAGTGCCATCAGCTACATGCTGTTTGCTACATATAGTGACCTGTCCAGAAGGTAAAGCTGTAGAGCTAATAATAATCACAGTTTTAGTTTGTTGTTTTATAATTTATACATTACATACATACACATGCTCACTCATTACAAGCATACGATATGTGGAAAATGTATAGTTTATAAATGAGTACTGCAGATGGTTCCAGTTCCCCAGACTTCTCTTGCCTCTAGTGTAGATAAGTCAGTGTTCATGGAGGACTGTGAGCGGACCTACTCCATGTGGACCTTCTCAGGGGGCTTCAGGACATGGGTGAAGATGTCTCTGGTTAAAACCTCCGGGAAAAGAAATGAGTCAGTAGAATTTCGCCAAGAGGTGAGATCTCTGAAATGTCACAGCCTCTGTGTTCTGTGACTTCTGAGCTATAACCATTCTATCGATCAAAGCTATGTAATAGGGTAATAACAGTTTTCTGATTTAGTTGTAATTGTGTCCTCTGTGTTTCTCCAGTCCAGTGTGGTGAAGTTCAATGACAAAAGGCCCGAGTCAGAGAAAACCATCCAGCTGTTTTTTGTTGTGTTTGAATGGCGGGATCCATTCATACAGGAAGTCCGAGATGTAAGCGTTCAAAGGCATTTTGCTTCATTCACAGGCACGCTGCTAGAAGATGCAACACTAAAAGCCGTTCCCCTCTCTGTCCTTTCCTGCAGGTAGTGACGGCTAACCCTTGGAACGCAGTTGCTATTCTGTGCGGAGTGTTTATGGCTCTGTTTAAGGCAGCAAACTTTGCAAAACTCAGTATCCAGTGGATCATAAAGATTCGGAAGAGGCATCTGAGGAATAAAAATAGAGAGCTGAACCCGATCACCTGAGATGCTGGCTAGCAAAGCATCTAGACTAGATGATACACATACATCTTTAAATTGCACAGGAAATTAGTTATATATGCATATTTTATGATTTTTTGGAGATTCTGTCATGACCTTTTCCAGTCACCTTCAGAGATTATGTCCATGTTACGTGCACAAACAAGATTTTGAAACACTTACTCCAAACATGTTTTGTTTTTTAACATAAGCGCATGCTGCTTATGAAAGACTTTAGCAGTTCCAAATGTATGGTGTATGGGCATTTTTTCCCCAGCCAGTTGAATTTTGCCATTTAGATTATAATTATAGCAATATGTTGATGATACTAACGTTCCATTTCATTTATGTGTAGCAATCCATGTTTCTGAAGTTTGTAGGCATGTGAAATATGCCTACCCTGTTGCTGAACACTAACATAAACTTGGACTGATAGGACACATGGAAAGTTTGGGAGTCAGGTGTCTGAGCGGTAAGGGAGTCGGGCTAGTAATCAGAAGGTTCCTGGTTAAACTCCCAGCCGTGCCAACATGACGTTGTGTCCTTGGGCAAGGCACTTCACCCTACTTGCCTTGGGGGAATGTCCCTGTACTTGCTGTAATTTGCTCTGGATAAGAGCATCTGCTAAATAACTAAATGTGAAGTCCCGAAAGAATAGTTCTTTTAAGAGAACCAATTTGAAAAGAGAAACTGTATATACTTTATGATGTGTTAAACAGGGAACTTTCCCCTCGTGGAAATTGTTACTGCGATGTGACCTACTTTTTGTTTTAAACCATTTTTACTACTTTACTTCTGTCTGGAAATGACTTGAAATTATATAAAGTTATCAATGAAGTTACCTGCTGTAACAAGTCTTGCATAGTCCTTGCCAGAACACTAATGCTCGTGAACACATCTCATCACACGCCTTCGAAGGGGCGTCGCTACGTTACCACGGCTGACCTAGGCTACGGCTTCAAATGCTAGTTGGGATGTTATGAAGGTAGATATTTTACATCTAAATAATATGCATAACGCAGTACATAAACTATTTCAGTTTTTGTCATCTTGCAGCATAGGTAGCTGGGATGGTTGATTTCCTTCGTCAGATGCCTAATATGTGTTTGGTTATCAGGATAACAAACTTAAAACCAGCTAGCTCTAGTAATAACATTAGTCTAGCTAGCTAGCTAGCCTCATCTCGTGCACACGTTACTCTCGAGCTACACCGCCACTGTTAGCTAGCTAAACCACTTTGTACCCCCACATGTCCTGCTAAACTGCCTACTTTTGAATCTGTCGTTGCAAAATAGTGCGTTAGAATAGCTATATCATTTAGCTGGCCGCTACCCGTGCCTTTTTAAATGGTTGGTTAGCTCTAAATGTAATATTCCATGATTTCCTCGTAGCTACATGGTATCGTGCTAACTAGTGATAGCTAGTGCTGTTTCCATCATGTAAACAAAACAGTCCACCAGAAGCTGTTGCTACTAACAGTGCCTGTCAATACGAGCCCTCTTGTGCATGGATATGATATATTTACAGTAACAAGCCCAGTTTGAGCACTGTACATGCACAGCTAGCTAGTTTACTGTAACTTGTGAGGGTAAACACAGGCATCAGCTGAGCAGTAGTCATGATTGTGTTAGCAGGTAATCATTGTTTACGTATGGAACCCATCTTGACGTTCATCAGGCGGTTCGTTCAACGACATGTCTAATCTTCACAGGTCTCCATGTCGCCCCTCATATTAGAGCTGTTTCACTTAATATGGGCAAGCTGCCTGCTTTCTGCGTTTCACTGGGTGTGAATGGGTTATATCGTTGATAAAACCTCTGGTTGCAAGGGAGTTTGTAGGGTCGAATCAACACCATAATGTAGGCTGAGCAGGGAGGATATTACCCTGTATTCAAGGCGGGCGTGCAGAGCCTTGCATTTATCATCACATAAGCTGTGGTGTGTAAAGTTGTTTCACAACATAAATTTCCCTCTACTCTGTTGCAAACATTTGAAAGGTGGCTCTTCTGGCCAAGTTGTATTTTCAACACAGTTAAGATTGCCAGACGGTGATGGTATGCCGGAGCCTTGGCCCGCCGTGCCCGATGAAGGCTGGGCATGTGTGGGGGGCCCTGGGGCTGCTGGGTCAGCAGACTGGAGCCGGAACGTGGACCGGGCCAGCCTCAAAACTGGCACCCAGGCCTGTTTGGGGTTGGCACGGACTCAAGCCTGATGTTGAAGAGCCAGGTGGTCATGGGGGTGGGGGCTGTGCTGTCCTCCTGGGTAGGGAAGTAGGGCTCGCTCCAGTCCCGCACTCTCATAGGTTTGGCAGTAGGGACACGCGGTCGGGACATGTCCCTACCAGTGTCAAGCCACTATTAAAATGTCCCCATGGATAACCTCCAGCAGAGCAAGGGGTGGTGTTAGCTAATAGGACAAGGACCAAGTCTCGTTCCCACCGATGTTCAAACTGTTGCCCTTGCACACACGGCCTCAGATGCTAACATGATAACTGGCAGCAGGCCTGCATGCTCGGACAGAATTAGTGCATTAACACAGTCAATACCACAAGCAGCTGAGGCTGAAGCTGGCTATTTATAAGCAGCGTTCCTAAACCCTCAAGTGTAGCACTCGCTGGATCTGGAGAACTGAACTCTATGGATCTCATCAAACCCCCTGTGTATAGCTCTGCGGCAGGGCTTGCAACTGTACAAAAAGTGGTTCAAATCCCTTGTCACGTGTTGCTTTGTATAAGGGCTAAATGAAGACATTATTGTTATTACTATTATATATATATACATTTTTTTTCAGTGATGGCCTGACACACCAATGTCCAACATGGGGGAAAGAGAGGAAATGCATTCTCTGCCAAACGGTTTACAGCTCCAAACAGGTAATGTGCTTCCTGTTTTCACCCTATCTTGTTTGTGATCCGCTCCTTGGGGCGGGGAGCATGCTGAGGTCCTGCCTTACCAGTGCTGTGTTGCTGCTTATGGAGATGGAGAGGGATGGTTCTGGACAGCATACAGGGCATCTATATGGGCAGAGCCTGGTACCATTGTGATCTGATTTGCTTTGTGGGTTGTTGGGGGGGGGGTGTTTCCTGTGTGGACAGGAAATGGATGATCACATGAGGAGCATGCTGCATCATCGCGAACTGGAGAACCTGAAAGGCAGGTGAGTTGTGTTTGATTCCAGACAAACCATTTACCTTGCGCACTGATTAGTATTGCACGTTCATATAAGAGAGATGAACACATGCATTTGAACACAATCGTTAAATCTTTTAATACGTGTCTACAGCAGGTTACGATTACAGTGTCATTTTGATATTGAGTTGTCGGAACTGAACTACAGCGTCCGGTTCTCTTGATCTTCAGAACACGTGTGTGCATGTGCACGTGTGACCCACTCTGTATCTCATGAAGAGAGGCAGCTGTCTCAGCGGAGGGACCTACAGAGTATATGTATATATAGACAGAGAGAGAGACACAGTCTTCTTGGAACAACAGGCAGGGATCAGCTGACAGAGGCTAGCTCACCACTTCTGTGACCTGTAGATTAGGGAAATATGTGACCGAGTTATGAGAGACGGAGCTGGCGAGGGCAGCTGAGAACTGGGCCATCGCTTGTCCTGGTTCAATTCACCAGTGTACGGTGAGAGTATAGGGTAAAATAATCAAATAAAATCTCAATTTGAGATGTTAATTCACTTGTTCTGATATCTAACTCTCTCAACAGCTATTCCCCCTCTGGGGGATTCTGGTCATTTGACAGATCATTGTGAATGTAGTGCCTGAGTTGAAACTTTTGGATCAAAGCATGGCTCAGTGTTTGTGCGGTAACCTTTATGCGCGCTCTTATGACGTAAAATCAAAGTTAAGAATAAGCCGCAACCTCAACAACTGCCAACCTGGTGGGGCAGGGAGGACGTGGCATGCTGCCATGACACACTTCTACAAGTTTGAATGGCAGCCAGTGAAGTGTCTGTCTCTAGGTCACCGCGTGGCATAGTTGGGAGAGGCTGGCATTTGGTGTTTGGTGATGTGCAGCTGCACAGGGCTCAGGTTACAGGCGCCTCAGGATTGGTCAGCGAGGCTGCCTTCTCTGCCTTCGGTGCACAGGGGTGGCTGCTGGTCACAGGAAAAGGGGGTGGGGTTACAGCCCAGCCCAGGGGAGGGTCCATATGTAAAGGTGCGCGTGCTGCCTGTGCATGGGTTCAGAGCACAGCAGACACCATCATGAGAATGTGCTAGGCTGAGGCTGCCTGAGAGTGGGCCTGTCACCCCCTCCACGCGCTCCAGCGCTGTGCTCCACAGCAGGCTGAACTGGGATCAACACGACCACGCTAGAAAACTACCAGGCATGCCTGCTGCCCCTCCCCCGGACCCCCAACCCCTCAGAAACCAGCCAGATCAGGAAGACCCCACTGTTTTTGAACTGAAGAAAATACTTAAGTTAGTTGACCTCCTGATCTGAGAAGAGAAATTGGGAGTTATAATTTTTTTGAAACCAGGGAGTGTTGAGTATTCTCCTCTCCCTTTGGATAGAACTAAGCACCGTGCGGCAGAGCCTATATTTGTCGAAGAGTTTTTATGAAACCAGACTGGACCAGAACCATGCCTGAGGGAGTCATCGAGCGTCCGCTGTCCCCCTCCCTCCCCAGGGACTGTGGCCATGAGTGCCGCGCGTGCGGCGTGACGGTGCTGAGCCTGACAGAATACGCGGGCCATATCTCCAGCACCGGGCACAAGCAGCGCGTGGAGGCCCACGACCATGAACGGAAGGACCAGGAGGAGGAATACTTCGACCCAGAGCTGGTGAAACTGATTAAGAAGAGGAAGGAGATGAACAGGTAAACAACTAAAAAAAACGAAAATATAAACTGGTGTTAGCTCTTTCAGTGTCCCTGTTGAGAAAATTGTTTAAATACATTATTAATCCAGTCAAAAAATGCATCATTCAGCAGACACTTTTATCCACTGTGACATACGGGGGTATTTCACTGAGAAATACCACTAAGCTACCACCTCAGCCATCCATGAAATAATACAGTGTAAACACACTAGTGGTATAAGTGTTGTGGATGCTAGTGTTGTGGATGCTAGTGTTGTTGATGTTAGTGTTGTTTATGGTAGTGTTGGTGCTAGGCTGTCTCTATCTACCATGTATAGTCACACCCATGGTTGTACTCATTTAGCCAAACGCTGCTACTGTGTGACGGGCGCGGGTCATACTCAGGTTTCAGGGACACGGCCTAAAAAAAGAACGACCTCACACTTTCACTCACTCTCATGCTCTGGAGAATTCCACACCATGCTACTTCTATCCCCTCCCCTCAGCTCGTCGCCTCTGACTGACATTTTAGGTTACAGAAAGTCACAGACCAACCAACTGTCGTTGCCATGGGAAACCCTATAGGGGTGGAAGGCAGAGCGATTGCTGTGCGTTTTGATTGTCACTAGCAGAAGTGGTTTTGCAGCTGTTAGCCAGTCACATGCCAGTCCTGATCTCAGCGCAGCCTGAACCACAGAGGTCAAAGGGCGCTGCTCCAGATCTTAGTGCTGCCAACTGTGTGAGGGATGTGCCAGGGATAGAGTGTCACACTAACTGTTGCTCCTACAGTATCAGTGACCAATGCACCTTCTAATGTCTACATAACATTGACATCAACCTTGGAGAATGATTCCAAGAATATACGTTTTTTTCCTAATTGGTCTTCATTATGTGTATGTATTTTTGATTACATTTATTTATTTGACTTTTTTTCACCATATTTTAGACTAGAGAAACTTGCCCTCAAACGAGAAAAAGAATTAGCCGCCTCTAAGCTGGCCATTGAAGAGGCGAAGAAGAAGAAGGAGGAAGAGGAGGAGGAGCGGAGGAAGAAGATGCAGCAGCTGCAGCAGAGGTGGGATAAAACCAAGCAGTACGTCCATCAGAAGGGTGGCTGGACGCAGAATAAAGACTCAGGAACAGCTGTCCAGGCCTGGGGTGGGGCCGGCTGGGAGGGCAGAAGCACCATTAATGGCCAACCGTGGGGCTTCCGGGAGGACATGAGAACCGGGCACCAGCAGAGCAGACAGGGCAAGAGTGCCACGTGGCATGCCCAAGGGCCCCCAACTACCAGGCATGGAATGCTGAAGAGAGAAATAGTGGAAGCCTGCACAATCATCCTGGCTGGAGGGGAGTTGGAGGTGGGACTGTGAGAATCAGCAGCAGGGGTACCCTTCATACGTGAGACCAAACCACATGATGGACTTCACCAATGACCAGACTCCTCGGTGGAGCTCCTTCCAGAACTACGAGACTGAGAACCAGGCGAGGAGGGAGGATTTGGACTGGAATCACAGCCGGCCTCAGAGCCGCGAGGGTCCCGGCCTGGAGCGCAAGAACTTCGGCAGCAACCCCAAACTGGATAAGAGCTGCCGCTGGAGTCCGTATCCGACTCTTAAAATCTGTGAGCCGTTGCCTCATGGGGACGCCCACCCCAGCCCCTCGGAGAAGCTCACCAAGGGGTCCATGGCCCCAGGCGAGGACAGGAACACAGAGCCAGACACTGATGCTGCCTCCAGGCTGTCACGATGGGACCAGAGGACCTGGCAGAATTCTGAGGGCCACCAGAGAAGTAGCAGCAACAGCAGTGGCCAGAGGGACAGCAGCACATCCTCCACCACCCACTCCTCCTTCCCCTCCAGACCCAAGCCAGCCAAGCCGGTAGCTCAGCTCCCAGAGAGGAAGCTGCCCTCAGCACCAAGTTTCAACTCCTCTAGCAGGAGTTCCAGCCAGAACCCCACTCGCCACCAGCCCACGGCCCCCATGGCCCCCAGCCCTCGGCCCTAAATGGCCACCAGCCCTCTGCCCCCAGTGGCCACCAGCCCTCGGCCCCAGGTGGCCGTCAGCCCTCGACCCCCAATGGCCCCCAGCTCTCAGTCCCAAATGGCCACCAGCCCTCGGCCCAAAAACGCCACCAGCTCTCGGCTCCAAAGGGCCCCCCAGCCCTCAGTGGCCCCCAGTGTCCCCCAGCCCTCAGTGGCCCCAAGTGGCCCCCAGCCCTCGGCCTCCAATGGCCGCCAGCCCTCAGCCCCCAATGGTCCCCAGCCCTCGGCCCCCAGTGGCCCCAAGTCCTCAGCCCAGTGCGAGAAGGAAGAGCAGGAGCTTGAAGAAATGCTGAGGAGAGCCAAGGAGACGTTTCTGGACCAGAGTTCTGGCCGAGGCTCGTGGACCAAGTATCACAACGAGGAGAAACAGGAGGAGACACAAGCCAAAGGGGGTGGAGCAAGGAAGAAGAGCACCACCCATCGTCAGGATGGAGCCAATCCACCAACGAGACCATCACACCTGCCAGTCACAGTCACACCTGCCCTGGTCTCACCTGTCCCAGTCACACCTCCGTCAGTCACACCTCCATCAGTCACACCTCGCTCAGTCACACCTCCATCAGTCCCACCTCGCTCAGTCACACCTCCATCAGTCACACCTCGCTCAGTGACACCTCCCTCAGTTTTACCTGCCCCAGTCTTACCTGCCCCAGTCTTACCTGCCCCAGTCAGAGGTTCCCTCAGAGGAGAGAAGAAGCACTTTGAGGGGAGGCCTGTGGTCAACGGCCAGTCAGTCCAGTCAGTTCAGGTCAGCACTTCCAGCATGGAGGTCCCAGGCAGGGAGGAGGAGGAGGAGGACAGGGAGCGAGGGGAGGAGGAAGGGGGTTTGGCTGCCGTAAGGGAGGCTGCAGACACAGGGCTGGGCTCTGACAGCGACGCATGTAAGAGCAGTGAAGCCCAGACGACCTCCTCCGCTCCCAGCCTCAAACCGAGCCTTCCCCCAAGTCTGAAGAGAGACTTAACCAAGCACATCAGCACCAAGCCCAAGGGCGGGGCATGCGAGCCCAACCTGAACATCGCCCGCCGGATCCGCAGTGTGAGCGGCGCCCGGAAAACGGAGACAGAGAAGGATTCAGGCCTGAAGCCCACAGTCAGGCAGCTCATCAGCTCATCCGGCTCCCGCAGGAACGTCAACTGGGAGCAGGTGTACCTGGAGGTCTGCAGGAAGAAGCAGCAGCAGGGCAAAGGCCAGCCCAGGTGAGACTGAGTGAGGTGGAGCAGTGAACCAGGATTACACCATAGTTGTAACCCACTGGGATTACCCAACAGAGCTAACCCTAACCCACTTGGATTACACCATAGAGCTAACCCTAAACCTCTCGGATCACTCCACAGAGCTAATCCTGATGGGATTACCCCCATATATTTTACCCTAATCACGATGTGATTATTTATTTTCCCAAACCCAGATTATCCAATATACTCTAACCCTGTTATCATTACCTGATATAACTAGCCTTAATCCTGGCCCTAACCCAGACTTTCAGTTAAATGGAATTACTGCATTCGATAGATGCAGACCTGTGGGAATTATATTAATATGCTCGAATAATCACTATAGCTCAGTTGCCATAGTAATAGTTTAGATTACATTTGATGTTTTATTCATCCAGCAGACTCGTTTATCTAAAGTGACGTACACATAATGCTTACTGACAGTACAGTTTATGATCACGGATCAGAAATGCGTAATCTAACAAGCTTTCAGTGGATAGAACCAAAAAAACTGACAAAGTGCAGGAAGTAAAACAACATCATCCTCATTGTTAGCTTCTGTACTAACGTCTACACTACCTCTTCCTGTGTTCTACTAGGTTCGGGATAGAGATGGTGTCATGTGACCAAGAGGGTATGAGCCAGGAAGAGGGCGACATTCCTCTGGCAGAGGGTTTCCACTGGGAGTCTCTGCTAATGGGCCACGTCAACATGGCGCCTGCCCGCCAACGCAGCCTGTCGGAGAGCAGCGTGGCCCCGGAGAGTTCCTTTTTGCCGCCGAAGGTCTGGAGGAGAGGGCAGCCAGGAAGGGGCAGCTCCAGCCTGGCCGACGCATCTCCGCCACTGCCATCTCTACCCTGACCCCCGACCTGATCCCCACTCCCTTTACAACCCTGTCTCCCACCCTGACCTCCATGCCTGCTGACAGGACAGTTAAAGTCGAGGAGCAGACAGACGGGCAGAGTGAAGCCAGACCACCAGCAGCCCTCCAGGAGCCAGTAGGGGTCTCACAGGCCCCCGACTCCATGTTGGGGTCCAGCAGCTTGGGTACAGAGCCCAGTGAGGCCCCTGGCTCCGGGAAGAAACGCAGGGCCGCTGGGGTGAGTTACAAAAGGAATCTCCTCCCTTGATCCACACAGGAAACAAAGATTACGTTATTGAATTACGTGTTTTTCTCTTAAAACCTCGTCTTTTTCCATTTCTTTTTTAGGACGTTCCGTCCCCTGAGATTCAAGCCTGGAACGAAAGAACAAGAGAAGGAAAACAAAGTCGAAAAAAGGTAATTTCCCTTCATCTCCTTCCCCCGACCCTTGACCGTCAATGTAGTCTCTCATATAAAAATACTAGTGCTGTGCCGGTTTGAGTGACCCTTGAGTGCAGCCGTCTGATGAGTGTCTGTCTGCGGTGTGTTGCAGAGCGTCTGCAGGTGGACCAGCTGTTGGTGGTGTCTCTGCGGGAGGAGCAGCTCAACAGAGACCTGCAGGCCGTGGACAGCAGCTTGCTGCAGGCCGCGCTACCCTGCAGCAGGCCTACCTGGAGGTGCAGAGCCTCATGGTGCTCAAACAGAAGGTAGGCCGCTTCCTACACACAGACAGACAGGCAGGCAGGTCTCAGCACAGTAGACAGACAGACAGGGCTCAGCCCAGTAGACAGACAGGCAGACAGATGGACAGACAGACAGACAGGGCTCAGCCCAGTAGACAGACAGACAGGTCTCAGCACAGTAGATAGACAGACAGGGCTCAGCCCAGTAGACAGACAGACAGACAGACAGACAGATGGACAGACAGGCAGGGCTCAGCCCAGTAGACAGACAGGCAGGTCTCAGCCCAGTAGACAGACAGGCAGGTCTCAGCACAGTAGACAGACAGGCAGGTCTCAGCACAGTAGACAGACAGGCAGGTCTCGGCACACTAGACAGACAGGCAGACAGACAGATAGACAGACAGACAGGCAGGGTTATCCCCGGCAAACGGCAGCCCAACCCATTCTGTTGGATTGTGCCTGTTCATCTCATGATTCAAGTGTTTTGGTATTTCTGCAGGTAACCATGGAGATGAGTGCCCTGAGAAGCAAGCGTATTGAGCTGCTTCAGGGGATGCAAGGTGAGGACCTCACTGCTATGACTGGCCATCACCACTACCCATAACCTCTAACCCTTGACCTCTAACACGTCACCTCTAACCCTTCACATAATCTGTAATCCATTACCTAACCTCTAATTATCAGCACATTTTTAATCCTTCACTTAATCTCTAATTTAACACTTTTAACCTCACCTTATCTCTTACCTCCTCCCTCCCCTCTCCTGTCACCTTGAGCCTATTTTGACCACTCCCTTAAAATCCTTCCCATACTTTTAGAACTAACTGATAATTAATAATTTGCAGTTTTTTCTACACGTACTATTTCTTCATCCTTTAGGATAAAATATCTTCTAAAAGGCTAAAATATCAGTAAAAGTGTAAAAAAAAAAAGACATCTTTTCCCAGATGGGTTTGACGGCTCGTCGTCTGAGCTGCTGGGGAAGGCCCTGGATGGGGAGATGGCCTCAGATCCAGCAGACCCACAGGTTCCTGCTCTGCTCCCCCTGACGGATGCTGCTGACTCCCTTCCATGCCCTCAGCCTCCCCTGGCCCGCCCCTCCTCCACCACTGCCCCCATCCTCCCCGTAGTGGTGAAGCAGGAGCCCTCCTCCCCTCCCAAGGAGGCAACGCAGCTGGACCCTGAGGAGAGCACAGGCCTGAATGGAGCCCACAGCACCACCCCAGAGCCCACCATCTCTTCCCCAGGTACACACACACACACATGCCACAACCCACCCTCACCACCTCTCTCCCAGGTACACACACCAAAAGTCACCCCTATTTCCTCTCCCATAATTAAACATACACACTCATTCACTCACACTTCATAATTGTCTAGAGTGGACTGTTTCAGATGATTTTGAAATATGTTAAAGTCTTCTTCTGCTTCTCTAGGTCCTGCTCTCTCCTCCCAGTCCTCTGTTAGGAGACTCAGTGGGGGGTCGTGGGATGGCACAGCGAGCCAGCCGGTTATGAACATCCAGTCAGTAGAGAGGGCCGTGCAGACCTCCAGGCCCCTCTGCTCCTCAGAGACCAAGCCCTCGTCTGGCCCCCCTCAGCCCTGCCGGAGGGACTCCCAGCCCGGGGCCTCAGAGCCGGCTGCCCCTCCCCCACCAGAGCTGCGGACGGGGAAGCGTGTGAGGAAGCTGAAGAAGAAGAGGGTTCTGCGGCAGGCCCAGGGGCCGGAGCAGGGCCAGAACAGCGACACAGAGCTGGAGGGGAGTTGTCCTCACAGCCCCGCAGGAGACTGCGCCAACGCAGGAGGCCTAGCGGTGCCACGGTCAGCACCTCCACGCCCGCCTCCATGGAGGGGCAGAGGATGCCTCCGGGCTCCAGTCACTAGCCACCAAACTTGGGCAGGGGACTCTGACTCCTCTCTGGAGATGGTGGAAGTCCCCCAAGCTCCCCTGGAGGTGGTGACCCTCGATACGTCAGACCCAGAGGACAGCGGCATGGACGTCACCCCAGCCTCTCCCCAGCCTCAAACCCCGGCCTCTCCCCAGCCTCAAAACCCGGTCTCTCCCCAGCCTCCAGCACCAGCCTTGGTCCCAGCCTCGGTACCCAGCACGCTGAAATCGGGAGTCTGAGAAACTGGCCTGCAATGAGGTGTCGTCGACCAGTGAGATGGAAGTGTCATGTAACAGGTGAGAAGGATGAAGGCTAGTTGGTGAGTTGTGTTTGGCTACAGGAGAGTGTGTTTGGCTACAGGAGTGTGTTTGGCTATATGATAGTGTGTTTGCCTATAGGAGAGTGTGTTTGGTTATAGGAGAGTGTGATTGGCTATAGGAGAGTGTGTTTGTCTATAGGAGGGTATATTTGCCTATAGGAGGGTGTGTTTGTCTATAGGAGGGTATATTTGCCTATAGGAGGGTGTGTTTGCCTATAGGAGAGTGTGTTTGGCGGAAGGAGGGTGTATTTGCCTATAGGAGGGTGTGTTTGGCTGAAGATTAGATGGCAGGAAAAGGAAGAGAATCCATCAGAGACTCTGACAGCTGGCATTGTGACAAACACATCTTCCTGTTGGGAAGGAGAGGGGGGCGGGGGGTCCTTTAATGTGGGCTCCAGTTACATCCTGTCACATCACCCGGCCCCTGGCCCTCATAGGAGCAAGGGAGGGGGGGGTCTGAGGTTCCTCCTGACATGTGTCTTCTCTCCCTCAGAGAGCTCAGGGTGCTCATCCCCCACCTGAAGGTCCCCAAGACGTCCTCAGGTAGGTCACATGGTCACCAGCGTGATCCTCATCCCAGGATCACAGAGTCCATCCATCTCCTCAGACTGCGTCTGGCTCACACACACGCACACACACACCAAATTAGACCTCCGACACCATCTCCATCCCAGAATAGTCCACAGGAGCCTCAAATTACTTTTTAAGGACAAGGTATTCCTAGATGTGATGGTGACCAGGCTTGGTGTGTGGAGCTGCTAAGGTCGCTTATCCTTCCTCTCCCCCTCGTTTCCTCTCGTTTCCTTTCCTTCCTTCCCCTAGCGGATGTGTCATCAGACGCGGCTGAGGAGGAGGAACCCTCCGAGGGGGCGTTTGAGGGTCACCACGAGGCTGTGAACGCCCTCCAGATCCACAACGGCCTGCTGTACACCTGCTCTGGAGACCGCACTGTCCGCATCTTCGACCTGGTGGTGAGGCTCCATACACACACACCTGTACACACAATAAAACACATTTCAACCTGAAACGTACAGCCGGAAAACAGTTGAATGTTGACTGACCTGCCTGTTCCTCTGGAACCAAACGAGTGTTGGAGACAGGAAGGAGGCCAGATCTGGCTCTGGACTGCCAGCTGGACAGGAACATGAGATGTGAGGAGGATCTGAGGCAGCGAGCCTCACTAACACCTGCCTGCTTCAGACACACACACAGGGGAGAAGAAGGAAACTTCACCATGAAACAACATCCATGTAAGAAGAGGACAGCTGAGAACATGGCTGAGCTCTGGGGAACCTGTCAGGACTGTCAGGACTGCTTCATGGGAAGAGAAACACAATGACCTGATTTCACTTCTATGTGAGGGAGACTGAGCACATGCACATGCACACTATCTTGTGCACACTTTCACACGCACACTGTCACGTGCACACTTTCACATGCACACTGTCACATGCACACTTGCACATGCACACTGGCACGTGCACACTTTCACACGCACACTGTCACATGCACACTTTCACATGCACACTGGCACGTGCACACTTTCACATGCACACTATCACACTCACATGCACACCGTCTCGTGCACACTGTCACAGTGGCTTCTCCCTGCACACAGATAACTGTGAAGTGCGTCAGTGAACTGAGTTTTCAGTCCACTTGCTTTGATATTAGAAATGGGAGTTTTCAGTGAGTGACATCAGATTTCTGCCTTGTCAAAGAACACAGCCCTCGTTAGAGAATCTGGCTGCTGGTTTGAGACAGACGTACAGAATGGACAATGTCTCCCTGCCCCGCCCCCCTGCTGTACTGCTGCCCCGCCCCCCTGCTGTACTGATGCCCCGCCCCCTGCTGTACTGATGCCCCGCCCCCCTGCTGTACTGCTGCCCCGCCCCCCGCTTTCCCAGAATGCACGGCCAGAGAAAATCCAGAAATCCTCATTTCATGAGTGGCAGAAGGACAGGTTGGCACAAACAGGCTTCCTGTTTAGCATAGTGCCCCCAGCACACACACACACTCTGTACACTGCAGACTGGGGGCACACACACACACACACTCTGTACGCTGCAGACTGGGGGCACACACACACACTCTGTACACTGCAGACTGGGGGCACACACACTCACACACACTCTGTACACTGCAGACTGGGGGCACACACACACACTCTGTACACTGCAGACTGGGGGCACACACACTCACACACACTCTGTACACTGCAGGCTGGGGGCACACACACACACACACACTCTGTACACTGCAGACTGGGGGCACTCACACACACTCTGTACACTGCAGGCTGGGGGCACACACACACACACACAGCTCCTCCCCCTCTCCTCAGTCCTCAGCTCGTTTGTAACTGGTGTCGTCGCTCAGGCAAGAGGGAAAATCCAGGATCTTTGAAATATTGCTGAGAGAATCTCCCCCTGTGGATCTGCTGTAGAGGCACAGGGTCTGCAGTGTGGATCTGCTGTAGAGGCACAGGGTCTGCAGTGTGGATCTACTGTAGAGGCACAGGGTCTCCCCCTGTGGATCTACTGTAGAGGCACAGGGTCTGCAGTGTGGATCTACTGTAGAGGCACAGGGTCTGCAGTGTGGATCTACTGTAGAGGCACAGGGTCTGCAGTGTGTCCGGCGGGCTGGAAGTCAAGGCTGCTACTGAGCTGGCAGTACTGAGGGAGAGTGTCTCTGTTGGGGGGGCGGGGGGGAATGTTCCAGAAACACTCTGAATCTGCTCTATTAACCAGACACACAAGGTTATTTCCAAATGCCTCCGAAGTTGTTTGTTGGTTTGTATATTTTTTTATATCTCTTTTTTTTGAACTCCCTCTTGCTCAGGTTCACCCTGGGAACAGTTGTTAATCACTCCAGTTCAGGATGGTTCAGCTGCAGAAGGATTTCCTTGCTTGGGATTCCTGCTGCTGTGATCTTGACCTCCTGTACAGTGAGGGCTGATATTTTACACCTATTAGGGGAACATTTACATTTACAAATGTAATAATTTCAGCAGTTTATTCAGAGTGACTCACAGCAAGTACAGGGACATTCCCCCCTCAGGCAAGTAGGGTGAAGTGCCTTGCCCAAGGACACAATATCATGTTGGCACAGCATGGGGGGTTCAAATCAGGTTCCTTCTGATTACTAGCCTGACACCCTAATCAGCTGTCACATGACTCCCTGGGTTCTCTCCTAGCTGTTCATGGTAGCATCGAAGTCACTGTGTCGCATGTCAAACAGGAAAGAGACGTGAGGTGCTTTTCATCTCTATTCTTTAATGATCTGTCTCTCTACACACAGTCTCTGTCTGTCTCTCTACACACAGTCTCTGTCTGTCTCTCTACACACAGTCTCTGTCTGTCTCTCTACACACAGTCTCTGGCTGTCTCTCTACACACAGTCTCTGTCTGTCTCTCTACACACAGTCTGGCTGTCTCTCTACACACAGTCTCTGTCTGTCTCTCTACACACAGTCTCTGTCTGTCTCTCTACACACAGTCTCTGTCTGTCTCTCTACATACAGTCTCTGTCTGTCTCTCTACATACAGTCTCTGTCTGTCTCTCTACATACAGTCTCTGTCTGTCTCTCTACACACAGTCTCTGTCTCTGTCTCTCTACATACAGTCTCTCTGTCTGTCTGTCTACATACAGTCTCTCTGTCTGTCTCTCTACATACAGTCTCTCTCTCTGTATGTCTCTCTACATACAGTCTCTCTCTCTGTCTCTCTACATACAGACTCTCTCTCTGTCTGTCTCTCTACATACAGTCTCTGTCTGTCTCTCTACATACAGTCTCTCTCTCTGTCTGTCTCTCTACATACAGTCTCTGTCTGTCTCTCTACATACAGTCTCTCTCTCTCTCTGTCTGTCTACATACAGTCTCTCTCTCTGTCTGTCTCTCTACATACAGTCTCTCTCTCTCTCTGTCTGTCTGTCTACATACAGTCTCTCTCTCTGTCTGTCTCTCTACATACAGTCTCTCTCTCTGTCTCTCTACATACAGACTCTCTCTCTGTCTGTCTCTCTACATACAGTCTCTCTCTCTGTCTGTCTCTCTACATACAGTCTCTCTCTCTCTGTCTGTCTCCCCTCCAGTCTGGCATCAACAGTTGGATCAGCAGGGATTCTACTGAATTTGACCCTTTCTATTGAGTCTGTCAGTAGTTTTAATATGAAGTGGCTCAGACTTGGATGTGTCCAGATCAATACTGCAGTGTGATCCTACAGACTCTGGCTCTAAATGACCGCAGGCAGGCAGGCAGGTAGTGCTATGAGCTCAGACTGTGCTGCCTGCTTCCTGCTTGACGTAAGTTCCCATCAGAAAGCAGGTGAGAAATACCCCAGTGAGGTGATAGTCTGATATTAGCGTGTTAGAGCTGTTCTGCTTCTTCCAATCCTGTCACTCATCATGGAAACATTCTGTGTTCAGTGAAGTTTCTGCTAAGTGAAGTTAGATACTGTGAGGAGCGTCTAACAGCTGAACCTTCTGTATATTGCTGCTGCATGGTGGAAATCAGAAGACTGTTGTGTGACTGGTTTCTGCCTGTTGTGTGACTGGTTTCTGCCTGTTGAGTGACTGTTTTCCCTGCTGTTTTGCAGTGGTGATCCTGTGTGCTGGGGCAGATCACATCAGAGAGATCATGCTGGCAGCACATCGCAGGAGACTCACCAATGGCAGTTACATCTACTTCAACATCGAGCTCTTCAACTCAACATCTTACGGTAAAACTACTTTTCATCCGTAGGTCTGCGAAGATATTAAAATAATAAAATAATAATAAATAATGCTGTGTTTCTCAGGTAACGGCTCCTGGAAGCGAGGAGACAAGTATGATAAGGAGGCTCTCCAAGCATACCGAGCCCTGAACATGGTCACCTTGCTGCGCAGCGTCAAGCCCGAGTTCGAGAACTTCTCTGTGGAGGTGAAGAGGTCCATCCAGAGAAGCAGCTTCCAAGACTGCAGAGGCTGTGATGATGTACGTACAGTAAGTTGGTGAAACCCCATCCTGCTCCTGTCTGCTGTCTCCTGCTGTCTAGCAGCAGCCTGGCCTGGGACAGGTTCCTCTCTGTAACTTCACTTCTGGATCAGTGGGCGTTAGCTGCATGCCACTGATAACTCCTTTACATGACAGGATGACAGGGTTTCCTTCTCTCCATGGAATGTTAGCTCAGTCCTCACAGCAGCAGGCGCCGGCTGGGGTGTTAAACGCATCGTTCCAGAGGCTTGGCTTTTAGCGCTGTGAGTTTAACTCTGGGAATCCTGCAGTGAGACAGGAAACTCAGAAGCTTCTGAGTCGCTGGTAAACAGTTACATGAAGCTGGATCACCAAGCCAGACAGTGTGAGCTGTGTGTGGAACACTGACAAGATGCTGACTGGAGACCCCTCAGTGTTGGTGGGTCACCAGGGATAACTGGCCCTGAAGCCCCAGTGCAGATCACAGTCTCAAAGCACTTCTCAGGAACCACAGATTAGTGTCGTCAGATCTGCCAGTCAGTCTGTTCATGGCAACAGAAACACAGTTAATGTGTAACTTTTCCTGAGGTGAGACCACAACTGCCCTGTTAACACACACACACACACACACACACACACACACACACACACACTCCTGAAGGCAGAGGAATTCACCTGGTTCAGGACACGAGTTAAAACAATCAATCACGTTCGTTAGCACTTCATAGCTTTCCCACAAACGGACAATCCGCCTTAAGCCCTGTAGAACACACATGATCTTAGACTGGCACGGTTCCATTGAGGAACGTGGAACCCCTTCATGTGTTGTGTGGTGGGAGAGGAGCAGGTATGCTGTTTGGTAAAGAAGGAGGGACCTTTCAGGTGCTCAGACAGACACAGTGGAATGTTCTCATGTGGAAGGTGATTGTGTGTGTTCCACAGTGCCAGTCCAGTGTGAGACCAGTCCACAGGGCCGCTCATCAAGGATGTCAGTCTGACTGACAGGAGGCGTCAGTGTTAACGTGGGCATGAGCACCTGTTTGTGTCGTGTGCTTTAGGGAATACTGAGCAGGTTTTCTTCACTGTGTTTATGACCCGGGAATACAGAAAACAGCAGATAGACAGATGGCTTTTTACTGAATACTCTAAAGTTCAACTCTGGTCTGGACACTGTGCAGCATGCCTTCTCTCTCTCTCTCTCTCTCTCTCTCTCTCTCTCTCTCTCTCTCTCTCCTCTCTCTGTCTGTCTCCCTCTGTCTCTCCTTCTCTCTCTCCCCCTCTCTTTCTTTCTCTGTCTCTCCTTCTCTCTCTCTGTCTCTCAGACCCTGTCTGTCTCTCTCTGTCTCTCTCTCTCTCTCTATCTCTCTCTGTCTCTTCTCTCTCTCTTTCTGTCTCTCTCTCTCTCTGTCAGACCCTGTCTATCTATCTCTCTGTCTCTCTCCCTCTGTCTCTCTCTGTCTGTCTCTTTCTCTCTCCCTCTCTCTCTGTCTCTCTGTCTGTCTCTCTTTCTCTCTCTCTCTTTCCCTCTTTCCTGTCACACGTAACTTTAAGTTGTCCAATAAAACATGGAACATAGATATCCTACCAGAAGAATGAAGTGTCCTCCAGCAGGCTTGGAAAGAGACACAGTCAGAAAGCCTCTCATATTCTCCCTCCCACTGGCTCCCATTCAGAGGAGAGGATTCCCACTGGGAGGACAGAGATCCTCAGAGGCCCGTGTCTCCAGGAGAGTCACTGTCTTCACGTATCCTAAATATTTATATTCAGCCCCCACCAGTAGGTGGGTGTGTTGGATTACAGCACATCTGTTAGGATCGTAACACGATTTACATGATCAAAGTGAAACAAGATTAAAATCACTCGAGGGGAGGGGGAGAGAGGGGGGAGAGAGAGAGGGAGAGATGGAGAGGGAGAGAGAGATGGAAAGAATGACAGCGAGAGGGGGAGGGAGATGGAGAGAAAAAGAGATGATAAAATGCTGCAAAGAAGACTTGTTATTATCAGCCATCATTCTAGACATCATTCAGCAGCGTTTGGACAAAGAGCTCTCTGTTCCTGCCCCCTCAGATAGTGGGTGTCAGGAGAGGCCAGACTGGATGACTAGTGTCCAGGGCTCAGGCTCTCTGCTGGGCAGAGATAACTCCCTCTGTCCCCCGTCCCCACGCTCAACACTGCTATCAACACACATCCAAAGACCATCTTGTACCAGAGAATGTGTCTGTATAATGCCAGGGTGGACACTTAGCCAGGCTATCTCTCAGGTTGTGCTTCAGAAACACAGCATGTTGTGTGACAGTGTGACAGTGTTCCCTGGGTAAAGAGCCTGTCACAGCTGTCACAGCTCTGTGTTCTTACTGGGAGCTCTTCCACTTGGCAGCAGGAAGTC